>PVHT020000165.1:15944261-16051847 GCA_004024745.2 Catagonus wagneri
GTCTTGATTACTGTGGCCCTGTAATATTGCCTGAAGTCTGGGAGAGTTATGCCTCCTGCTTGGTTTTTGTTCCTCAGGATTGCTTTGGCAATTCTGGGTCTTTTGTAATTCCATATAAATTTTTGGATTGTTTGTTCCAGTTCTGTGAAGAATGTCATGGGTAATTTGATAGGGATTGCATTGAATCTGTAGATTGCTACTTACCTGGCAGGGGAGATACCATGATCACGATTTAACTCTTATATCAACAGTCACCCCCACCTCCTCCCCAATTGCTTCCTCTACTTCTTCCCTTGATATTAGTTTCATCACAATTTTAATTAAAACCATACTTGGCTTTTAAAATCATTATTATGACTAAGTAAACATTGTTCATTACTAAGCTAAGCCAAGTATGATTTCAATTTCATTCCATTTCAATTGTTCACTTTTCCTGGAGTTAATTGCCTCTTTTATTCTTTAAATATTTGCCTTTCTTTGAAATCTGGCTCTTTCCAGACACTCCAATGTTCCATCTCTAGGATGATGGCCTCAACTGGGACAAGTATTGTAACTGGATCTGCTCTGCATAGCCTCCTCCAGCAGGCTAGCCTGGGCGAGTCAGTTTTATGATGCACAATTTCATGATGCAGATAATGGCCAAGAGAAAAGGGCAGGGTGTGTTTTTTTCCACCTTTATCATACGTTACATTTGCTAACATCTCACTGGCTAAGGGAAGTCATGTGGCCAAACTCAGAATCAAGGGACAAGGAAATAGACTTTGATCCTTTGGTGGGAGAAATTGCTAAGTCACATTTCAAATAAATACAGCTATAGAAAGGGATGAAGAATTGGGGCCTTATTTAATCAGTCTATCACAGTCATTAATCTGGTGACCACGTATAAATGGTTCGGTTTCAGGATTCTCTAGCTTGTTCTCTTTACCTGTGTGTTCTACTCATGTACCAGTATTCTACTGTCTTAATTACTATAGCTTCCCCCCGCCCCACCTTTTGGCTTTTTAGAACCACAACCATAGCATATGGAGATTCCCAGGCTAGGGGTCGAATCCAAGCTGTAGCTGCCGGCCTATGTCACAACCACAGCAATGCCAGATCTGCGTCTGCGACCTACACCACAGTTAATGGCAATGCCAGATCCTTAACCCACTGAGCAAGGCCAGGGATTGAACCTGCATCCTCATGGATACTAGTCAGATTTATTTCCGCTAAGCCATGACATGGACTCCTACTACAGCTTTAAAACAGGTCTTGATAAGGTTAAGTCATCCAAATTTATTGTTTCTCATGAGGGCCTCATCTATTTTTGGTTCTTTGCAGTTCCATACAAATTTTAGAATGATTTTGCTGAGTTCCACAGAAAAGATCAGTTGGGATTTTGATTGGGATTGCACCAAACTGACAATATCGAACTTTACCGGAGCCCTGGGCTCCTGGAAAACAGGAAAGGTCAAGAAACCTCCTCTAGGAGTTCTTGTCAGAGCTTAGCAGTAACAAACCTGACTAGGATCCATGAGGATGCAGGTTCCATCCCTGGCCTTGGAAAGTGAGTTAAAGGATCTGGCATTGCCTTGAGCTGTGGTGTAGTCGCAGACATGGCCTGGATCTGGCGTTGCTGGGTTCTGTGGTATAGGTTGGCAGCTGTAGCTCGGATTCGACCCCTAGCCTGCGAACTTCCATATGCCACACCTGTGGCCCTAAACAGCAAAAAAAAAAAAAAAAAAAAAAGAGAGAGAGAGAGAGAGAAGAAGAAAAGAAAGAAACCCCCTCTATCTTTTTATGTTCCAGGAAAAAGTTTCCTTTAAGGGCTACCCTCCCTTACATGTTGTAGAGAAGGTTCACGGATGCCCACCTTATCTATCTATGAGAAATCCAGACACAGATTGTCCAAATTCATTTTTTTTTCTGCCTGATTTTGAGATGTATGCAGATATTATGGTCGAGGAAATGCCCCTTTCGCAACAGTACACTCTTCTCTACTGCAGTCATTTTCTTCTCCTTATTTTAATGATACCTTTGAGTAAAGTCTTTACCTAAATCTGGATTTTTCTTTGACAAAACTGCTAGTCAACTTAAGGAGAATATCTTTACAACATTAAGGTTTCCAGTCCATGAACATGGTATAGCCTTTAATTAGTTAAGTATTGCTTAATTTTTCCAGTGATATTTTGAATGTTTCATCAGTGAGACCATTTATCTTTTTTCTTGGTTGTATTCCTAATCAGCAGTTTTTTTCTGCCACTATCATAATGGCATTTTCAAATTAATTTTCTAAATGTTTGTTGTTAGACTATAAATTGATCACATACCTAATGACCTTATTAAAATCACTTATTAAATAAAGAAATCTGCCTATAGATTCTTTTTTGAATTTTCATACCCACAATCATGCTGTGAATAGTGACAAGTACACTTTTTTTTATACTTTTAGTCCTCATCCTTTCTGTTTTGTACTACTGTTTTATTGCTCTTGCTAGGACCAAAAAAGACAGTGTTTAAAGCCAATGGTGATAGCTAACATGCTTATTTCATTCCCTATCTTAGGGTAAGAGCTTTCAATAGTTCAGCATTAACTATTATATTTTCTATTAATTTGTTTGTAGTTTTGTGTATATATATATATATATATATATATATATTTTAATAAGATTAAGGAAATTCTATTTGTAGTTTAAGAGTTTGTATCCATCACTAGCAAATACTTTTCTGAGGAGGAACTTGAATGCATTCACATAGGTCAAAACTGAGGAATATTATATTTAATTGGCTCTCTAGAGGTCATGTGGCAAGAAAGTCACTTCATTTCAGCCCAAATATTCTAGATATTTCTTTCACTATTTCTCTCAAAAAGAATATACCCTCTTGTGTTTTCCATATGTTTGTATATAGCAACAGTAGCATCACATGGAAAAGCTGGAAAGTCATTAACTTACTAATATGCATCCAATAGAGTGGAGGAGAGATTAAATTGTATAAAATTTATGGAGGGAAACTCATTAAGATTAATTAAAAACTTGGAGTTCCCATCACGGCACAGTGGAAACAAATCTGACTAGGAACCACGAGGTTGCAGGTTCGATCCCTGGCCTCGCTGAGTGGATTAAGGATTCAGCATTGCCCTGAGCTGTGGTGTAGGTCACAGATGAGGCTTGGATCTGGTGTTGCTCTGGTCGTGGCATAGGCCAGCAGCTACAGCTCTGATTAGACCCCTAGCCTGGGAAACTCCATATGCCATGGGTGCAGCCCTAGAAAAGACAAAAAAAAAAAATTAATTAAAAACTTTATCATATGCACATAATTTTATGTGAAGATATTTTCTTAGAAGTGATATTTTAAGGTACCAGATCCAGTAAGTATGCAAGAATGTAGGTAAAATGCAGTTTATTTAAGCATTGTTTTTAACAGCCAAAAAAACAAGGGGGAGGGGGCAGTAATCCAAATACCTTGCAACAGAAGAATGGATAAATACAATAATATTAACTGCCAAATATGATATCAATAAATTAGATTAAAAAAGAAAGACTGCACAAATGGAATAAAACCCTCTTGTTTAAAAATTCTGTACATATATTCATGAATATTTAAAGTGTAAAAATGCACATAAAAACATTAGCAGTAAACATTTAATAAACCAAAAGAAGTTCATAATACACATGCTTATACATGTGTTAAAAATAGCACCAAAAGGAAGTGATGATGACATGAGGAAACAATACTGTCACCCACACGTCAACAGAGTTTTTTTCCTATTTTTATTCTGAAAAACTGTTATTTATTAGCCTAAGACTGAGTTTTGGCTTTAATTAAAGTATTCATTTCTGAAAACAGTGACTGAGTAGGGAGTTCCCTTCGTGGCTCAGTGGTTAACGAATCTGACTAAGAACAATGAGGTTGTGGGTTCGATCTCTGGCTTTGCTCAGTGGGTTAAGGATCCGGCGTTGCCGTGAGCTGTGGTGTAGGTCGCAGACGCGGCTCAAATCCCACGTTGCTGTGGCTGTGGCGAAGGCCAGCAGCTACAGCTCCTGTTAGACCCCTAGCCTGGGAACCTCCATATGCCGCAGGTGTGGCTCCAGATAAAGGCAAGAAAAAGACAAAAAAATAAACAAACAAACAAAAAAAAAACAGTGACTGAGTATTGAGCCCTTTGAGGAAATACTAACAGTGTGAAATTTTAGATACCGCTAGAAACTCGAACAGCATATGTTTACTGGCAATCACTAAGTTCAATTCAGTATGGGCTCTGATCTCTGCTAATCCCACCAAACTGTCATAATAAGGATCACCATTTGTTAAACATGTATATGGTATTCCATTTGCTAAATATTTTGCACATATTAGCAGTCCCCTGTAGAAGAGGAAAACTAAGGCTCTGATGAATAACATTTATCATGTACTTTATATATAAAATTGCATTAAGAAATTAATTTACAGCATTTGAAAAAATAGATATATGTATAGCAAATCGAAAAAAATTAACCTGAGATGTATATGTACAGAGATGTAGCTCAAATTTATTATTAGGGATTGCTGTGACTTGCTTTCATTTTCAACTATTCCTGTTTTGAAAGTGCACTCAAAGAACTAAGCTTTCGACATGACAGTGACTAACAGACATTATAATAGAATAGGTCAAGCTACTTTCTTATAAGTCTTTTCTCTATCCGATTTGATGCTCTTGAAGCATTATCAAAATAACATTCTCTTTAGACACTGTTTAGACAAAGGGAATATAATTCACGCTAAGCCCTTTCCACCCTTAATGCCACTTTAATGTCACTGCTTTTCTCTGCGTTCTGTCAAATTAGTCAATGGTGGTCCTGCTTTGAAAAAATATTGAATACTTAAAAGACTACCCCACTAAACTCATCTACAACAAAGAAATGTAGATCATTGGGTGTCTTAGACTAGGAAAGAGTTTAGGGGAAGCGGAGTGGACTGCAAGAGGTCTTAAAGAATTTTTTTGGGGGGATGATGGAAATGCTTGCTATCTTGATGATGATAGTGGTAATTTCAGGGACATATACATCTGTCAAAATTGAATGGTATGCGTGAAGTGGAAGCTGTGCATTATGCATAAATTATATCTTAATAAAGTAAATTCAACAAATTCCTGGATAACTGGTATAGAAATGCCCTCAGGAGAAAAAGACCGCAGCAATTTTCTCTTTCTTTCCATGTTTTCTGAAGCTTCTATCTGCAATTTCTCTAGCTCAGTAAAATAGACTCCAAAGCCACTTTCCAGATAAGCAAGGTATATTTCATCTTAAATATCTCTACAATTTAACAACGATTTTCTAGAACTCATTCGTTTTTGTTTGTTTTAGAGCTGACATTCAAACATCTGTTTGTAACATACATCATTGTTTAGAGGAAAAAAACAGAAGCCCCAGTATCTTTTTCAAGCCTCATCCTTGACAGTGTGCCACCTTGTAATTACCCCTAGCTGAAGGGAAATAAAGAAAAAAAAAAGGAGGGGGGAATTGAAGTAGAAATAATACCTTTTGAAGACAGACATATTTAGACTGAAAAAAAAAAACATCACAATCAACATTTTCCCACATATAATTATAAAACATATTGCTAGAATCTTTTAGCCTACAATATAGAATAAAGCAAACCCTCAGATTTCTAAAGATGTGTGAAATCAGTCACAATAATCATTACTTTTATTACAGGTAAGGTATTCCTGAGTCTTGAGGGATAAGCACGTGGAGTTATCCACTCCTCGCCTACCAAAGTAAACAAAATAACACACATAATTTCTTTTAAAAAAATCACAAATAATAAAAGACTAGAACTAGACTGAAATTAGGATTTCAAAAATGGAACACAGCTTGCTGTGGGATAGAAATACCTTTTTTTTTCCCAAAAGATTCTTTATCTCTCTGCATATAAAACAATGGCCTAAGATTTTCCTTGGATATGTTCCTAACCTATTTTTCTTCTCATTCTTCATGTCTATAGTATATTGCTATTTGAACAAAGCCTTTAAATAAATAACTCTATGTACTCTGTTATTAGAACCAACTCCAGCATATCAAAATATACATAAAAAAATACAGACAGTTTTGCCTGGCTGGAGTTGATAAAACAGGAGAATGCATAATGATATCCCTAGTCTATGAATTCACTAGAATTCAGCCTTGCTGCCACCAAGCTCTAAGCTCACTGTCACCACCAAGTAAAAGGTTATTAACTGAAATTCATACTTCACCACACTAAGCTAAAGCCAAGAGAAATCAAGAAGACTGCAACCGTTTCTGAAAGGGATTCATTTGGCACATGACAGTAATTTTACATATACGACGCCAGTAAGTAATACCTCTTACTTATTAAAAAAAAATAATAAGACAAACAATCCACTGAAAAGCAGCAGCATGCGTGTTTATTTAGGTAAGGATGTGTCCATCTGAAATGAGCCTGAATCTTTACTCTCCAAAGTGAGAACACAGCTATTTTATATCCTTAACATATAATCTAATTTACTTTCCTCGTTATGTATTAGTACCATCAAAATTATATTAATTGACTTTAGTAGGAAGTCTAAATAACAGCCTATCTTTCTGAGCCCATAACTTCCAAGTGAATTTATTTAGAGCATAGTTCTATTTTTCTTTCATGCACAAGTAGTTACTGACTTCCTCTTTATTTTTGCAAAAGATAAATTAAAACCAGAAACTCCTTATTACATTTCATTTTCCACTGAGTCACAGTTTCTTAGAGTAATATAGTTTCCTAGGTTAATTATTATATCTTCGGATAATATTTTTTGCAGGAGCACAAGGGTACGATTGATGAAAACTGGCTTTGTGTGAAGAACAGAAATGAAACTATATTGGTAGTAAAAAACTAGTGTAGTTGGTGACATTAAGATACACAAAATATTTTTTTCTTTATAGAATACCCTAAAAAAATAAGAGCTAGCATGGGGAACTATACTCAATATCTTGCAATAACATATAACAGAAAAGAATCTCAAAAGAATATGTTTGTGTGTGTGTGTAACTGAATCACTTTGCTATACACATGAAACAAACACCATATTGTAAATCAGCTATACTGCAATAAAAAAAATGAGTCATATACAGTTGTAAATTTTTTCTCTATTATTTCAGTTTATTTTTTACTACTTTACTGTTTTTCTGTACATTTAGAACTGGCATGCATAGTAATCCTTAAAAGAGTGCCTATATATTAGGAAAATTCAAGATTATATATGTTTAAAAAATACTTAGTAATTAAACCTAAATACAATTCACCTTAAATATTCTTGGTTCCTTTATAATGTCTTTCCCCTACTCACCCATCAAATCTACTCTAGATGACCAATTATGTTGGTTTCACTGAAATGTGTTAAGTCTCTCTTCAACTGCTTTTGTACCATTATTTCATTTCATACATCTTCCTCTTTCTCTGGCTCACTTCTCTCTCCCAGTGGGTTTACTGTTCTTGCTCACCTAACTGCCTTTTTTTTTTTTTTTAAGGACATATGGAGATTCCCTGGCTATGGGTCCAACCGGGGTTGTAGCCACAGGCCTAACGCCACAGCTACAGCAGTGCAGGATATGAGCCACGTCTGCGACTGACACCACAGCTCGTGGCAATGCTGGATCCTTAACCCACTGAGCAAGGCCAGGGATCGAACCCGTGTCCTCATGGATGCTAGTCAGATTCAATAACCACTGATCCATGACGAGAATTCTAATTGCTTTTTAATCTTCTCAACTCTTATTCTCAAATCCCTGATAAGACGCGTTTCCTGAGTCAATTATCAACTGTAATTTATTCTCCGTCTACATTCTTTCCCCATGAAAGCTACTCTGTTCCTGGTTGTAACCTCAACCATTATCAGTGTCCTTCTGAAACAACTTCAGATGAGAAGCCATGAAGTTTTTGACATCCTTTTCTGACCATTCACATATGCAATTATCAAGTTCCCATGGTGAGCCCTTCAAAACACTGTTGAGATGTTGTTTTTCTCATTCCCCCCATCCTATGTACCACATAGGTATACTAACGAACAACAGTATACCATTTCCAAAATTTCTCAGTTTGCCTTATGCTTGAATTATCACAAAACAAAACAAATAGTGAAAAGTATGGATAGCTCAAAAAGGCATGTCCAATCATAGGAACAAAGCCTATAATTTGATGTGGAAGATAGTAGGAAGCCATTGTATTGTTATCTCTTTGTAAGATATCAGTATTTTGAGACTGCTATCATTGGGAGATCCATTTCTCTAGGATTGTAGAATGAATTGAATATTTAGTGACAAGTGTGAAAGCAGTATTACTAAAGGGGTATAAACACAGCAAATGATCAAGTCCTGAGTTATACCTTTTAATAATCACGTTTTCATTATTGCTTCATATTACCTCTTGGCTCTGCTCAGACTGATCACCAATGCTGCCACCCCACAATCTTTCTAATTTCTCTGCTATGTTCACCCTAGTTATCCACCTTTATCTGTTTCTGTATTCACATGAAACACTTTTCATCTCTAATTTTTTTTTAATGACAGGATTAATTCTTATATCATCTCATGGCCTGCGTCAAATCTTAATCTCTTCCAAGATACTTTTGCAGAAGCAACACAACAAAGAGGTTAAAAGCTACAACTCTGGATACTGAAACTGGCTTTCCTCATGAATTGCATTGTGCTGGTGGGCAAGTTTTTGGACTTCTCTGAGTTTTCATATGTGACAGGGAGATGTGAGAAGTACCCAACTCTTAGGTATTCAGTGAGATGACCCATGTGAAGCTGAACACAAAGCCTGGCATAGAAGATGAGCTCAATACCTACAAAGACAGTATCATCAGTAATGCTGCTTTTTTCCCCATCCCTGGCTTTTTTTCATTCTACAGATACCTTTAATACATCACAAATTTTAAAACATTCTTGTACCCATTAATCCAAAATTAGGTAAGCTGTCAGTTAACTTTTGTACTTAGATCTTGCTTTGCTGGTGAGTCAAAATTGAAGGCAGAAACCATGTTCTCAATACTCTGTTACATTCCCTAATAATTACATTTTTGCTGTTTGTAACAAGTCACCCCCATCATTTATTGACTAGTATGCTGACATGAGGGATTCTGTCATTTTTAATATACTTCAGGCAGGTCGTCATTATGCCACTTCCAGGTAGGTGTCACCATCTCTGTTTTAGAGGAAAGGAAACAAAAGCAGAATGGGCTGTAAAACAGAACAACACACACAAAATACATGCTTCCGTGATTTTAAAACTGAGTTCTTTAACCTTGCTGGAGCCAAATATCATAGTCTAAAAATGCAAGAATTTTGTAGTGGCCTGTTTTGTGATAGCGCTGTGCCAGGTACAAGAGCTATGAGGTTAACAGGACATGGTCCCTGACCCTGTGAGGCTTATGCTGTTGGTTGGCAAAATGGAAAACTAACCCAATAAGCAGACTGTTTTGACTGGTATCACATTAGGTTTTGATTCTATAGAAATAAAGAGGAGCAGATTTTTTAGAGGAGAATGGACATGAACAAGTTACTTGAGGTAGAAGAAAGAACATATGCAGAGGGTGGGAAGGGCATAATATGCAATTTATGGAAGCGCATAAAGGCCCTACACAAAACATCTAGGGATCTGTAATGATGAGTTTGAAGGTAAAAGAAGAAAAAGTTGTCTTGTGTCCCATGCAAAAATATTTAGACTTTCTTTAGTAATGGGGAAACACAGAAGGGTTTTAAGCAGCTGGGGATGGGCTGAACATGGGTGGAAGAAGAAAGCAATGACATGAAAAGATCTGATTCTAGAACCAAGCACTTTGGAAGCCGTTTGGAAGAGAGATGGCCAGGAAGCAACTCCAGAGTCTGTTCCATGAGTCCAGGAGAGAAACGATGATGGCCTGGACCAAGACAGTAGTGGTAGTAAGAAAAACAGTGGAATAGATGGAAGAGATATCTGGGAGGCAGAAATAACAATTGAGATCATCAATTAACAATAAGTTGTGAGGGAGGAACAGCCTCAGATGCATAATATCCCTGTATTCCACTCATGGGAAATTTTATGGAATAACTTCCATTCTTAAAACAATTCCAAAGCTCATCAAGACTCCGGATGAGAGTGGTGTAGGTGGCTCGGTGTGATCCAGCCCTTGCCTGTATTTCTTGCCCGTCCTCTGCCTCTCTTCCCCAGAACTCATCACTTGCAAGCCGCACAGCCATCTTTGTTGTTTCTTAAGCTTAGCTGCTTCCTCCGTAGGAATGCCTTTTTTCTTAGATTTCCTTATTGTTGGAGTTAGAGTTCCTTAACTCAAAGGTCACTCTCTCAAAGAGGCTTTTTGTCACCATTTATTTAAAGTATCCCTCTCTGCTCTCCCCACTCATTCACCTTTTCAATTTTTTCTTAGTAACTATCTCTACGTGAAAATATCTTACTTGATTTCTCATTGGTCATCTATTGTTATTAGAATCTCAAACCCTGAACTACAGCGTTTTTTCTTTTGTCTGGCTCATTGAGGCACCACGGACTCAGTGCTCAGCACATAGTAAGCACTGAATAAATACTGAATGACTGAAAAATTTTAACTGCCCAGAAGATAGCTCTGTATACTTTACAAAGAATTTTCAAATCCATGAAGCTCCTATGTGAATCCAGCTAGAAAAATTAAACTCATTGTATGCAATAAAAAAACTGGGACTCAACAAGGTTGCTTGACTTTGTAAAGTCACAAAACTAGTAATTACAGGTGCAATACAAAGAACTTAATTTTCCATATGATTGATCATCATTAAAAAAGTATAGGCACAGTGTTTTCATAAAATTTATTATCAAAGGGGTAATGATTAAAGGTCAAGTTAAATGTAAAAGAAGTTATTACTTCATTATTATAAAGTAAAGGAAATAAATTTAGATATTTAGCATAGTGGGTAATTTCTAGGATTTTGCTAAGATTTTTCTGCATCAATAGTAGTTAAAAGAGCACTGAAATGGGAGGAATCAGAAGTGATTCTATGTATGAAAATGCTAACATAGAAAGACATCAGTTTAATCTTGTATGTTGAAACAAATGCAAATGTGTATACACTTACTGTATTTTTCCACTCTCTTTTTCCTGGATATAACAGCATTTAGCAAAATGACAATTACTTTCCCTTTCAATTTTCTTCCTTTCAGTTGAATAACTGCTTATTTGCCTCTTTTGTTTATTTTTTGTCAAGAATAGAAATGACATTAATTTGGGTATTTGGGTATTTGTGCATGAACCAATGCATTGAAGCACTATAGCTATCATCAAGATGTGGTAAAGAAGGTTAGTAAAAACCATTTAAAAATAATTTTACACTGCATACCAGGAAACGATCTTTTAGCAAGCGAACATTTTTGGTCCTTTTATTTTGGTTTTATATAATAAAGCAGGTTATAATCAAGCACTATTGAATTTTTAAGAATCTATTCACAATGGCTAATTCCTTCCAAGATTCAGGAATTTCAGTGTTTATTACTAGTTTATTTGATTTTGCTGAATATTGATTTACCTTATGTCGGGTTTTAAAAATAGGTAATGGGTTACTAAAGTGATATCTGAAATCAAATAAAAAGTATCAAATTCATATTAACCCATGAATTAGAAAGTCTGTGGTCAATTCATACAAAATTTGTTAATAGTGCTTTTACTTTTACAAACCAACGTATGATGTGCAATAACTTTCAGAATAGCTCATCACTGCAAATCTCTCCTCATTCCTGCAGTGCCAATAACAGGTATAAAGATAAAAACAAACACTTTCAAATCTATGCCAAAAAATCAGTACTGAAATTTTATCATAAAAAATTAGGGAGAAAATTTATCTCACAGGTGTTCACACTTCCTGGGACTAGAAAATGTCTAGCCAGATATAAGGAGATGGCAAGATTATTCAGAGAAAGAAATGAATGTGGATGAGAACCCAAATGTCACGTAAGCCCCGTCATATCAAAAGGTTATTTTCCATAAGTCTTGAAGGGATTCCACCAAATAGAAAAGTTGAACAGTAACATTTCAATTAAAAATGTACTTTCTACGTAGGTCACCGAGTGAGAGGATTTTGGCATTGGAAGAACCATGAAGGGTTTGGGGCAGTGGTTTGACATGATCTGATGGATACTCAGAAGAATCGCTCTGCCTGCTGGGTGGGCAGTGTGCTGTGAGGAGGCAGGATGGAGCCAAGGAGAGTATCTGCGTGTGTGTGATGGAGGTGCTGTGGCTGAGCCAATAAACTGTACTCTGATGGGAATGCAGATTTTCCAAGGTCTCAGCTTAAAAGGAATGCAAGTATTGGTTGATCTCCCCCCCCAGGTGGATGAGCAAGGGCTTTGCAACCAGGCCCTGGAGAATCAGCACAAGCAAGGTTTGAAGGGAGGTAGGGTCCCAAAGGTGAAGCCACCGAGCCTTGAGCCTGTTAGCCTGCAGTCCATGCATGACATCATTCTGGTCACAGAGGATGCTGCAAGACCCCGAGAGGCAGCAGCCTCTCTGCCACGATGTCAAGTTAAAGGTTCTTTCAGGGCCCATCTACATTTATGAAAGTTCTCTGAAATATGGGATACAGTACTAGAAGAAAACTAAGCCTCAAGCCAGAAGAAAAGATATATTTCTCTTGAAGTACCAATATTCTGTACCGTTCCTGGGGGAGGGGTGCTGGAAATGGGGTGAGATCATCTACAGAAAGTGCAGAGTAGAATTTTCTCGTGCCCACCTGAGTTGTGGTGTTTTGACCCTGATACGTATGCGCAGCTCTGGCAGAGTGGCAGAGTGTCTGGGCGTAAGTGCTCAGTAAATGTTCTTCAGTTGCTACAGCAGCAATGCAAGTATGGAGTGGCAGGTGAAAGACACACCACTTGCCAGGGAGCCAGTGCCTTGGTGACATCAGAACTTCCAGAACTAGGTCTTCTCAGTGTCCTTTCCCTCCAACGTCTGCCAGTCAAGTGGTGCCAGCAAGTCTATTTATAGTGTTCCTTGCTCCCTCTGTAGCTACAGTGCAGTGCCAGGTAAAACAAATAAGGAGGAGGAGTGGCGGAATATCAGTCATATCAGGAAAGTCACTTGTTAACGTGGGCAGAGACCATCACCCCGACATCCTCCTGTCCTGGCTACGGTCCAGGCTGTAAATCTGCTCCATTGCCCCATAAATCCCCATGGGGCTTTGGCCAGAGAAGAGAGTGCTGCTTTTCCGGAGTTCTCCACACGTGCTTTCTCTTTGCAGGGCTTGGAATTAGTACTTGGGAGAATATGGGCATTTATAAAATGCTGCCAGGCACCTTCCGTTAGGTGCCCTCTTAGTTCATTTCCAAGCCGGGAAAATAAGCTTCTACTTCCTCTGTGAATGAGTGATCTGTCTTAGGATAGGTCTGATTTCTGCAGGCGGGATTTTTTTTTTTTCTTAATTTAAAGCTTATGACTTCTGGCTTGGGCATTAGAAACAGAAATGTGTAATTCCCCAGGGAGGAAAACAGGATATCAAATCATGTTAATCAAAGGTACACACATCTGTCACTTGGTATTTTGAGAACTAACTTATGAACAAAAGGTAGGGTATCTATGCTGTGCCAAGTGGGTCCTCAAAAATCTAACGGTGTTTCAGTTTTAATCACGGGTGGGTTTGTTAATGCAGGCCTGTGGCACTTACTGAAATGGACGACAATGTAAATCCATCCATGACATTCTCCACTTCCCTGTAAGTGCCTTGATTTTGAGCAATAGATCTAACAGTTACTTTCTTAAAGAGATTAAGATAAAGTTAATTTAAGGCCCAAGTTATACTGAATGCAGTATAGTATCCTGGATTGAGTCTTGGACCAGAAGAAGGACAGTCATAGACAAACTGGGGAAATCCAAGCAAAATACACAGTTCATGAAAACATTTCCATTAAAAGGTATTGCACCAATGTTAATTTCTTAGGTTGAGTGAGTGTAACATGGAATAAAACCCACAATTCTTGCCAAGGTCTATAATGTGGTCTGAAACAGCCCTCCACCACCTCTTCTGATGACTAGCCTACCAACTCCCCTTAGCTCACTCAGCTCAGCCACACTGGCTTCCTTCTTATTTTTCCTACAAATTGAACATACTCCCACCACCGGGCCTTTGCATAGGCTCTTACCTACGTAGTTCTCTTTGAAATTGCCCTTCAGAACTCACAGGCTGACACACCAGTGTCTGAAATAGCACCCACCTCTGTCCTCTCCAGCCCCTGCTTCATTTTTCTTCACAGCAATTCTCCCCACCCGGCATCATATACAGTAATTTGCTTATTTATAATCTGTCCCCCTTCAACTAGAATACACACACACAAAAAAAAGCCCCATGTTTGACTAATTACCAACAACCCTTTGAAGCAGGTTTCAGGACAGCTATTATTTCCATTGTACAGATGGGGAAATGAAGTTCAGTGAGTTTAAGCGATTTGCTGAAGCAATTCAGGCAAAGGATTGAGATTCCACCCCAAGGCAGAACAAAAATATACAGAATGTGCAGTTATGTAAAGGAACGAATGTGAAAAGAAGACAGCAAGCAACTTATCCAGGAACCCAGAGCACCAGGGGCCCAAGACGAGGCCTGACCCAGTGTAGTAAGTGGGCCAGTGGCGACTCAGCTGTAATTCCACCACCTCCTGTAAACACACCTCCCTGGGGAGCCCTGTTCATTTTTCAAGTGGTCAAAGGAGCAGCTGGTTGCAGATAATCAAGGAGCCTGGGGGCAATTAGTTCTCTAGTTTTGACAGTGAGAACCTGGGAAAGCCTCAGCGTTTTAGGAACTGTTGTCATGCTCAGGAAGTTCTTTATTAGGCCCTGAGAGCAGATGTCTCTCACATCAGCCATTGTGATTCCTACTTACAAGGGCTGATGCCCTTAGCCTCACTTCCTCAACACACTCTTCGCCAGGACACGCAGCTGGTGGGTGGGAAGGGCTCCTGGTTCGCAGCCCAGATCCCACTGATGACACATGTCTGTCTCTTCCTGCTGAACCTCCCCTCCTGGAGAGCTCAGCCTGAGGCTGACTCCTCTTTCTATCTCCCAGAGCACCTGGCAAAGAACAAGTGTTCAATAAATCTCTGTTACCACGAATCGGCAGCTCACTTAATCCGGGCGGCCCTGGTTTTCTAATCTATCAAATGGGGAGAGTGAAGCTCTCTATAAAGATTATTACGATCAATGAATGAAATCAAATGGATTTTTAAAAAATAGAACACACAAGATATGGTGGTTTTCTTTAACTTGTAAAAGGTGTAACAAGCGTGTTGTGTGCCTTCTAGGGACCCCAGCCTTCATGCACTTGTCATGGATCACAGTTTTAAGGTGGGAAAAGTTTAGGTTTCTCCTAGAACTACTTATTCATTCAGCGAGGTGACACTTAACACAGGAAGAAAATTAAATTCTACATCCATCCAAGGAGTTAATAAGTATTCTAATATGCTCAGTCTGCTCACAAAAAAGGCCATACTGCAAATTGAATTATTAATATCGCCCTATATTACTTTAATATTTAAGAGCATTTACTAGTTCTAACTAGATAGTTCTGAAAAAAAAACAGGTTTTATTTTACCTTAGTTACCACTGGAGAATTTAGCATGTGCTAGGCACTTTGTAAAACGGTTTTTCTGGATTGTCTTGTTTCTCAAAATCATTCTATCATGATTTGTTTTTCCATTTCCTGAGACACAGAGAGCTTGACCCACTTGCTCAAAATTACACAGCTGAGAGATGAAAATGGTAATTAAGCCCAGGCACTTGAGACATACAAATCACCGTACTTGCTCCCTGAAACCAACCAAGATGAACCATCCATGCATTCATGCATCCACCCACTCATCCAACAAAAATCCGCAAGGGCTGATCATATAGAAAGCCCTGCAGTGGCTGCTGGGGAATAAAATAAGGAGAAAACAAACACAGTTCTGTCTCCATAGAGCTTGAAACCTAGTATAGGATAAGAATATTAAACAAATCACCAAATACACACATAACAAAAAATACGATCAGAGCCAGGAAGGAACATGAAAGGGCATTGTAAGAATACAGAACACTGCAAGGCAGAGTGACTGGGTGCAAACATGGATGGCCAGGTGAGGAAAAGCCATCAGGGAAGGATCCTGTGACATAAATAAACCTGTCCTGAGAGCTGAGTGTTAACAAAGCAGCAAGGGGCAGGGGAGTGTGGCCCTGAAAAGCATGTGTTCTGTTATAGCCACGTGCCTCTGGAGACACTGAGTTGGGGAAAGAGCAGGACTTGAGAATAAAGGCAGCAAATGCCAGAAATCAGACAAGAGCTGGGAAGGGAGTGAAAGAAAGTCAGGATGGGGAATCAGAGAGAAAGAGAGAAGCTACTAGACGAAGTAGCTTTTTACAACTGTGGCATCACTGTGGGGCGTAACTGTCTTCACCGTGCAGACGTGAGAGCCGTTGACAAGTGAGGGACATGGATACCGTGGTAATGAAGAACATTACTTTATATGATTGAGTTCATCTTCCCAGTGCAAAGGACTTGAGTAATGTACAGACAGCACCATGGGCAGAGAAAGGCCAAAACTGTCTAACAATTTTTCCTCAAGACCTCACATAGTCTCTATTTCCTAAATCAGTAGATGTTTTGGGCATAGGTCTTGGCTTATTCTGAAAGATAGCAAGACAGAGCTCTGACCCACCGTGGCTGTGGACAAATTCAGCTTCATCAACATACTCACGAAGTTGTAGGCACTGCAGTCGCTCCTAAGGGGTTCACTTTATGCCCCAATAAAACAACCATTTGTCTTACCTTTGAAAGACATATTTAAGTGATGTACTTCACTGACATGTTAATGGAAATGAGGTGCAAATAGTAAGAAAACACCAATTAAATTCCAGAACCCTCTGAAAATCCCCCAAAGGCAATATAAATAACAGACCCAGGAAGCAAAGAGGAGCTAGAATCTAAAAAAAAAAGGGCAGAGGGCTAGAGAAACATTTTTTGTACCACACTAGATCAAGGGAGAACAAAAATACTGCCTGGTCACGCTTCAAGCATCTCTCTCAAAAATGTTTTTGTTATTTTTAAAAATCTCCAAGACAAGCTTTGCAACAGGCCCTGGTCTAAAATTCTTCAGACACAATTAAGATTTTTCTCCTCCTTATGAAAAATACCTATCACCAAATGGTCACAACTGGGGGATACTTAAGACAAAAAACAGTAAGTAAACCCGGAAAGATAAGAGTTCTTCATCCTAAAACATCCTATATACAACTTTTGAACAGGTCGAAGCATTCATCCTTAGAGACCAATATTTGAAAGACATCTAAAATATGTATACAAAAACCCAAGGCAACTGTCAGTATCATCCATGTTCAGGGAGCTCTCACAAGCTCATCCACGTGAAGGCTTGAACTATTCAACCAGAAAAATCAACAGATTTCCAGGCAGTGTGTTGTATGGATTGGAACATCTGGGCTCCATCACTTTGCATTTTTGGCAACACAAAAATAAAGTCCTAAAGCCAACTGAAAAATCTCACAATGGGATTCAGCTACCTTTCTTAGAGGATAGAGAATGAACAAATTTCTTTGCTAAGTTGAGTATCTCTGAAAGAGAGTTGATCTTAATTTTTTTTTTAAGAGGTTTTATTTCACACGGTGTTGAGCACCAAGATTAAAGAGCAGAGGGAACACAAAGGGAGGCTGTACTGTCACTTAGAAAGCCCAGTGGCAGAGTTCCTCTTCTGGCTCAGCAGTTAACCAACCGGACTAGCATCCATGAGAATGCAGGTTCAATCCCTGGTCTTGCTCAGTGGGTTAAGGATCCAGCGTTGCCGTGAGCTGTGATGTAGGTCTCAGACATGGCTTGGATCCCACATTGCTGTGACTGTGGCACAGGCCGGCCACAACAGCTCTGACTTGACCCCTAGCCTGAGAACCTCCATATGCCATGGGTGCAGCCCTAAAAAGCAAAAAAAAAAAACTCCAAAAATCCAAAACCAACTTGACTCTTAATTGTATATAGCCTGATGAGGTCTAATCAGTTAAAAATACATGTCTGTACGACAAAGAAAACAACTTAAAGTTACCAAAGGGGAAAGGGGGGGAGGGGTAAGTTAGGAGTTAGAATTAACAGATATAAATTACTACATATAAAATAAACAACAGGTCATACTGTAGAACACAGAGAACAATATTCAATATCTTGTAATAATCTATAATGGAAAACAATTAGAAAATACCATATATACATACTATATATACATACACATATATGTATAAATATATACATAAAACTGAATCAATTTGCTGTACACCAGAAACTAACACACATACTAAAAGAAAAATGTTAATGTGTATATACACACACATATACATACCATTACAATTATACAAATTATAAAAATCATAATTTACAATTTTGCAAATACATTTGATATATATACATATGTGTATATATATGTACCCACATGTATGCACACACATATGTACACAAAAATGTATTCACTGATTGGTTTATTTTTAGGCCCTGATCAAATATTTTAATTCACTTCATTGGCACAACAACTTTAAGAAATAGAAAACATTATCATGTTAGTTTTCCAGAGGAGGAAACTGAGGAAAGTAATTCCTTCATCAATTACTATAATCTGAGTTATTTCTGAATTTATGAAGACAGTTGTCTTGCCTCTTCAAATAAGCTTATGAAACCTTAGAGCACTGGGGTCTATGCTGTCCATTCTATGCCACTGGGAAAGCCTAGCACATGGTTTTGCAGACAACATGTACTCACATCTGCCAGTGTGTTTTGATGTGATATTGAAAAGACTAGAAAGGTAATGCTTACTTTAAGTGTACCCTCTAAAATGACTGACATTTGAGTTCAATATTGAATTGGAAATAAAATTCAAGTCCCACTCACAGTCAGTACTAGAATCAAATACCAAATGAATAAAAATGGGAGGCATTTCCATGTCTGCCATTCTTTTGGTATTTCTAGCATGGGCAGGAGCAGGGTGGAAGCAATCAGAAGTGTGGGCTCCCTTACTGTAGAACAATGATGCTGACACCAGGGTCCAGTGCCATTTCACAAAGGGAGCTACATAGGTAGGTTGGGCAACAATACTGAAAAGGCTGAGAGAAAGGAAAGGGGAAAAAAAAATCCAGACCTTCACATCCTGTGGATTAAAAATACAGCAAAAGGAGAATGAGAAACCAGTCCAACAATTGACAGAATTTTCTATGCAGTCAACCTAAGCTTCAAAATTTATTCCAACAGGAAAATTGAACCTCAAGTCCAAAAACGACTCTCAGCTCCCATTCTCTGCCCAAATACACACATATTTACATTTATGGGTGACGATGTGGCTATATTTAAATTCTCAGCTCTAAAAGCTGAAAGACTGTAAATAGACTCATTTTATCCATTTTATCAAATTGTATTAGCTTTCCTTCCCTGTCATTCTCCAAGGCAGGCAAAGTTCAGACGTGCAGAAAATGTAAACGATTTCTTTTGATAACAGCACCGGTAGATTCCAAACCCAGAAATGAGCTCATGCTTATTTCTGAGAGCTTGTTGAGTGATGCCTGGCCGTGGCTTTGTGCTAAAGGAATACATTTCAGCATAAAGAACCAAAGGAGTACCATACCTCAAGTCAAAAATGAAAAAAAAAAAAAAAAGACCATTATCCTGACACTGTATAGTGCCTCAGACCCAACAGACTGGATGGAAAAAACATGGCAGGCAAGGCTCAAGACTAAACACATCTCCCTATGGAGCGAAGTGGGTTGTGGTTAATGACAGTGTCCATTACGGACTTGGAGAAAGATCATTTCAAGGCCACTGCCAAGACAGTTGCCTCCATCAAGACTGATGGGTTCTTATAAAGCCATCGGTCCTGACCTGGTTCCTCAATACCTGATTCTCAAGAGGAGTGGATTTCACACCCACACACCTCACTCCTCAATACGCATTCACAAGGGTTGAGATGATATACATACCTTAATTATTCTCTCTCAACTTCCATTAGCTTATGTCCTTACGACCCTTCATTCAGGAAAGTGGAATCCAGCATTCTCCAAATGGGAGAAAGCATATCATAATCACTGAGAGAAATACTTCTTAAAATATTTGGCTGTTAAGTATCTGCAATCCGCCTTACAAAAGAAAAAATTTAGAGAGTAGCCTGACTACATTTCCACACCAAAGCCCACCAGTCGAACCTAGCAAAGTGAACATCTTAGCTGAGGAGAAGGAGGAAACTTCGATTATTTGATTATTAAGAATATTAGATGTTAATATGATAACAAGCTGGCTTGTATCCTCCCCCAGGTTCTGTGTGTGTGGAGATTAAAGAATCCAACTTAGTTTTAAGGATTTTAGAGTAGAAGACAATTGTGGTCCACATTATTCTCAGAACTAAGGAGGCAAAGTGTTTTAGATCTGCCCTACATCAGGGTTTAGATGTACATATGAATCACCTTCCAGAGCTGCAGGGCAATGTGTGGAAACCACAAAGACTTTCCATCCTGCGAGCAGATAGGAAGCAGCACTTGAGAGAATAAGTAAGAGGTCCAGCTACTCTCCCATGTCAAAACGGAGAGGACATGGCAATGGGGAACATGTACCATTTCTTCAGAGACCATGGTAGGACTTGAGAGGATGATTGTACTCTCAGGAGAATAAACTAGAATAAAAAGAGGAGTTGGGCTACTTCCCTGCAAATGGTAACATAAATGGAAAGCCCTGCTTATTGGACTTGGCTAATGCTCCTCATGAGATTTACTCAACCTACTTGCCTCCCTGGTCTTTGGCCATTTGCTCAGTAGAGAACTGTGTGGACAACCATGATGGCCACACTGTTTAACACCTCACTTCACCTCACACCACATGAGGCCCGAGCTGCAGCATGGCCTCCATGATAGCCATCATGGAGCTCCAGCATCTTTGGCTCCCAAACATAATGCCATTAGATCACAGAGGATCTGCCTCCTGCCTTATAGACTCATTGAAACAGGGCTTACTGGTTATGGGATGTAGCTTTCTCAACAGTTGCCTATGGAGTTCCTACTGTGGCACAGTGTATGAAGAATCCAACTATAGCAGCTGGGGTTGATACAGAGGTGAGGGTTCAAACCTTAGCCTGTGAACTTCCATATTACTTGGGAGCAGCACGTTAAAAAAAGAAAGAAAGAAAAAAGAAAAAAAAACTCTCACTGCAAATAAAACCACAAAACAACAACAAAACAGTTGCCTAGAGATGCTGTTTGACAAAACCTAGGAGGGTAGATAAAGCTTTGACCAGTGGGAAGGAGCCATCTGTGTTTATTTGTCAAACTACAGCCAGTTCTGTAATCTACCAACTTTTATTTTATTTGCTTATTTCTTTGCTTGTCTCACTTTTTTTTCTCATTTACACCATCCTGGAACTGCACACTAGGCTAATCATTTAACCTGCTTTTGTCACACACTCCATTTCCTAGAGAATCTGGGCTAAGGCACCCTGGTACTTAAAATTAACTCCAGGATGGAATAGGAGAAAAACCCTGTTCTGACCTTAAATTAACAAACTCATATCTAAATATGACTGGATTTAGCAGACAGGACTAGACTAGGAGACTGATAGACTTTTTTTTTTTTTTTTTTTTTGCTTTTTGTCATTTTATGGCTGCACCCGTGGCATGTGGAGGTTCCCAGGCTAGGGGTCTAATCAGAGCTGTGGCCACTGGCCTGCGCCGCAGCCACAGCAACGCAGGATCCGGGCCACGTCCGCAACCTACACCACAGCTCATGGCAACGCCAGATCATTAACCCAGTGAGCAAGGGCAGGGATTGAACCCGCAACCTCATGGTTCCTAGTCGGATTCGTTAACCACTGCGCCACCACGGGAACTCCTGATAGACATATTTTTAAATGTTGTATCTTTGTACCTCCAAAATTGTGGCCTATGAATTGAGTTGCTATATTCAGAAACATTAAAAACATTCAAATGTCATGAAAACCATTTGCCTGTAAGCTTGAAACACACAGTTGTGATTCAAAATTAAGGGCCATTCAGAAAAGAGAAAAGGGAAAAAGAGGAAAATATTCATGTCTATACTACAAAGATATAGTAGTTTCTTTACCTTTTTTGTATCACTCATTCTTGGTTTTGTAGTACAAAGAGGAAGTACAAGCAGAGGCTAAAATGTTTACATAGAGGAGCCCGAGTTCTGCTGTCAAAGACAGTCAATCTTAGCTATTGTTTCCACAATTCCCCAGCTTTGTGCCCTTGGGTACATGACTGAAGCTCTCAACCTCACCATCAATAAAACAGACCCAAGATCACATACCTCTGGGATCTGCTATGAGGGCAAACATACAGTTCCTAGCACTGTGCCTGGAAAAGAATATGCACTGAATAAATGTATGCTATAATTATTATCACCATAGTGTCTGAGTACAATTTGCAAAATTCTTCAATTAACAAGGCAAATGCGCCTCAGTGACACAAAGGTAGATATTCATTGCAGAATTAGAAACAAAGTATTTATCATTCTCCATCATTTTTATGAGCTTTTTCACCCTTCCTTGTAGTAAAATAAATAGACAACTGGGTATCTTCAAGTTAAATAGATACTCCAATATTTGATATGTTTGGGCATTGATTCCTTTACTTTAAAAAACATTACTAGTAGACTTCTGGAAAGAAAGGTAAAAACATTCATAAGTAACAATGCACAAAGAAATGTTTTATATCAAGATCTAAGACAAAGCCCCAAAGTAAATCCAGCGTACTGTCTTTGCAAATAAAGTTTTACTGGAACCCAGCCAGGCACAATCCTTCACACAGGTCTATGGCTACGTCTATGGCTGTTCTCTCATTGGAAAAAGGTTAGGGTCCACAAAGGTGAACATATTTACTATCTGGCTCCTTAGAGAAAAAAAGTTTGCTGACCTCTGATCTCAGAAAAGAAATTGAGGGAAGAGGCAAGAACAGGAGAGACAAGTTAGAAGGAAAGAACTTTGAAAATTTTAAATGAGATGGCTTCAAATGATGATATTTGTTAAGTGAAGAAGGGTGCCACTAGAGAAGAGGCACAGAGATAATAAACTTGAATCAGACTCCGTGGTCTAAGGGCATAAATGCTGCTTAAGGCTAAAAGTTAAAACCAAGCATGTTCATGGATTGAGTCTCTCCCAAGGTTTTAAATTAAATTCCTTCATCTTAGGAAATATCCTTAAAGAAAAGCACCTATAGTTAAGAGACAGCCCCTTGTATGAACTGAATGTAATCATAATTAGATTTAATCTGTTAATTTTTTTTTTTTGGCTTTTTTGTCATTTTAGGGCCACACCCGCAGCATATGGAGGTTCCCAGGCTAGCGGTCTAGCTGCTGGCCTACACCACAGCCACAGCAACGTGGGATCCGAGCCATGTCTGCAACCTACACCACAGCTCACGGCAACGCCAGATCCTTAACCCACTGAGCAAGGCCAGGGCTCAAACCGGCAACCTCATGGTTCCTAGTCAGATTAGTTTCCACTGCGCCATGATGGGAACTCCAGTTAATGGTTGTTGACTGATATAATTATTACAGAAATATCCTTGGGACTATAAAGAATATTCTCAAATAAATGTAATTCTGTGACATCTTTATTACTTCAATAAATGAATTGAAGGGATAAAATATAGGAAGTGGAGTCTTTATTTTAATATAAAAAGTAAAGAGATCCATTTTTTAAGAATCTCAAATTAGTATGTGTAAGATTGATGCTGGGCCAGATCTTCATCTGTACATTGATACATCCCTGTTAGAAAAAACAGATTTCCTTCTAGTTTCATATTAGAATCTTTAAAAAATTTAGCTTACTTAATATGATGATATATTTCCTTTTCAGAGATGGTTTTATTCATTGTGTAATTATTTTGTCTTATTTTGAAGCACTTGTGAAAAATTTGACTTAAAGATTTAAAATATGTCTCAGCTGATTTGATACAGTGAATAATTCTGACTCAAATATTTACTGAAAACTAATTTGCTGAATAACTTATCCCTTTGGTAAGAAACTACGATTTCCTATGGTCCCTAGAACTTCATTCTTCCACAAATGCTTAGTAAATGAAAACCATCATCTCTTCTGGATAATCAAAAAATACTCTAAGAGTCTACGTATTCGACAACATGAGATTGGTTAAAGAAATTAAGGTAGCCTCATAAAGCCATTAAAATAATCTTAAAATATTTAATGACATGGAGCATATGTTAACAACTTGTTAAATGAAAATATTACAACAATAGATTCCCATTTTGTAATAGAAACATCTGTGTACCTCTTAAAAACACATACTGTTGCTTTCTATATTTGGAAGATTATTAGTGACTTTTACTTTCCCTTCAGTACACTTCTGTATTTTATGATTTTTACTTATTCAATGCTTATTCCATCTGTGATTCATATAAGTAATAAATTCTATTAAAGATTTCAAAAATAGCATTAATATACCAGAAAAAAAATGGTTATTACAACTTGAAAAAATATAATCCTTCCTTAAGCAAAAGTGTGATAGTTTTCATTTTTAATGGGTAGTTGGGAGAGAAGGCGTACGATATACATAGTAGTTGGGATTCTAAGCTTTTGTGGCTAGATTTTATTTTTTTTTAAGGCCTCACTTGCAGCACATGGAAGTTCCCAGGCTAGGTTGAATCTGAGCTGTAGCTGCTGGCTACAGCCAGATCTAAGCCTCATCTGTGATCTACCCTGCAGCTTGCAGAAATGCTGGATCCTGAAGCACTGAGCATGGCCAGGGATCAAACCCACATCCTCATGAATGCTAGTGGTGTTCTTAACCCACTGAGCCAAAAAGAACTCCTTGTGGCTAGATTTTTTTCTTTCATTTGACTAAAAACTAACCCCAAAAAACTGATAAATAAAAATTGATCACCTCTTTAATAGTTAAAGTTTAAATTAATCAACTACTCAATAGATATTCAAAGCATTAAAAAATAAGCAAAACTCATATTTTTATTTTTTAACAAAGATTCACAACTTTCATTTATGATTGCATTCTTAAGTTTAACAACCATAAATTTTTATCTAGATAGCACACGAGATTTTATAATTTGATTCCATTCTTTGATCTTCCAAATAATCTTGTGAAATAGGCAGGACTGATATTACCCTTTCTACAATGGTGGAAATGAGGCTCTGAGTGATGGTCATCTAAGTTAATAAAATTGTAAAACTGGGATGGATACTCCAAATCCCATTCTCTTTCAAAGGCAGCATGCTGCTTCTTGAAACCATGATGAGAGGTGTTCCGCCTTGAAGAATAGTTGAAAGAAAAATTGCATAGCTTACATACAAGCGTTTAATCAAGACAATGTGAAGTTCAATGAAAGACATTGCAGTAAAGACTGAGACTTGCAGTCAGAGCTAGGAGACCTCAATTCAAGTATTTTCCATCGTTCTAATAGGCTGTGTGATTTCTGGAAGGTCCCAAGTCTAGGTTTGTGAAACCCCTTCAAGCTTCTCGATTCTGTCTGCTAAACAGATTTGTAAGAACAAATAGAGTGATGAATTCCTTACATCTGTCCTTTCAGAAGGACACTTGCCTACACTTTGGCACTCGGTGCCCTGGGAGCTGATCTGGACTTCATCAATGGGCTCCTTGGTCTTCCAACATTTCTGGTTGGGTTTGGTTGATCAGAGGCAGTAGCAGGAGGCCAGGGAGCAGGAAGGTGAGGTGAGGTGAGCTCTACCTCTGACTCCTGTAAGGGGAGCAAAATTTATCACCCCAAGATGTTTCTTTGGTAAGCTGGCTGTTTCAAGCTGGAAACAATCAAGACCCAGAAGACAAAGGAAGAAATTTGACCTTCCTCCGAACTGCAAAACAAAATTTAGAGGCCCTGTTCCCAGAATAGAGCTATCACTAGATGTATCAGCAAAGAATATGGGCTGGGCGTGCCAGGGAAACTTAGCAGGGTCTGGAGATCAGAGTCTACTCTATGTGCCATTGTCTCTGCATGGCTCGGCAAAAAATTTACCGAACGTTGGCTTTCCAGCTCCATGTCAACTGCCTTCCTGACCTTTGAAGTCCCAACCACTACCCCCCATATACTCTTTTGTTTTCAGCATTAATATTTTGATATCACATGATTATGATAAAATTCCCCAAATCAAATGCTCAAGAGGCCATGATTTTAACATATTTCCTATCAAATGAAAAGTTATATAACCAAAGAACCCAGTCACAGCACTCACATATTATACTAATTACAGGTGCTTTTAACTTACCATTAATAAAGTTTCACCCTCAAACTCTATTGTGTTGCAGCACAAATGATCAAAGTTATGAATATGTTGGTGAAACAAAATGATGCTTTGCTTGCCCAATGGAGAGAAGTCACTCAGAATGAAGAAAGTCTCTTGTGTACATACTACAGAATGCAGCCTGTATTTCTGATTGTATACTTAGAGGAACAATGTTCTTCCCTGACCAAACACTACCTTCCAGTTTTTAGAGAGTCCATGGCCTAGTGGGGGTGACAGACAGTGACGGATGGAGGTTCTGAGCAGGAAAGACAATGTCTTTTTTTTTTTTTTTTTTTGCTTTATAGGGCTGCACTTGCTGCATATGCAAGTTCCCAGGCAAGGGATACAATTGGAGCTGCAACTGCCAGCCTACACCACAGCCACAACCACGTCTATATCCGAGCCACGTCTGCAACCTACACCACAGCTCACGGTAATACTGAATCCTTAACCCACTGAGCGAGGCCAGGGATCAAACCTGTGTCTTCATGGATACTAGCAGGGTTCATTAACCGCTGAGCTACAATCTGAACTCCAACTGAAGGTCTTTCTAAAGGATGTTGAGTAGACAGTCACCCACTAAATCAGCCTGAAAAGCTGAGGGGCCAGTTTTGGAGTTCAATGCCCGGCTTTGCTCATTCTTAACCGCATTTCCTAGGGCAAATGTTATAATCCAAATCTTGGTTTTTTCATGTGTAAGGTGCCAAAAAAAAAACACTCATCCCTCATCATGCCTGTTTCTGCTAGATGGGACAACATAAGTAAAAGCATTTACTGCAGTTCTAGCAGAAAAAAAGGGATACAGCAAATCCTATTAACTATTTAATTAATATCACTACGTTGACTATTGATTCGTGGCCAGAGTAGAAATAAGCAATCTCAGCAGCTCAAGTTAAACATAGGACTAAGATGCTTAAAAATCACAGTTTTCACTAAGTTTGCTGTATTTCCTGATTCTTGCTTGAGACAGAGCTCCTAGGAATGTCGCTCACATAATGATTTAGATTCGCAAACACAATAAAGCTTTGAGCATGCTGTAACTAAAATTTGACCAGCAACAGGGATCTGTGATGATAAACCATTCTGGTACCACGTATAACAATTTCTACTTGAATTTGTCTTTGAAGGCCAAGGTAAGCCATTCTGCCTCATAATTGGATATTACTGAGAACTATGAATATCCAGAGTTCTACCAATAACTTGTGCACTAGAATTCAGTTGCGACCTACCTGGGTGTGAACTTAAGGATTCCCAACTACCTCTCTGTTGAAGAGTTGCCTTAAAGTAGTGCAGGGACGCCCCCACAAAATGCACAGGCCTGGTCCTCACCCCTGGAATTCAGCAGGTCTGCAGGGGGCTGCACAGCTGGGTTTTAATGCTCTTTGTAGTTTATCCCTGGACAGCCAGGCTTGGGAATCTCTGGAAAATGAACCATGACGAGGAGTCAGGGTCTTGGTTATCCTCTGCTAACTTTACAGAGTGCCCTTTGCAACTTCCTCCTCTCTGGGCCCCAATTCACACTTTTTTTTTTTTGTCTTTTTAGGGCCGCATCCATGGCATATGGAGGTTCCTAGGCTAGGGGTTGGAGCTGCACAGATGCCAACGTACACCATGATCACAGCCACAGAGAGTCTGAGCTGTGTCTGCAACCTACACCACAGCTCATGGCAATGCTGGATCCTTAACCCACTGAGGGAGACCAGGGATCGAACCCATGCCCTCATGGATACTAGTCAGGTTGGCCACCTCTGAGCCACAATAGGAACTCCCCAATTCACACATTTTCAGTACAAAGGGGTTGTAAGACTAGCATTTTTAAGATCTCTCCTAGAATCTCCTGTTTTGCTTGGGATGCTAAAGATGGAAATGGCTAGCAAGAGGAGATACCCTGGTAAATGCAGAAAAGGTTAAGGCAAATTTGGAAGAATTTTGGCAAGTCAATTGATTTTTCGAAAGCTCCTTGGAAGGTTTTCTGGTCACATGAAACAAAAAAGCATTATCCCCCACCTTCTGTTTCCTCTTATCTTGGTCTCTGCAGCAAAGCTGCCAGGTCTCTGCATATTGAAGTGTTCATCAAGTTAAAGTTAATGAGAAACTGAGCCTTGGCAGGAAGCCCACCGCCACCTCAACTCTCCAGGTCATTGTCACTGGTAAGACAGCTTGAGTCAGTCTGCAAAGAGGGAGGAGGGCCACTTAGCCCCATCAGGTGCCTGTTGACAGTGACACAGTGCCAGGAAGCCGATGAACCGGAAGTCACAGAAATTATGCAGAAGCAATACCTGCGTGCTTTTGGATCTAGTCCTAGCTCAGGGCATTACCAGGTTTGTGCTGCTTTCCACTATTTGTTTTTGTTCACTTTTCCCAATTGAAAATAAGAGTTGTGATCTGAAGGCCCAAAGCCAGAACTAGATGAAAAGCATCATTTGCTTGGTCTCTGCAGTGTTTTTATATCATTTAAGTCCACATTGGAAAATAGAATTATTTTACTTCAAAATCCAATTTTCCAGATTTTCCAGAAAAACACTAAACATCTAGCCACACAGGACCACCCCAAAGCTTTCACAGCTAAATTAGTAGCTGCCCTATTTAGAAGGAACATGTATCCTCCAGGTTACCCCAGACTCCATCAGTCACTATACACACAAATTTTTTGTTTTTATTTCTTTTTCTTCTTAGGGCCACACCCACAGCTTATGGAAGTTCCCAGGCGAGGGGTCAAATTGGAGCTGCAGCCACAGTGACATGCAGAGCCTCTTCTGTGAGGCATACACTGCAGCTTGTGGCAATATTGGATCCTTAACCACTGAGTGAGGCCAGGGATGGAACCTGCATCTTCATGGATACTAGTCAGGTTCTTAACCCACTAAGTCACAATGGGAACACCAACACTCCGGTTTAATGCCTGTAGTCATTTACTACTTTGCTTCTGGTATATTTCTGTGTTTTTAAATAGTGGAAAAATACTTTGGTAGCTACATTTCTAACAAAAGCGGGAGGGCAGAGTGTGGGGAGGCTGGCCTCAGAGAGCAGTACATTCCAGAAAAAATCGGACGATGATATAGACTGTCACATATGTGTAAAATGCAAATCTGACCTGGTTCTTTTATGAGCATTCCTTGTCTTGTCCCTGTAGACATTGGATAATTAGCCCCTTCATTCACAAGAGGGTTGAGCCAAGTCCAGAACTCACTGAGAAACCAAGGAAGAGTGTAAGGAGCAGCATGTTACAGCACAGTGATGCTCAGCCCTCTTGAAATGAAGATCCCTTTAAAAAGAGAAAAGTGATTTGTGAAAAAAATATTTCTGCTTGCCATTATCTGCTAAGAGGCAGCTGTGTTGAGTGGTTAAGGGCACAGTATTAGAGTCACACAGCCTTAGTTATATAAAAATGATCCAGTTATGTAACCTCTTTGTCTTTCTGTTTCTCAATGAAGATAATTAACAATCCTTACCTCCAAGGATTCTTAGGATGCTTGAATAAAATAGGTACTCACATAAAGCACTAAATGCAGCATGTGGCACATGGTAAGTGCTCAATAAGGGTTATTAATATTGCCATTATTGACTGAGAAAATGCATAATGACAAAGGCTGGTATGCATATATTATCGTTGCAAAATGAATTTATTTTCCATTAATCACAGAGGCATCTGCATGCATATGAAAAATCACAGCAGATATATTTTTCAGACATGATTAATTTAGTCCACTGACAATACCTGGTGCCTAGGGAATTCTAAGCTGTCTTCCTCACTGCCTCCAAGGGCTCTGAGGTCTAAGGTGAACAGGGTGGGACTTGAGAGGGGAGGTCACTCCAGCAAGCCAAGGCAGCCTGGAACTTTGTTGCAGCTGCTTAACCAGCTAGAGTCTTCCCTGGAAGGGAGGAAAGTGGAGGCAGAGGTGGGAGAGGGACAATGAAGGGAGATAAAAAAGAAAGTACCCAAGAGGTAGTGGGAGGGAGTGGGATGGACTGGGAGTTTGGGGATTGCAGATGTGAACTATTACATTTAGAATGGAAAAGTAACGAGGTCCTGCTGTATGGCACAGGGGACTGTATCTATTCACCTGGGACAGACCATGATGGAAAATAATATTAAAAAAAAGAATGTGTGTGTGTGTGTATGACGGAGTCACTTTACTACACTGCAGGAACTGGCACATTGTACATCAACTAGACTTTAATTTTAAAAAAAAGGCAAAAAGTAAAGTATCCTCAGGCAAGTCACTGAACAGAAAGACTCAGGCTAGATCAGTGGTTCTCGATCAGTTCTCCAGTGAGCCCTGTGGTTTCTGGGGACTCCCACAGGACTGCGCAGGCGTAGGAGCCAAGGGCAGACCAAGGAGGTGGGCTTCAGAGTCGGCCTTGTTGTAGGGAACAGCACGGCTTTTATGGGATTCCCTCTTAACATTTCATGCATAAAAAGTATTCCCCTCCTTTCCAATTGCTTTCCAACAAACAGGCTGGATAGTTTTTAACAGCAGTGGATCTCAAACTTAGCTCCATGCTTGGGATCACTGCAAGGAGCTCTGGAAAGACAGATGCGAGGGACCCAGCCCAGGTTCAAATGCAGCCTGGGCACCCCTGAGATGTACTAAGGCCTCTCCTTTGATTTGCACTTGAATATATTAGCCAAGACAAGGCCAAGGTCACCCATCAGTCTGCCCTCCATATATTCAACAAAGATACTATGATTCATAAGGAAATGACAATTTCAATTCCATAAAGGAGCAGAATGTCAGGAGACTTTCACACTGTTAAAGAATGCCAGTGAAGTTTACTTATTTTCCCGAAGACTTGATCTCTAAATTACTTTTCTTCATGGAGCTAGTAAAAGAAAATGTAAATGCCACTTTAGAAAAGGTCTATAAAGCCAAGGTCCACATTAAAAAATGTCATTGCATCCTGGATTCCCATATACAGTCAATTAGGGAACTGAAGTCCTGCTTTTGGCAGAAAGAAAAAAAATTAATTTTTGATTCACTTCACTATGACAGTTCCTTTCCAAGGTTACTTATATAAGACATCATGGCAAGTGTGAAACATTTCAGCTCACAGAGAAAATAGCTGAACTCCAGCAGGGCTTCCAGAATAATGCTTGAAATGTTTGAACAGGACAATCCAGCAACTTATCAATGATCCCCTAGGAAAAATTAACTGACATGAATACATGCTGACTTGTGTTTATAGCAAGTCACATCTTTGGGAAATGGAGATTATACCAATTTTCTTCTGCTACTGTTGCTTATTAAAATCCACCAAGATCATTTTTTTAACTATCTCAAAAAGATATATTCTAACATATTTTTGGTGAATGGTGGAAGAGGAGAAGCAGACACATAAAATTTCTTTTTTGAAAAGGCCATGTATTAACTGGGGGAAAAGTATTTTGATTACATTTTCTTCAACAGGGCCTATCCTCACAAGCTATGATCTAAGACAGTGCCTTCCAAGAAAAATACTATTAAATGTTATAGTACCCTATAAAATACTATTATAATCTACTATAATACTATAATGTGGCTGCTTTACATTTTCAAGCAGTCACATTAAAGTGTAAAAGAAAATGTGAAGCTAATTTCAATAATATATTTAACCTGATATATCCAAAGTATTACTATTTCAATTTGTAATCAATATTTAATGTATTAGAAGTAGGTGAACTACACGTTATCTGATTTATATCTTCAATAAAGCCATTGAAATTATTAGAGCTATTTTATATTCTTTTTTTAAAAAAAAGCCTTGGTATTCCCTACCTGGCTTAGCAGTTAATGAATGTGACTAGGTTTTTCCAAAGATGGGGATGGGGAGGGGGGTGAAACGCATATAGAGAGTCAAAAGGTACAAAATTCAAGTTATAAAATAAGAAGTAAGGAGTTCCCATTGTGGCACAATGGAAATGAATCTGCCTAGCATCCGTGAGGACACAGGTTTGATCTCTGGGCTTGCTCAGTGGGTTAAGGATCCGGTGTTGCTGTGAGCTGGGGTGTAGGTCAAGACATGGCTTGGATCCTGCATTGCTGTGCCCGTGGCATAGACCGACAGACACAGCTCCGATTCAGTCCCTAGCGTGGGAACTTCCATATGCTGCAGGTGTGGGCCGAAAAAGCAAAACTAAATAAATAAATAAGTCTTAAAAATCTTCCTTGTATTTTACACTCACAGCGCATCCCAGTCTGGACCTGTCATGTTACATTTCAAGTGTCTGAGAGCCACGTGGCCAGTGATGACTGCATTGGATATGTGACTTAAAGGAGTCACTTGTACATTTATATCATGGGCACTGAGGCTACCTCCTCTTTGGCTAACCTCTCTATCCCATGATGTTCTCAGCAAACGGTATTTGTAGTTGTTAGTACTTTAGCCCTTCATCTGCTATGTCACTCAGGCAGAGAAAGAAAAAAGAGGAGAAAACAGGCATTTCTTGTACTCGCGCCTCAGCTTCTCTGTCTCCCCTTCTTTCCAGTGACCCTCTCTCCCCATTGGCTGCCCTCCATGTACCCAGATTCACATCTCTGTTACTCAACACTTTAGGCTCTTCTCTGTTCTTAGATTAAATGCAGAGTAATGAAACGTTTCAGATTTTTCTTTTCAAAAAGTGTCAGCCCACTGAAGGCACTGTGTTTTCCTATTCCAGTTATGTGAAGAGCCCTTCAGGCGCTAAAGTTTTCAACCATTAGGCTACATGAAATTAGACTACGTATGAGAGTTTCTGAGAGCCCTTTCGGTTCTTCATTATGTCACAAAGGAAATTCAAAGATCAGTGAGAGCCTTTTAGAAAAAATAGAGAACCGTTAATGACCTATCTTTCAGAGAGTGAAACAAGATCATTATTAGAAAAATCAACCTTGCTGCAAGCAACTGTCTCCTTTCTCAAAAGGAGGGATTTTAACAGAAACAGAGAAGACCACCATGGGGAACCCACAGTTTCCCCCCTTATGAAATTAAATATCCTCACAATATTCTAAGTTTGGCAGAAGCACTGCTAATTCAATGACAAATCGATGTACTTATTAATGTCTGTACTACCTATGTGTGTGACATCCTACCAGGTTCAGAAGATAAACCATCAAACAAGACAAACATCATTCTGTCCATTAAAGGCAACTACAGTCTAGTAGGAAACTAGGACTATAATTTAGCGTGTGATGTGCATTATGACAGAGGGTCAATGCATGCTGGCTGCATGTGAAGAAGATGGAACCAGCCCAGGGTAGGAGTTAATGAAGGCCTCTTACAGCCTGAGCTGAACCTTGAAAGGTATACAAAAGTTCCCTAAATCAAGAGCAAGTGCATGGGCAGCAGGGGGAAGAAGCATCCATAAGGATAGGCTAGGACTGACAAAGGCTAGAGTTGCCTACGTGCAAGTTTAGAAGAAACAAAAAGAGTCACAGAAAGAAGGGACAGGAAGAATGAGGTGATGTGTGCTGACAGAGGTGATAGCCCTGACCACCAAAAAGAGCCTCATAAACCATGATAAAGCCTTCACCCTTTACCTTACCTCTAAGAGGAAGCCACTAAGGATGTAAACAGAGAAAGACTCAATTGGGTCTGCATTTTAAAAAGATTAGTCTAACTGCAGAGTGGAAAACAGACAAGAGAACAGGGGTGGTTGCAGGGAGACCAATTACGAAGCTAAAAAGGTCCTTGTTTTCAAGGCCTAGGCTTGGGTGGTATACTAGCTCCCAAGTGAATGGAGCCGGCCAACACATTTCATTTAGTCCACAGACCATGCTGAAAATTAGGCAGTTGCATATACAAATCTGCATCCCCAGCGTCTCATGAAAGATGGTCTTAGAAACTGCAGGCTCACTGAAGTAGCCACAGGCAACCAGCTGGAGCTGAGCAGTGCTGGCCTCTTTCAGGCAGGGCCTGGGACTTTCTGATCCTCAAGATCCCCACCTGGCCATGTCATCTTATTTCTGGCTCTTTCCCTAGCCATTTTAAGAGACAGTAGTATCTGCCTTCCACTGGAAAACCATCTAGTCACCAAACTCAAGATGGGGAGGTATTAAAGGGCCTCTGGACTATTCAAGGACTAAACTGGTGAGCAATCCATCACCACGGCTGCCCAAGACTGGGAAAGGAGAGCCACAGAGCCATCACGGCCTCTGGCATCCCAAGATAAGTCCAAAGATGGATTCCAGGATGACGCCAAAAGCATCTGGACTATAATATCCAGAACATAATTCAGCGTGTTGATCAGAGAATATGCTAAGTTTAAGCTGAAAGATCGTGGCCCAGTTAAATCAACAGGAGTCAAATTAAGCTGCTTCAAATAAAAACCTTTAATTGTGGGGTGAGAGGGAAGAGATGTACTGGTAATACAGATAAAAATATAGATATCAGGTATCTGCTAGAACTACTCAACTGCTTCTGATTAGAAGCTCTGTACATGTTCTTTAAAACAAGCCAAAAGGCCTCCCAGTTTTCAGGCACTATGTTTGCATATGACATGTTTGGAAGAGGGGCCCTTCTACTAGCAGAAAGAAAAAAGACTTTAATGATTATGGGTTTTAAGAAAGTGCAAGTAGTGTTATTTCCTAGCCCTAAGTATGAAATAAATAAAAGAACATTTTCTTCCTGAAACCTTCCCTTTCGTTTCATTCAAGAGTATGTTTGGCATTAAGATAAAAAGTTTACAAAAGATCTAAGAGAAAGATGGGCTTCAGTAAGTCATTTAACCTGCCGGTACTTCTGCGTGAATTCTATTTCCTTTAACATCTGAATATAACTGCACTAAAAGACAGTTGAATGTCTCCCAGCTATTTATTGGACAACTTGCAAATTGCCACATCAACAGATTTTTGCAGGAGATTTCAGTTTTCCCCTTCTAGCTACTCATTTACTGATCTTTCCTCTTCTGAGTTCGCATCTCTAATTTCCTGTGTTTGCATTATACAGAAAAGCCAATAATTTTTAAAAATCACATCATTAATTCAACAAATATCTTCTTTCTGGTCTTTTTTAGGGCTGTACCTGTGGCATATGGAGATTCCCAGGCTAAGAGTGGAATCAGAGCTGCAGCGGCCAGCCTGTACCACAGACACAACAATGCAGGATCCTAGATGGGTTTGTGACCTACACCACAGGTCAACGCCAGATCCTTAACTCTAAGCAAGGCCAGGGATCAACCTGCATCCTCATGGTTGCTAGTCAGATTCGTTTCTGCTGAGCCAGGACAGGAACACCTAATTCAAAAAATATCTTAAGATATCTTAAGAAGGCCCGTGCACAGGGAACTTTCTTTCTGGTGAGGGAGGGAAGCAAGCATGAACAATGACCCATGGACATAATGTTGCAGTAATAGAGGCGTGCTACGGAAACACAGACAAGGCGAGAGAAAAATCATGTGGTGCGAAGGTCAGGGAAAATTTCAGGAAGTAACATTTGAGTTTTTTAGAAAGAAGATTTAGCTAAATCTTGCAATCGAGAGACTAAAACTGTGTTCTTTCAAAGTCAGACTTGAACATCCTTTAACAAACTCAACCAATGATCCCTTTTTTTTTTCTTTTTAGGGCTGCACCCGCAGAATATGGAAGTTCCCATGCTAGGGGTCTAATCTGAGTTACAGCTGCAGGCCTACACCACAGCCACAGCAATGTGGGATCTGAGCCACGTCTGTGACCAACACAACACCAGATCCTTAATCCACTGAGCAAGGCCAAGGATTGAACCCACAACCTCATGATTCCTAGTTGGATTTGTTTCCACTGTGCCACAACGGGAACTCCTCAACCAAGGATCCTTTGACACTTTAACAAATTAGAAGAATTTGCTAATGTTTGGCTTTGCTTCCCCCAGGCCCTCCACTGTAACTTAGATTTGAGAAGCTACTTGTTAACATGCAGACTTAGGCATTCCTTTTGTGGTGCAGTTGGTTGTGGTGCAGTTGGATTAACTAGTATTCATGAGGGTGCAGGTTCCATCCCTGGCCTCACTCAGTGGGTTAGGGATCCGGCACTGCCGTGAGCTGTGGTGTAGGTCACAGACATGGCTTGGATTCCACACTGCTGTGGCTGTGGGGTAGGCTGGCAGCTTGACCCCTAGCGTGGGAACCCTCATTTGCCATGGGTGAGCACCCCCCCCCAAAAAAAAGCAAAAAACAAATAAAAAAAATGCAGAGTTATAACCTGTAACAATAGGTATAAATTATACCTATTGTCTCCCTAGAACAGTATTTTAAAATTTCTTTGATAGTCAAATACTCTCAACCTCTCAAATTTATCTGTCATCTCTGGAGGTCCTTTTAACAGGATGAAGAATTCCTGCATTGATCTACTATAACTGACTCTTTTTATTTCTGCTAAATTCTCTTTTTTCTGTGTCCTAAGAGATTATACTTTCTTTTTTTTTTTTCTTTTTGTCTCTTTAGGGCTGTACCCAGCATATGGAGGTTCCAGGCTAGGGGTCAAGGGTCAAATCACAGCTGTAGTCACGGGCCTAGGCCAGAGACACAGCGACACACGATCCGAGCTGCGTCGGCCACCTACACCACAGCTCACAGCAAGGCCAGATCCTTAAACCACTGAGTGAGGCCAGGGATCGAACCTGCGTCCTCCTGGATACTAGTCGGTTTGTTAATACTGAGCCATGACAGGAACTCCCACTGTCCCCATTTTAATGTTTGCTGAATACCTGTTATGTTGCAGGCAGAGATGGGAAATAAAAGATACACTCACTAAAAAAAGATAAAAGAAAGTCTGTCTTGAAAGCTTGCTTTCTATTGGAGGAGAGAGGCTTAAACATACAATTCTAATAACGTCTCTTCAGAGTAAGAGTTAGAGTACAGATTTGAAAATAAAAAATGCAGTCAAGTCAAAGGAAAATGACATATGGTTCGCCGGACTCTCAGAAGGCTTCCGGTGAATTAAGTCTTAAAAGATGAGGAATTTTTCGGAAGTTATTCAGAGGTGGGTCAGATAGGGATAGCAAAATGACCAGCAAGAACAAAATAGAAGTGATTTAAAAAAAGCATATTTTTGCAAAAAATGGAGAGGGTCACAGCAGCTTGTGGAAAGGCTGTGGTTGGGGAGAGGGGAGGGAAATAGCACGGAGAGATGATGTAGAAAGGCAGAATGGAATGGGAAGGGAATGGAAGGGGAAGTTCTGGACAGTTCTTCAGGCCACGAGGCGGTCCAGTTTTCAAATTCCCATTTAATCCTCACCACCAAATACATGGGACAGGTGTACATCAACTCTGCAACTCCAGCTAAATCTGAAGTGAATGCTGGTGTGAACATCTGAAAGCATCATGAAAAAGAAAGGGCAATGTAGGGATAGGTTTAGCAACAAACCAAAGGGAAAGCAATCAGCAAGATGGGGAGGAAATTTTTCTGAGGAGATCACTTGCAGATGTGAATTTGCGGTGTACAGATTTTTAAGCTATGTTAGATTTGCCTCGTTAGGAAAACAACATACATCAAATTGCAGGAAAAGTTCAAATGGCCAGTTTGTCAACCTCGTCGGTGGTGGTAGTGAGTGGGGGGATGGTGTTTTAACATGGCCAATAAGACTTAAATTTGTACAAGATTGAAACACAGCAAATTTTGTTAGTTTCAAAGGCCTTGGGTAAAATTCAATGCAAGTAAACAGACTATAAAACATAATACTCAAGGGAGAAAACACAGATCTTTTCATCAGTGAGTGTTAAAAAGAGAGTGTTCCTAAAATGGCAGTTGTTTGAATTAGAAAAATAAAGGCAAAAAGGGTGCCATCATGTTCAGAAGCATTAAAAGCATCAAGGAATATTAACGCAGGTTTCTTTTTGTAGGTATGTTTTAGTGCAGGGCAAAATGTTCTGTGAAAAGATTTGGACTCATAACAGGTATTTTAAGAACTCAACCCAAAGAATGTTTCTAATACTATCAGGATGGTTTTAAGAAAATTACTTGACATTTCTGTTCCTCAGTTTCCCCATCCGTAAAATGAGGTAGTCTCTTAGGAGCCACTATTGAAGATAGAAAAACAGAATACTTCTAGAACGTATACAATGAACAATTAGAAAATATCCCAAATAAGGCATTCTGAAGAGTATCCTGAAATCTCATGGTACAGAGCAAGTGCTAAAACTTAACAAAATGAATTGTACAGAATTTTTACAATTTCTTTAGACGTTCATATTTCTTGTTTGAATTGATCCTTACAGCTAACGTTCAAACGTGTCCAGAGAATGCTGCTGTTTCAACATGAATGACCAGTTTATTTGAAATTAAATGCAACAGTATTTGCTGAAATCTAGGATAATCTCAGCCTTACTTGACCCACACTCCCATTTTACATAGGAGGAAACTGAAATCCAAGAGTGGCTGGTTGTTACGCAGGTAACAAGTAGTAAACTGGGCACAGCCCCCAGCTGACGATAGATGCCCACCTTATATTGGGTGAATAAAGAAACAACGAAAGCCAGTTGTGGAAAGTGACTTTCTGGATTCCCCAGCAACAGTCTTTTCTTTTCACAGAGCTGTTCTGCTGATGCTTTCATGTTTGACGCTAAGATATTTATTATCTGAGACAAAATCGCAATGCATGATGACTTTCAGGGTAAATTCAGTGAGGGCTGAGGAAAACCATATGAGAAGGGCCATCACAAGACTTGATACGTCAGCCACTCTTCTGCTCATATGCTGGGAGGCACAGAAAATACAACATAATTTTCACATCCAAAGGAAAACAGGCAAAGTGCAAAAGCAATCCACACAATACTAATACTTTCATGAAATCAGCAGAAGAAAGAATTTATTGATGAGAAAGATTCCAAAGGAGGAAAAATATATACCACACACATACCCACACACCCCAGCAACACAGAAGGGTTCTTACCTTCACCTACCCACCTGACCAACTTAGTGGTGATGATCAGAAACAGCGACGAGTATTATCCTCAAAAGTTTTATGACCCTCTAATAACTTTTTGGAAGTGTTTAGAGAGCTTTCCACTTTATAGAGCAGTTTGGTAATAGACTAATTTGTACTTTATAAAAAAAACACTGTTGCATGCACATATTTGTAACATCCCTGATTTTAAAATTTTACTATGAAAATTGAGACTGTATAAAGCACAGTTAAAATGAAGACTTATGCCCAAGTCTCATGAAAACTATAATGACAGGACTGCAACTAGGGGAGGCTCAGAAAGGAATTCAACCTTCACCCTTCTCCAATTAACCTTGCTGATATCCATTAAATATGCCAAACAGTTTCGGGCTCCCTTTCAGTCACTCTGGCCAGATAAAATGTAACAACTACATTTAATGACAGTTTTTCTCAATACAACTTCCTGCATATTAATTAAAGCATTTCTTTTGGAAGGGAAGGCACGACAGGGTCAATTTCTTTGAGAGTTTCCAAATTCTTATAATGAAGCTGACACATTTTTTAGTAAATGACAGCATTTTGTTTTCTGCTAAGTTAAATGTATGCATAGAGAGACACAGTGAGTCAGAGGCCGTATAAACACAATATACTGTTATCCTGTTGCTTAGGAATGTCATCACTCATTTAGTCTCTGTCACCCAAAAGAATAATTTAACATCTACACGGGGATTGTAAGGAACCAGCACATATGAACATTTTTAAGCATAATTGCACCTAATCCTCACTTTATATCAAGTAGGTATAAGAAGCATCCCCAGGTCACAAATGATGAAACTGAGGCTGGGAGCAGTTCATTGATACACCGTTGATTACATATTCAGACAGTGGAGGGGTACCCTTGAACCCACGCAGTCTCGCTCTAAAGCTTCTTATTAAATGATAAGGCCTCTGACAGTCATCATACAGGGTTTTTTCTAAACTGCATGTTTTACAGTTACTGATACTACTATTTATATGATATTCTATAACCACAAAGGTTCACCCTGAGAAAACAGACTTATGTCCCAATGCTTTAATCAACGATCCCTGAAAGCAGTAGTAATATTTGCTACTAACATTTTATCCCCACCCCCACAACCAAAGTAACAGGGAAAATACCTAATTGATCAATTTCATAACCCCTGTCTCTCACTGGCCATCTGGAAGCCTCTTCCAGGGGACTGTTGCCTCACAGTTGACCTTGAATTAAAACGGAGCCATAATTTTGTTAGGACAAAAGTGTAACAAGAGAGTTAAGACATGTGAAATGGACCTACTCCTGAATTCAGCTTCTGTGACCAAGCAAGCCAGTTACCTTCCTTTTCTATCAGTTTCCACATCTGTAAATTAGGTAACTTAGTATTATTATTGTTATTATAATACGCACCCAGGAATTCTTCCAAGGATTTTATATTTATATACACACACACAAACACATATACACATACTCATATATATATACACACACACACACTCATTACATATACACTCTTTATACATAAGTATATATAATATATATTATATATAATATGCATACTCTATATATGCACATATAAATAGTACTTTTTACAAAGTACTCAATAAATTTAAAACTTGTTTCATGCATTTTTACATGCACAGTTTATATTACATAGAGTGAAGTGCTTAGTCAATGTGCCATTTGATCAGTCTTGACAAATGTCAATCAAGGCACTGAATATTTTCATTACCGCAGAAACTACTCTCGTGTGCCTTTCCCAGGAAACCTCCCACCAGTAGCAAGCACTGATCTGATGTCTAACATCACCCACAAGTTGTGACTATTTCCTCATTTCATATAAATTAAATCATACAATAAGTAATTTTTTGGTGTTTGGCTTTTTTCACTTATACTATTTGTGAGATTTATCCATTTTGGTATGTTTATTTAATGATAGAATATTTCCTTGCATTGCTATTATTCCATTTTATGAATTTGTCAGAGTTGATTCATTTCCCTATTGATGGACATCTGAGTTTGTTTCAGAGTTGGATTATAAACAAAACTATTATGAATATCTGTGGACAAAAGTTTTCAGTCATCTTGGATAAATATCTAGGACAGGAATTGCTGAAGCTTAGGATAATGTGTAATTTTATAAGAAACTTCCAGGCTGTTTTTCCAAGTGGTTGGAGTATTTTACACTTCTGCTGGTACTGTATGAGAGTTCCAGTTGCTCTGTATCCTCTTAACTTTTGGTATTTTCATCCCTTTTCATTTTAGCCAATGTGATTGGGTGTGCTGGTATCTCATTGTGGCTTTAATTTGCATTTCCTGACCAAAAATTATGGTTAACACCATTGCTTGTGTTTACTGGACATTCCACGTGGTGTTTTATGAAATACTCTTCATGTATAAGATAAATACATGTATCTCAAATATTGTTTCCCAGTCTGTGGGTCATGGCTTCATTTTCTTAGTAGTGCTTTTTTAATGAGTAGATGTGTTTAATTTCCATGAAGCTCAATGTCTTTTTCCTCTTACAGTTGGTGCTTTTCATTTCATTTATAAGAAAACTTCAATTCCTGAAGTTGCAAAGATATTCTAACTTTTCTGATATGTGTGGTTTTAGCTTTTGTGTTTCAGCCTATGATCTGACCCAAATTGATTTTTGGTATAGAGTGAGGTAGGGGTTCAGAGTCTTCTTTTTTGCTTTTTTTTTTTTGCTTTTTAGGACTGCACATGTGGCATATGGAGGTTCCCAGGCTAGGGCTCAAATCAGAGCTATGGCTGCTAGCCTACACTACAGCCTCAGCAACACAGGATCTGAGCCGCATCTGTAACCTACACCACAGCTCATGGCAATGTCAGATCCTTAACCCGCTGAGCAAGGCCAGGGATAAAACCTGCATCCTCATGGATGCTAGTCAGATTCATTAACTGCTGGGCCACAACGGGAACTCTGAGTCTTCATTTTTAATATAAGCATGCAGTTGCTCCAGCACTACTTGTTGAAGCAGTTTTCTTATCCCCACATAATTGTTTTGGTACCCTTATGAAAAGCCACTTGATTGACATCTATGCACCTATTTCAAACTCTAGTCTCTTCCATTGGCCCATTTATTTATTATATAAAAAACATTTCTTGGGCTGTACCTGCAGCATGCCAAAGTTCCCAGGCCAGGGATCCAACCTGAGCCACCACAGTGACAATGCTGGATCTTTAAATACTGGATCACTAGGGAACACCAACTCAATTATTTATAACTTCACTTAATTCTTAATATATTCTAATATTAAGTTTTATTAATTTTAGATCTATTTTATCATTTCTCTAAATTTCAATTGCGGTGATTAAAACCTCAGGAACTTCACTTATGGTATTTGAAAAAGTTTTGCCCCTCCTTTCAAAGTCATGTGTGTACGTGTATTCATAAATACATGTTTGTTTATACAGGTATCTATACACACTTTATTAATCATTAATATTTGTAGAGTTTCCTAGATTTTAGACACAAGCTATTTTTTAAAAATTTCCTTCTTTTCAGAGATGAGGGAACAGGTTTAGCAGTGGTTTTCACATTTTAGCAAAGCATCTGAATTATATGGAAAGCCCATTTAAAAACAGATTCCTGAACCTTACACTTCAAGAGGTTCTGATTTAATAAGTGGGGCAAAGGGCCTAAGAATCGGCATGCCTAACAAGCTTAGGTGATGCTGAGGCTGCTGCTTTATGGACCACACTTTGAACAGCACTGGCTTAGAAAAAGTAAAGGACTTTTCTAATATTCAGGCAGAAGTCTGATTTGCCTTTTTTAAAGTCTGAGCCCACAGCCACTAATTTATGCTGTCTTCACTTGAAAAGACATCTGAAAAATCTGCTGAATGCACTGAAGCATGGGGGCCAGGAAGAATTATGATAGATTTATTTTATATTTTATTTTATTAAAGCATAGCTGATTTACAATGTTGTATTCACTTCTGCTGTACAGCAAAGTGATTCAGCTACACATAATATATATGAACTCTTTCATATTATCTTCGTTTATGGTTTATTATAGGAAATTGAAGATAGTTCCTTATGTTATATAGTAGAATGTTTATCCATTCTATATATAATAGTTTGCATCAGCTAATCCAAACTCCCAGTCCATCCCTCCCCCACAACCTTGGCAACCACAAGTCTGTTCTCCTATGTCTGTGCATCTGTTTTGTAGATAAATTAATGTCACATTTTAGATTACACACGTAAGTGAAATCATGTATTTGTCTTTGCCTGACTTACCTCACTTAGTATGATCGTATCTATGCCCATCCAAGTTACTGCAAATAGCATTATATCATTTTTTTTTATGCCTGAGTAGTATCTCATTGTATATGTACCATATCTTCTTTATCCATACATCTGTCAGTGGACATTTAGGCTGTTTCCACGCCTTAGCTATTGTGAATAGTGCTGACATAAACACAACGGCACTTGTATCTTGTAGAACCATGGTTTTGTCTGGATATATGCCTAGGAGTAGGATTGCTGGATCATATGGTAACTCTATTTTATGTTTTTGTGAGGAAACTCCACACTGTCTCCCACAGTGGCCGCACCCATTTACATCCCCACTACTGTGGCACAATGAAGAACCAACATCATCTCAGTTCCTTCTTCCTTCCTGGAATGTGGTCTATACAGGGACGCGTAAACACCCGTCCACACTATAGGTGAACTCTAGCCCTTTGAGGAACACACATTGCCAAGTAGACGTTCTTCTCCCCAAAGCGTCTGTCAACAGAGAGAGCTTTACTTTTGCCTTAAGAGTTGACTGCTCTCTAAAAAAAGAGCCTCTTTATGACCCAGTCCTTGAAAACTTTCTCTGCTGAATTTATGTTTTAAGTACTCAGCATCTAGGTGAATTCCTGCCAAGACACAGGCATTCTGAATTAAAGATCAGCACTCTCAAAGTAAAGAACCCAGTTAACAAAATCCCAATCCAAACCCCTAAGTTTCTGTAGGTTTTCAGGATAAGCAGAGAAGAGCTTTTGTAGCTCTCCTATCCAACACATCAAGGATGTGTGGGCAGACAAATGCACCACTGCTATACATCTAGCAGAATGTTTACATCGGTGCAAGGACCCAAAGAAGGTACACTGTAGGGTTTTTCTATCTGATTGTTAAATTACCTATTTAGCCTTTGAAACCATGTTAACGGAAAACAATCAATAAATGGTATTTACACAGACTGCTTTAAAGATGCACTCTGACTCAAAGACGGAAAAATAATTTATCTCCTTTACCAAAAACAAACACACACACACACACACAACAAACACCTGGAATAAAGGGAAGAGAAGAGTTTTCACCAGCTTATTAGAACTTTTTCAGAGCAATGGAAACGCAAGAACTCAATGCCTGTGGATTGGAGGCTTCCACAATAACCAAAGAGAAAATATATGTGCTTCACCCTAAAAGAAAAGTCTATTCATGACCAGCTGAGAGTACATACTACACTAACCCAGCAGCGAGAAATTCACAGTACAATGAAAGCAGGGCTGTGGTTATAAGTTGACTTTCATCAGTACTAGATCTCTACCTTGCAGATGATGACACAGAACAGGCCCACGGAGCCACAAGAAGGCAGCCAAGCCAAAACTTTATCTCCTTTGTTCTCCTGGTTCTCAGAAGACTTTGGGTTACAAGTGTGTTTTCTTTTTCTTCCTTTCCAGGAATTAAAATGACATCAAGTGAGTTGTCAATTGAATTGTCAGACATTTTCCAATTTCTCTTGGACATACCATGTGATCCTAGTTAAACTGTGTTTCTCCGGGGCTTTTAATCAGCAACATACACAGTCCCACTATTCTATACAATAGGTGGACACAGACTTAAATTCTAATCAGTCTGACAGAGTCTGGCCCCTTGACCTTTCCTTGCTACATCACCTTAGCAAACCTTTTACTCATCTCTCCTCTGGCTTCCCGGAAGAGAAATCCCTGCTCCAGGTGGCTGTTATCAGTTGTACTTTTGCCTTCCTCTTTTTTCCAAACTTTATAGCACAATGCCTGACTCACAATAAGCACGCCATTAGTGGTAGCTTCTGTAGGATTCTCTCTCTCCTCCCTCCATCTGTCTCTCTCTCCTGACGCACTCTCTCTCTTCTCTTCTCTCTCTCCACATATATGACACGAGATACACATATATCTGATACGGATATACACACATATGACCTATATGTTCTCAGAGAGAGAAAAATTAGATACCACTCAATGAACTGTGTATACATATATAATATACATATATTTATATAAATTTGTTATGATAAAATTCATGACAAATTAAAATTTATAAATCGTATCTAAAATACATATGCATGTATGTAGGCGTGTGTACATATATACACATATACATGCACAGGATGATTAACAACATAACCAGAAAAAAATAAGACCTACTGACTCAGTTTAGAATCCGCCCCAGTATAGATATGGACCCAAAAGATAATAAAGACAGCTCTCCCCAAAATCTTAAGGTATGATACAATATTTTCCCAAGTTTCCTGTGGACATAGAAAATGGGCATACACAGTGTATTACAGGCACCTCTTCTTATCTCTCACCCTGAAGTCTTATCTCATAAGCACAACCTCCACTTCTCTTTTCTATCAGAGACACATGAACAAATCTCTCCTTGTGCTTTCACTTATTTCACTTTGATTACCTCTATGCTTGAGACAGTTCAGCCTTCAATTTCTCCCGTTTATCCATCCCACCACATCCCATGGGGCTGATAACAAAAGAGCAGATCACTGCTTAAAAGGAGGAAGGGAGAAAGGAAACAGAGAGAGAAAAGGGCAGAAGAGGAGGAGAAAAGGCTGTGAAAATAATTAAATACCTTTACCTTTATTTGCTTAAAAAAAAAAAATATGAAAGTCAAAGTCCATACCTTATCTGTCCTAATCTTCTCGAATATTGAACACAGAATTCAGGGCAACATTGGGGTTAAGATTATCTGCTCAGGCCACCACCATAGGGATGGTTTTCTTCACCCCGACACAGGTTCCAATAGAGCCTTCTCCAAGCCCCTGAGGACAGAGACTTCTTCTTGCAGGTCTATAAAACACAAGTGAAAGAAGATATTCGGAACAATAAGAACAACAGCAACAATGCAACAATATTAAATCCAAGATTGCCTGATTTGAAGAAATTTGCTAAACAAAAGATGCATTGTATTCTGACTGGCATAAAACACAAGCCATTAATGAATTCAGTCTTGATCATATAAAATCAGAAAAGGTCAGAGTAAATCAAAGCTGGACATGACTAGCCAAATTTGCTCAATTAACATATAGGGAAACTAAAAACCAGAGAAGAAATGTGATGTTCCCATGGTGATTCATTACCTGTGGCATATTTCAACCAGAGAAGCAAGCAAGTCTTAGAGAATACAAGCAAGGTACTTAACCCTGTGGTCGATGCTAAAATGAGGCAAGGGGACAAAACCTTAATTCTTCAACTCGAAATACTTAACTTCTAAGATACGGAACTTGCCCATTATCACTGGCCAGTACCTGTTAGCTGCATCAGTTAGATATTCTCAATTTCCAACACTTGAGCACCCCGGGTTCAGCCCTGAGCCTCCCTTCCATGTACGCTCGTTCACCAGGGGGCATCTCCCAGCTCCATGGCTTAAGGTACTATTATACACTGACAACTCTGAGATGTTTTCCAGATTTCCCTATCAGCTAACTATCCAAAAACTCTCCTTGGAATTCTAATTGCTATGTCAGATATTGTATGCCCAAATGGAAGTCATAATTCTGTCACCACCAACACCCTTCTGAAGACCCACACTCTGTCTAGTTTTTGCCTTCTCAATCAGTGGCAGTATCTTTCCCCCAGCTCATCAGCGCCAAATGCTTCCGGTCAACCTTGACTCCTCTCTCTCATCTACTCCCCATGTCCTCCATGACACTGGGAAATTTCAGTGGCTCTGTCTTCAGAACAACTGCAGCAGCTGGTCACTCTTGCCACTTCCTTTATATGGACACCCTGGTCCAAGGCATCATTATGAACCTACAGGGCTGCACAGCAGGTGTACCCAAGCCGCAGTTGTCACTGTCAAATGACCCTTGAATGAGAAAGTGACGCACCGCTGATTAAAACCTTCCACCTCACTCAAGTGTAAAGGTTTTCACAAAGTCATTACTGTTACCACTGTATTTTTCTCACACTTGTCCCAGTTACTCGACTTCAGCCATGCTGGTCTCCTGTCTCTTTCCCCAACTTGCCTCTAACTCTCCTTGAGACTTAGATCCTCACAGTTCCCATTAACCTGGAGTGTTTTTTTCCCTTACTATTTCATATATTTGTTCCAATGTTACCTTTTCAGTGAGGCCTCTTGGAACTACCCTATTTAAAACTCTAAACCCTGACCACTTCTCATTCCCCCTTCTCTGTTTAAAACTTGCTGAATACATTCTGATATACTACATGGTCTGCTTAATATCTGCCTTCTCAAATAAAACATAAGCTCCATATGGGCAAGAAATTTAATCTCCCACATTTATCTATACCTTCCAGCACTTCCCCCAGAGCCTAGTCCAAAAGCAGAGCTCAGTAAATATTTCCGAATGAATGAACAAACAGCAAAGTCAAATAAACCTTCTCAAGGTCACTCAGATGACAACTGGCTGAGTCAGAATTAAACCAAAGGTATACTGTCTCCAGCAATTTTGATGCTACATAACTGTGACTACATGAATGCCTTCCAGTGAGGGTGTTAAATCGGTTCAGTACAGCTGGCATGTGACACAGAAGATGGCTATTATAGATATTGTGTGTTAAACAAATGAAGTGTCCCAAATGACTTCTAGAAGCACCTGAATAGTATAGGCTGCAGGCACTGGTTCTACCCTAATGCTGCCATTTCACTGTATTTTCTCCACGGCTCTCTCCATCTTCCGTGCCATTTTCTCCAGGCCTTTATTTCTTGTCCCTCCCTTGAATCTAAATCCCTGCATTACTTGAACCAATATGAAGACAAGGGATCCAGAACTAGACAAAGATGAGGGAAGAGAGGCATTTAGGGGATATTTGCGAGGCAAGAATCAAAGGACGTGGACCAAATTTGTCCCCAGTTTACCTTATGCCTTTAGGGCGATCCCTTAACCTCTCTGGGAGTCTTATTTCTTACTGGGCAAAAATGCATGCCCTCTAAACTTTCTCCAGCTCAGAAATGATGGTTTTCCTTTTTGATTAATACAAGACTCCTTTATTCTGAATAGTCTAAGACTGGTTAGGAAATAGGATGCAAAGTTTAAAAACAAGGCTTTGGGATAATCAGAGAATTTGCATTCCAGTTCCAACAGAAGAAAACTCTGATTAGGATACTCAACCCCTCTAAGGATGGTATTTTTATGTAAAAGTGAGGTGATGGAAATACCTATCCCCTTTAGGATGTTTATAAAAATGAAAGGAGGTAAAATAGATATGTCATGCATTACTGTGCATGGCCTAAGTACTCAATAAAATGTGCTACTTTTAATGTTTTATTTTTATGGTTGCAGGCTTACATAGTGCATGCCATTTCATGATTTTATCTATCTGCATCTCACTGCCGCCGGAGTCTGAGTCTTCCCCTTGTGTTATCACAAGAAATTGCCTTTGTGGCCCTTAATGCGACTTTGGGCAACTTTCTCTGGACTATTCTCAGGCTCAGATGAATATTGTTACCCCAACCGCCTCCACATTCTGGGGGCAGATGGTGGAACACAGTAATGGGAGAAACTCAAATTTTCTGGCTCACTTCTTGTCCTCTTGCTGATGCCTGGCAATTTGAGGATGATCTTGGCCCCGGTATTGCAGCAGGCCAATCATTGTCAAACCACAGTCTACAATTATTCCCACATTTCTAAGCCAAGAAACACAACTTTGAAAGCAAACAATGCTCTAATTCGGCACAATGATAAATGGAGTTATTACAGAAATTGTGCTGACTGCTTTGAGAATTCAAGTCTCCAGTGTATCCAAATGCAATCTTTCTCTCTTTGTTCCTAACTGATATTAAGAAACTGTCTGTGTCTGGGTAGTAACAACATAAAAACATGTCACCTCACTTTCAGGTTTCATTATACCACAGCCTAATCAAAACTTAAGGTGCCTGAGAGAAACTTCCTTACACTCCATCCTAAGTCACTGAAGGACTTGCTTGGAAATGCATTTACTAACAAGTGCTTATCGAGAACCTCATATTTGTCATAATTTCTTGAGTACTGGAGATATGGCAGGGAATGTTAAAGACTTCATTCCTACCCTCATGAAGTTTTCATTCCAGTTATTCTTTGTGTTTTGCAACTTCCTAATTTCTGTCCAGATCCAGGAAGACACGGTAATTCACCTCCAAAGCTGCTGATTTGCCCACTTAGTGATATAGGGGGTGCTGATAGAAAGAGCTAATTTCTGCTTGATACAGAGAGAGAATTCTATAATTCTTTGGTTTCTTGGAAGACAATTTCATTTCCTTAGTTTGCTTCCCAATCCTCACCCAACACACACCTCTTCTGAGTTGATTTTGGTTTATTTACCTCCTTTAGCCAAGAAATAAAACATATTCACCAAATCCACAAATCAAGTTCTCCTGTGGTGCAGCATGTTAAGGACCCAGGATTGTCACCACAGCAGCTTGGATTACTGCTGTGGTATGAGTTTGATCCCAGGCCCAAAAACAGCCACATGCCATGCGTGTGGCCAAAAAGAAAAATCTGCAAATACACAATTCATTAATAAGATGTTACATGGATGATATCATGTTGAGGGTGCTGGGCTCAGAAGCCATAGCTTCAGAAATTAGCTTTTTCAAAATCTTTGGCAACTGTGATGGAATTAATCTGCTATATGCCAAAATAAACTGATAAAGTATATATACCAGGAATATTGTCAAGGGAACAATGTCAAGCTAGAACAACATGTGTCAAATCACAGTGTCTACATGGTTGGAATGCTGTTCCTAGGGGTGGGATTAAAACATGATGGAAGATAATATGAGAAAAACTATATATATATATATATGTGTGTGTGTGTGTGTGTGTGTGTGTGTGTGTGTATATATATATGGCTGGATCACTTTTATGTACAGCAGAAATTGACACATTGTAAATCAACTATACCTTAATTTAAAAACACAAAACAAGATTTCAGAGGAGCAGTCCCCTAGTGGCCCAGCAGGTCAAGGACTCATTGTTGTCACGGCTGTGACTAGGGTTTGATATCTGGCCAACTTCTGCATGCCACTGGCATGGCCAAAAAAAAAAAAAAAAGGGGGGGGGGGAGAAAAAAAGAAAAGATTTCAAGTGGAAGTGGGCCAGGGGAACAGAGGAAGTCTGAATTTAAATCTATCACATTACATCAGCAGGACTGCGTTCTGCCAGAAATTAGAGAAGCAATGCTGCCAAGGTATACACCACACATGCATCCAATGCTGTGCCTCACGCAGGCACGCACAGCATTCCTGCTGCCAGCAAAGCTCTGCAATATAAATGTCACTTTCGTTTGCAGATAAGGAAGCTGGGGTTGCAGACATGAAGTAATGTACTTGAAATCATGCAACTACAAAGGGACAGGATTCAAAATCAGAACCAGCTTTGGTGCTTAGTGGTGTTCCTTAAGCATGCTAACATCACAACTGAATCTTTTCTAGATTTTATTTCTGTTTTTTTTTGGTTTGTTTGTTCTGCACTTGTTTTTTTTGCCATGCCCTCAGCATGTGGAAGTTCCTGCACCAGGGACTGAATCCACACCACAGCAGAAACCCAAGCCACTGCAGTGACAGCACCAGATCCTTACTCTGCTGTGCCACAAGAGAATTCCCCTAGATTTTATTTCTGATTAAACCTCATTCTGACCCTTGGAAATGCTACCTTTGAACCCCAAAGGGAGAATTCAGTCTCCTAAGAATGTAACTGTGAAAACTAGCCCAGCTCGGGCTCTGCTGAGGACAGTGAAAGCGCACAGACAGCAGAGGGCACGTTTCTTCCAAGGTCATACAGGAGGTCATGCCACACACTGGAACAGTTGCTTACTGGGCAGCCAAGATAAGGGACTGAATCAATTTGTAAAATATTAATTACATTTTCTATGAGTGGACATTACTGAAACAAGGCCAGGCAAATATACTCAGGGGATCGGGGTGCTCCCATGCAACTGTAATCACCCCCTCTGGCCGCCTATTGAATACTTTGCTCTTCATCCCTAGTCTGGACATCAAACAATAAAATCGCTACGGGACATCAAAAGAAAACCCATGCTGCTGGATTTTAAGAAGCAGAGAACACATCTAGTGACTTTTAGACACCTGATCGCCTGCCAATGAATTAATACCTTTTTCCCTTACCTGGTCAGCCTTTTATATTGAATGATAAGGTCAAAACGATTCTAGAAAAAAAAGTCTCTAAACATTATACTGGACTTATAGGGAATTTCTTAGCATTAGGACTAAGTGCTGGTCTGTATTTTTCTTTACTAGGGAATGAAATATTTAGCTTAAACTTCATAAAGTGGGTCAGGCACTGATAGTTTGTAGCTAGTAACAGCAATGACTCATGGGATTTGTGTTTAATAGTGTTGAGATATTCTTTAATAATCTCTATGGGAAAAAAATTTGAAAAAGAATGGATATATGTATAAGTGAATTGCTTTGCTGTGCACCTGAAATTAACACAGCATTTGTAAATCAGCTATACTCCAATAAAAAATAGTTTGTGGCCATAGAAGAAATGATGCCCACCTTCGCCCCTCACCACGGGCGCCTGCCCACTAGCCTCCAGGTCTGATTCATGCTGTCTCAAAGATGTAGAAATTCAGGTCCACACTTTGCTTTAGCAAGTTGGTCTTTGTTGCCAGAGAAGCCATCATTGTTCCCAGCCTCAGAGTAAGTATATATATATTGAGTGTCCTCAATACATCTGCTCTTTGCTGATCCACTTATATGCACCTATCCAGTCACAGCTACTCATAAACCTCCACACATGCTTGTGGATCAACATACCACACAGCTGCAAACAAAATTCACAGTGGCAGCATGCTACTACACGATCTCAAATCCTCGCAGTGGATGTTCTGCACTATCTTAATGCCAGGTAACAGCCAAGTTCATCGCACCCTCCTTACTGTTACCCTGGAGAAACAAGTGGACACATGCTTAGATAAATCTGTGATTAAATTTACAAGGGCAATTTTAAGTGGCAGCTTTCCATATATCTCCAGATACTAACACAATAAAGAAAATGATTAAAAAGCATCACTTCAACCTCAGAACACCATTCCTATCACACAAGTAAGTTAGATCCATTATATTACACCATTGCGATCATAAAGGAAGGATGCTGAGCAAAAACTTATACTAGGAGGCTGTCAACAAAGATAGTGTTCTGCCTTGACATAATCAACTCCAAAGGTAATATGGTTACAAGTATTAGATGCCTGCCTGGGTTTGTTTCCTGGCTAAGTTATCCACCATCTGCATCTTTAGGAATGCTATTTAACCTCTCAATGTTTCATCTTCAAGACAAATGACAATACTTACCTCAAAGGGTTCTTTGTGGGGAGGAATTTGAACCCAATAATTCTCTATTTGAATTAGTAAAAGGGGTGTGTATTATTAATTCTTGGTGCTATGCATTTTCTTATCTATTAAATGGGTATAATAACGACTTGATCACTCTTACAAGGATTTTAGGAGAGAAATAAATATTAACAGCTGTGACAACACATTTACATCTTTCCTACTAGACCAAGTCAGTAAGAACATTAACTCCATGTTTCTCTGGCAACAAAGACCCATTTCCCTTCTCAGGTACAGAGTAAGAATGCAGTATACAGACAATGTACAGACATATCTGTACATGGACATAAATGAGCCACATATGACACTTTTTGCTGATTGAATTGACTTTGCTTAAGATGGGAAAGGGGGTATTTTTTTATAGACTTCATTATAGCAAATTTAAGTTGACAGCAAAATTGAGCAAAAGGCATAGACTTCCAGTACACACCCTTTCTCTGCAGGTGTACAGCCACCCTCACCATCAACATCCTACACCAAGTGGTACAATTGTTACAACTGATGAGCCTATACTGTTACATCTAAATCACCCACTGTCCATAGGGCTCATGCTATGGACAGTGTTGCACGTTTTATGGGTTTTGACAAATAATGGTATCATACAGAATGGTTTCCTGTGCTTGAAATCCCCTGTGCTTTAGCTCTTCATCCCTCCCTTCTCTAAGTTTTACCTTTCTATAATGTCATGTATTTCTCGTACAGTATGTAGCCTTTTCAAACTGCCTTTTTTCACCTAGTAATATGCATTCAATTTTCTTCCATGTCTTCTTATGGCTTGATAGCTCATTTCAGTGCTAAGCAATATTACGTCATTAATCCAGTCACCCAGAGAAGCACATCTTGGTTGCTTCCAAGTTTTTACAATTATAAATAAATCTGCTGCAAACATCCACATGCAGGATTTTCGACTCTTTTTGAGGAAATACCAATGAGGAGCATGATTGCAGGACCATAAGGTAAGAGTATGTTCAGAAAGAGCCAAACCGTTCAAATGGGTTTAAAAAAAAAATCAGCACCTAAAGTGAAAACCATACATAATCAACATTATTCTAAAAATAACTACACACTACTATATAAAATAGATGATTAGTGAAAACCTACTGATTAGTGCAGATAAATGTACTCAATAGTTTGTAGTAACCTATGTGGGGAAAAAAGATGGGTATAGTTAAATATGACTGATTCACTTTGCCACACACCTGAAACTAATACATTATAAATCAACTATACTTCAATAAAATTAAATTTAAAAAAAAATGAGGGAGTTCCCTTTGTGGGTCAGGAGTTAACGAACGCAATCAGTATGATGATGATGCAGGTTTGATCCCTGGCCTCGCTCACTGTGTTAAGGATTTGGCATTGCTGTGGCTGTAGCGTAGGCTGCAGATGTGACTCAGATCCTGCATTGCTGTGTCTGTGGCGTAGGCTGGCAGCTGCGGCTCTGATTCAACCCCTAGCCTGGGAACCTCCATATGTCGTGGATGTGGCTCTAAAAAGCAAAAATAAAAATAAAATTTTTAAAAAATAAAAATATTTTAGAGAGGCAGCATGTGGAAGCCAGCATGAGAGATTTTAAGAGCTACTAAGCCGTAAGTTCTGTGAGAGCAGGGGATTTTTTAATAGGTCATTGCATTCCCGATAGGGATTTTTTTAGAAGGTCACTCACTGCATTCCCAATAGTATTCCAAGCACCTAGAACAGAGCTGTTACATAATAAGTTCTTTTGAAATGTTTGTTAAATGTATACCTAAATTAAAAAAAAAAATCCCTCAGTTTCTAGCAGACAGTTGTTTAGCTCAACAAGTGAAGACTCATCCCAGAGGCCTTGTAGTGTGAAAAATAAATATTTTTAAACAATAGATTATCACTCAGACCAGGTCTTCACTCTCTAAGAGGTGTGAAAGCCTGGAACAGACAGAAGACAAAGTAGAGCCCAACCTTGCCTCTTACTCTGGGGCACACGCTCATTGCATGGAATGGGGGACAGAATCCTCTGCACACTTTAAATAGTTCTCTCTTCCCTTGCCGTGCACGTACAGTTGAATTTAAGTAAATTAAACACACATAAGCTGAGGCTCCAATCTAATTGCAAAACCACTGCATTGGAAATAAGCTTTCATTGAAATCACATTAGAAAGCAGAAAGATTAAATTAGATTTAGAAACATATTTAGCCCTATCAAGAGAGAGATTACAGAACGTTTATAAAACAACACAGATACACATCATAAGCCAGCAAGTACCTAGCCAGGAAAAGAAACAACCTTGTTACCTGGACCAGGGAAAGAAAGCTGTCTTTTAACTTCCAAGCAATGGCTAAGGAGCCATTCAAATCTCTGAACAAAATCCCTGCTCTTCCAACTTAAACAATTCACCTACTCATCTGGCCTCAGTTTCCCATGATCTAAAAGAGGTACAGTAATACTCATGCTTATTGAAAGGGAAAACATTATACATAACAGGTCTAGCACCCTGGTTTTCAATTTTCAAAACAAATAAACAAAAATAATAGTAACAATCCCTTAGGTCTAAGTATGAAGTTCTGTGAGATACAGGTTTGCTAATAATACTAACCCCTCCCAAACTGTGTACTTCCCACCACAGCACAAGCTAAGCTACTATTTAATATTTATTAAGAATCCACAGAGCCCTATGAATCACATAAATGCCCCTTAGGAGGCTGGCTATTATTTTTCCCTCACCCTTCTTCCCAAGCAAATATGAAGCTAAATGAGTCACTTTTCACAAAGTTCTCTGACAACATTAAAGTCTAGAGAAATGCCTGATAATTGTTCTTAGCCATCTGGCACCAAGCAATGCTCATGAACTGACATGAACCATTTGGTAAAAATCCAAAAAGTCTGTCTTCATTTTACATCTCACTTACTGAAAGTTCTAAGTTGAGAAAATCCTAACAGGAGAATATGGTTTTTTAAAAAGGAAAACAAATGGGTAAATCCCTAAACTCATTCACAGTCACACAGGAAAGCTGAAAGAAATTTCCACATCTAGCATACAGTTTTAATTTATCAGTATAAGGCAAAATAACACACTTCACCCATCCATGCATGCACCCATATGTACATACACACAAAACCCAATGTGAAAGATAAATGTGGTTGCTTTTCTTTCTAAGTCCTTTCCCATTAGTAGTAATATATCATCTTGCTAAGAAACAAGCAAAACCACCACCAAGAAGCTTACCTACAATGCCTCTTACTTGAAGGAGAGTTCCCTAGCTATTATGAGCAGCCCACCTCTTCCAGACTGAGCCACTAAAAACCGTTCTCCACTTGCCAGATGATAAAATACTTCTAAATGACCTCTCATCAATTCACCTCTAGCTGACCTCGATTCATTCTCTACTCTACAGTGTGAATGAACTTCTAAGGATTTACTATTTCTACTTCTCAGCCTCAACTTTTCAGTGGCTTCTTACCATCCTTAGGATAAAATCCCAAATCCTCACTATGGTTTAGAAGATCTTTTAAGACCTGGCCCCTATATCATCAGTCTCATCTCATATCACACACTTCCACCTACTTGATGTCATACCGACCACCTTCCCTATACCGTGAAGTGTCAGTATTCCTTCAAGACACAGGGTCTTAAGCACACTGGAAATACAAACTATGGTCTTTACCCAACAAGCCCTCAAAAAGAGATATGAAAACAGATTTAGCAGTGATTTGTGGATGACTTGGAGTCTTCTCTCTTTTCTCTTTCATGAGGAGGTTGGGTTCATTGAAATGTTTTAGATGCTCCAGGGATATTTATCTTCATCCTTCCTTTAGGAGCGGAAATATATCCTCTTTACTGGAATCATATTTTCTAATGTGTTTTTATCATTTAAAATTTCTCTCATTCTTCCCCTAACACCTACCCCAAGTCTTATATTCTTCACATATACCGTCACAACGTATGCAGGTGGCAACCTGGATGCTAAGCTCTCTTCTCAAGCAGGGTTGGGATGAACTGAGCCCTTCTCCTGGAGTAGTTACAAGAACAATACTTATCTTTCAATGATTTTGTGACAAGCTCCAGCTTCTGAAAATTACTGGATATTACTCTAAAAATAAAACATTACAGATAATTACCCCTTAGAATGGAACAAATCATTAATTTGAAAAGTTATCTTGCATATGAGGAGAGAATACTTCTTTGAAAAAAAAATTGTCCATGTACATGAAAAAGCTCGTTTCTGACAGGAAATAGGAGAACAAGAAACTGTCTCATGCTTTCTAAAATTCATTACGTTAATGCTAATAACCAACTCAATGTTGTATAGTGTCCCAGAGCCCTGGGAAAGAATTACACTAAGTGTGCCATGAGGAGAGGAAGGAAAGGACATCACAAGTGAGTGAAAAGTATTTTCTTAGTTTTAGTTGAAGATGATATTTGGGATTTTTTTTTTTTTGATAGGAACTTAGCACAACTAACTCATTAGAAAAGTCCTATGAAAATCTCCACTTCACAGGTTGGGAAGAAGTAGCAGTGCTGGGATTGGAATAAGGTGATTCAGCTCCAGAATCCACACTGGCAACCATGGCACTGAACTCATTAAATATGACACTGTGCCACTGACCTCCAAAGCACAGGTGAGTTAGTAGTTCCAGATAATGTAGGAACAGACACGCACAACATTGTATGATGAACGCTGTGTCTTAGAGACCTGTACTAAACCAAATGCTGCAAGATTCTTAATCCGTAGGTGTTCTCCCCAGTCATGGTTCCTCCTTTGGGGTGCCTGTGAGACACGTGTCACTGTGCTGACAGTAAGTCAGTCAACGGGCGAAGATGATTTAACAGAGCAAGTAGGGCCCTGTGGGGTCAGCGAGGGATACCTTCACCGGGGGCAAGACAGAAAGAGGGGCTTCCATGAGATCCGAGGCTGGACACTACAGGGCCGAATGAAGGCATAAGAAGAGAGGAAGAGGAGTGAAGACCTTTCCAGTCAGAAAAAGTTGCATGTAGGAAAGCAGGAAGAGAGAGTCCTCTGTTTCCAAGGAACTTAAGTCCCTCATGGATTGATGAGTTACACATTTTAACCATTCACACTACAACCAATCACAGTGGAAATATAAACAGGGATGAGACCATGTAGAGCTGTGCAAGTACATGAAAAAGTTAAACAGAGAAAGACCTTTGTTATTTTTTTAACTTTTTAAAAAATGTTTTAATAAAATGTTATAGTATGGTTGACTTACCATGTCCCATCAATTTCTTCTATACAGCAGTGACCCATATATATATATATGTGTGTGTGTGTGTGTGTGTGTGTGTGTGTGTGTGTGTGTGTATATATATATATACACACATACATACGTTTTTTATATGACCATCCATCATGTTCTAATCCAAGAGATTGGACATAGTTCCCCATGGTGTACAACAGTATCCCATTGCTTATTCATTCCAAATGTAATAGTTTGCATCTACCAACTCCAAACTCCTTATCCATCCTACTTCGTCCCTCCTGCCCCACTGGTAACCACAAATCTGCTCTCCACATCTGTGGTCTGTTTCTCTTTTTAAAATTAAGGGGCAAGCAAGACTCCTAGCTGACATGGCTCCCTACCCCCCCGCCACCACTCCACCTCCCAACCATAGGATCACCCCTACCATAGAGCAATCAGAGAAGAACTGAACAAAACTGACTGAGTGGATATGCACAGGGGCTGAAAGGAAGAAGATGGTAGCCAAGTAAGACATGAAGGGAGAAGACTGAAGAAAGAATGTGTCCAAAAGGAGTTGTACTGTTGTACTTCACTAGAAGGAAAAAAACTGCAAGGTCACTTGGAGTGATGATCAAAGGATGGATTGGCTGTAGGTTGAAGCCAACTAGCAAGAGCCGCATGTTAAATTTTCAGAAATTTTGTGAGCTGGTTGTTAAATCACGGGTAACTTGCAGTCAGACATGTTGGGAATACTTCCCTGAACATCAGCAAATGCTACAAAACAAGGCTTTTCTTTTGTGGAGAGCTGGTTCACCAGTACACCACTGCATATACTCACAGAGGATTTGGTGTTATCATTGCTGTTGCTAGAAGGAAACAGTAGAATAATACAGAGGAGCCATTTTTGAAATGTTCCATTTCTCTTTTCTCTTATGTATTAGAAAAGGTAACACAAACCTGAAATAAAACCGTGGTGCCCTTTAATGGCCTTTGTGTTGGCCATTAAAGGCCAGTGAAGCTAAATATTGAACGTGATCAACAGTGAAGCTAAATACTGAATATGATCAACCCTCACAACTACGAGTTTCTTTTTTTTTCTTTTTTTTCCTTTTTTGATGCCTGCAGCATGAGGTAATTCCCCAGCCAGGGACTGAGCCTGCAGCACAGGAGTAAACCAAGCCACAGCACTGACAGCACTGGATCCATAACTGCTAGGCCACCGGGGAACTCCACCCTGAGTTTTTACCTACGTTTGTAGATACAAAGTTCTACAAAATGTATTAAGTAAAGGCAATGCATTTTCTTACAAAAGGCAATAAGGCTTGGTAGAAATTTCATGTATGCATCTTAAAACTGCCAAAGATTCTATCAGTGGCCTCAATATCCTTACAGTAAATAAAAATATAAGTTTTATAAGGCTGTTCCAAATAAATACAAGAACATACCATAAAGATATATTCCATACAGTATACAAAAAGTAAATACCCAATAGCCTTCACTACTGTTATTTACCACAGATAACATTTATCCAATGCTTGTTATAAAGTATCCAATCTCATTAAAAACTGTACTCCGCTACAACAATTATCCCTATTTTACAGTTGAGAAAATTCAAGCCTAATATTTAAATAGCTTGTCCAGAGTTGTATAATTATTAATAGATAAGAGTTCCCAGCCACTGACTCCACAGCAATAGCTATGGAAACCTATACACAATTGCCTCACAAAGATATTATGCTGTTATTTAATGCTATGAGATGCAGGGGGGTGGGGGGTGGGGGTGAAGTAATTAACTTACAATTTTGAAAATTAACACTATTACAATTAAATATTAATAATGTTTCTAGAAGGCATGCCTCTGATATGCTCCTGTGTTGTTTTTTTATTTGTTTTTGTCATAATAATTGGTAGTGCCTAGGGTCCAAATGGATTTGTTTTCTTACTTCAATCAAAACTTTCTTAAGTGGCCTACAATATCCCTGCTTGCCAAATGAGACAACACTCTTCATACTTTTTATAAGATATACAACTGGTACCCATGTCACCTGAAGCTACTGATTACTTTCTTACATTTCACACATTTCTAGCCCAATTGGTTGAGTGGTACACACACCAAGATGCAACTGTGTTTGTTCCCAAACCTGTTTATCTAAGTTATTACTGCTTATATGTTTCTACAATGTTATGAAACACTATGTAAATCAATAAAATAGGTGGAAAAAACTGGAATTTCTGTTTCCACGGAAAGGTGAAAAATGGCGGTGCAAATTCAACTATAAAATGTCAGAAAATATTATTAATTTTCACTAATAACACATTCATGAAGTGTGATAAGGGTTGAGAGTGGGGATGAGAGAGAAAAGTGTAACTACTTTTTGGTTGACTCGTGGGTACACAGAAGACAGAGCATCAGGGAAGAGGTGGTAATTGGCTTAACTTTGAAAAATGACTAGCATTTTGGAAAATGGAAATCACACAGACTTAAGTTAATATGATCATATAGGGACCCAAGGTATCATCTAATTTAGAAGCATATTTTTACAGAGAACTAGTGAATTGGGAGTAAAGTAATAAAGGGAGAATTATCAGTCTTGGCAAGTAATTACATAGTAAAAACCATGAGTGGACTGCTAAGGGTCCATAAACCTCCTTCACTTTATGAAAAATGTGTTATTATTTGAATTTTCTCTAAGGAAAATGGCCTATAGATTTTGATTCAAAATGAGATTTAGAACCAGTGTAAGTCTTATTCCAAGGTAAGACTATTGAAGTAACAACTGCCTATCTCCTAGAATGATAAGTATTATAAGTTAGTTGTAATTGCCAACTTTATTTGTTTTTAAGTGTTTATAACAGGCATCAGAAGTAATGGGCAGTGATTTCGGAAAGAACAATAATAATTCCGGGCAGAAAAATGAAGTTTTTCTCATTTCGAAAAACTCAATTGTCTATACGCCAACAAGAACCCTTTATTCAGAGATCAAACATCATCAAAGGGAAGGAACACATTCTGTAACAAAAAAAAAAAAAAGCCTAAAGCCAAAGGATACACATTTTCCAAAAATGACTAATAAAGAATTTAAATCTTGGATTTAATTGGATATACTAAAATAATGCATCATTAAGATGGAACAAATTAAAGAAAAATGTCAAAATATTGTGTTCTCATATATTAAACAGCACTAATGGGGGGATTAACTTTACAGACATAACAGCGGGAAAGAAAGTGAAGCAGATGTGTCTGTCACCAAAAGGAGATTTATGTGATACATGGGCCCCTTCTAATATGCTCCAGCTGTACTTATAGTCATGTGCTTCAACTTGGTGAACAGTTAAATGTAGATCACTTCATGTTTAGTTACATGCCTGTATTTCATAAAGATTAAAAATGTCTGTTGGTCAATTATCCCCATATAGCAGGTATTTTCTACTCATTCAGTTGGGAACAATGGAATCACAAAATACATTGTTTTAGATGAAAAGCTGTTTGATAGAACACCGCAGAGCCGATTTCAAAGGGGAAAAATACACCTGTTTCAAATCTCAGGGAGAATACCAGCTAATGATCTATACCTTTCTATATTCATGTGGATTCTAGAGAATAGCCATGCCTCCTGCCCTTAGCCCTTTCTCTCCATCACCACTTTCGCACAATCTCAATTTTCCCACAGTGAGCCTTTCAAATCCAAGTCAGAAAATCTGGCTAACTTTTTACTGAAAAGACCTCCACTCTGGCTTTGAGGTTCTGTCCCTACACACAAGCAGATCATCTTCAGAGGTTTGGATCAATGTGCGTAGTTACCAGCACAGTAACATTCTAATGAAATCCTATCTGATCCTTTTCAAGGAGAGATTATTCCTCAGGAAGAAAAGGAAAAATGGCAGTGTGCTTAGATCTGGATTTAAGGTAGCAAACCCAGAAAAACAATATAAAACATCTAAGTGGTGCTTGGAATAATTTACTTGATCACCCATACTGCAAGTATTTTCCTTCATGTTTTTGTAATGAACCTGACCGTGAAAACACAAATTTATGTCTATCGTCTGTGTCATTATGAGCTGAGCTCATTTGGTGTGGAAAACCTACAGTTTAATTGCTTGATTTAAATTTGGCTAGTAGAATGCATACTGAAACATCACTCTTTTAATTATGTTAATTTATAACTGAAAAGCTAAATTTACAAAGGCAATAACATTAATTATTTATTTGCCCATTAAAGTTGAATATGTATTACAAAGCTAATTGGTTTCATAAGTCTGCCAAAAAATTAAAAACAAGTTTGTTCACTGATTTATATGAGAAAGGTACTCATATTCTCAGCAGGTTACTTGTTTTTTATTGGATTACATGAAAATATGTATAAAATACTTTCTTTATCTATACAATATTCCACATACCTTCTTTCCTGGGTTAAAATACATTCTGAAGATGAAATGAAGGAACAGAGTCAGCTAACATTTATTCAATGCTTAGTCTGTATTAAACTTACATACATTGTCCCATTTAATCTCAGAATTGAGTAAAAGACAAACCAATATTATCTCCTTTGTCCAAGTAAGGAAATCAGTTTTAGAAAGATTCACACAAATGTGCCAAGCCTGGAGCAAAACGACCAAATCCAAGACTTGCTCTGGAAAGAACCAAGATCTTACCATATATGCCTTAGTATCTTAATACCCGCTATTCACGGTTAAGTGGACACTAGATGACTCAATGCAATTTCCTAAGAGAAGAACAGCTTCAATGTCAAGATCAAATTCTTTAATGAAAACTTAATCCCTAGAGTAAGTGAAAATAAATATAAACAAACGGGACCTAATTAAACTTAAAACTTTTTGCAGAACAAAGGAAACCATAAACAAAATGAAAAGACAGCCCAGAGAATGGGAGAAAATACTTGCAGACAAAGTGACTGACAAGAGATTAAGCTCCAAAATATACCAACAACTCAATATCAAAAAACCAAACAACCCAATCAAAAAATGGGCAGGGGAGCTAAATAGACATTTCTTCAAAGAACACATACAGATGGCCTAAAAACACAGGAAAAGTTGCTTAACATCACTATTTATTAGAGAAATGCAAATCAAAACTACTTTGAGTTCCCACCTTACACCAGCAAGAATGGCCACCAACAAAAAGTCTACAAACAAAAAATCCCGGAGGGGGTGCAGAGAAAAGGAAACCCTCTTACACTGTTGGTGGGAATGTAAAGTGGTGCAACCACTGTGGAAAACAGTATAGAGGTTCCTCAAAAAACTGAAAATAGAAATACCATATGACCCTGGGCATGTATCTGGAGAAAATCACAATTCAAAAAGATTCATGCATCCCAGTGTTCATTGCAGCACCATTTACAATAGTCAAGACATGGAAACAACCTAAGTACCCATTAGCAGAGGAATGTATAAAGAAGATATGATACATATATGCAACAGAATATTACTCAGCCATGAAAAAGAAATAATGCCATTTGTAGCAACATAGATGGACCTAGAGATGATCATACTAAGTGAAGTTAGACAGTTAAAGAGAAACATCATATGATATCACTTATATGTGGCATCAAAGAAGGGGTTCAAGTGACCTTATTTACAAAACACAAACAGACTCACAGACTTTGAAAAACATGGCTACCAAAGGGAACAGGTGGGAGGGGAGGACAGATTACGGGTTTGGGACTGGCATATGCACACTGAGGTATATGGAATTACCGGTCAGTGGAGACCTGCTGTACAGCACCGAGAATCCTACCCAATATTCTGTGATAATCTATGTAGGAAAAGAATCTGAAAGAAAATGGATGTGTATACATATATAACTGAATCTCTTTACTGTAGAGCAAAAACAATCACAACATTGTAAATCAACTATACTTCAATAAAACATTTAAAAATTATTCCTAACTCCATTTAGACATTTGCATAAAAAATAACCACAGAACGCAATCAAAGGCACAGAAGCCACAGATAAGTGTGTACGCTGGTGACCAAAACCAGAATAATACAAGGAAAAAGTCCAGCAAGTACATTTGAATCTTATCTCTGAAGCAGGATTTGGTATTAGGAAGATCTCTCTTAGACTGCAATTGAAAAAGGGAGCTTACAAATTGAAGATTATAATCCCATATTACTACCCTCTTGGGCATATTGAGAAGATCAGATGTGAAAGCGGGATACGAAAGAGCTATGAAAATTATCAAACATTATGCAAATTCAAGTTAGTACAATTAGTATAAGACTGCTTTGCACCTAAAGATTTCCCATGGAATTTACTCTGAGTTTTCGTGTAGACTGCAATTGGACTATGTTCTCATAGAAAATGAAAGGCCTTATAAAATTTCTCTAAAACAGAGTAAGCTTAACCAGTATCTTGTCCAGATAAAAATTCCATTAACATATGACCTTAACAAGGGGCAATTAGCTAACAGTTTTTAATTAATTCTCAATAAAATATTATGAAATTAAAATGCCTTCAAAAGGGCTTGGGTCATTGCATTCATTAATATTTTAAGAAAGTTTTTTATATACAGGAAAAAATCAAAATATTAAGCATGTATTTATGCATGCACACTTTAAATAATACAACTAAATTGCTAATGGTTATAGAGCAATTTTTATGCAATTATACTCTGAATGTCTGCAAGTATACTGGAAAGCAAAACAATATTCCACCTTAGCTGACGCCCTGAAATATTTCCAAATGTGGCATGGTGATCTCAGATATTTTTGACAGTAGTTTCAAACCTAATATATCATCATAATTTCTCTTCAATGATTGCTACAGAATACTTCATGTACCATTCATTATGATGAAGTTTTGCTGAGGGCCGAGTTCTAAAGCCATCAGATTACGTTTAAATTACACTTTGGTTCTTTTTTATTCAACACTTAAGCAATACTACATTATTTGTTTGTGAAAAGATAGAGGCTATTTCTAAATAGAGGGAAGACAACATGTACGCTTTTATATTCCTTAGATCATTAACATGGATACATTTTATTTTTTATTGTGTCAAACTAAGACATAAAGGCATGAATCAAGGTATCTAGCATTTGTTTAGGACCTGCTAAATATGAAAAGGATTTTCAAACTTCAGGTTGCAAATGAAGCAGTTCTTCGTAATGTCAAAATAACTTTCTACACCCATAGCAGAATATTATTCAGTATCAGAACTGGTCATGACATTCTATGGGCCAATCTTTCATTTTCATTTACGATATCTGGGATCAAAGTGGAAGCTTACGCATTCCTTGCTATCTAACTCTGCTAATTATACTTACCGGAATTTTAAGTAAGGTCTCAGTAAGACCTTGAGATTTATACAGAAGTAGCTAAAATTCACCAAATCCATAAAATCCAATCGAATTAAACTTTTACATTGATTACTGTTAGGAATTGCACACAAACCTTATAACAAATTAAAGCAATCAATAAGGACTTTGGGTGAACTAAAAAATTTTCTTGGGAAAACATGTTGAGCATTGTCAGAAAAATACCGTTTAATCCAAAATGTTTTTGACTTTTTTTGAACTACAAAGGTTTATAAGAGAGGACTGTGATAGAGGAGAAAAAATTAAACATAAACAGTAGTAGGCTCTCACTGAGTTCCTAAAGGAAATGTTATTTAAAGGCTTGTGTTTTATTCTGTATAAACTATAACTGCTTTATGAAAAAGAAATAAAGCAAATGGTCTGTTTTACTAGGTAAAGCACCAGCACCGCAGAGGACCGCAGAACTGGATATGATATTGCCAAGCAAACAAGCATCAACAGTATTTTACATGTGTGACCACTGAAAGATTTCTCACAAACTGCTAGACTCTGGATGTATACATCAGGTGGATGGAGTCACCAAACATCTCAAAATATATAGAACTATCCTACTGAAGAAATACATTTGGACAATAGCTTCCTCAAATAAGGAAAAATCAAAAATTAACATAAGAATCGGTCTAAAATGTCAACAAATTCCCAGCATTCAACTAAACCATGTCCTTTCCAGAATATTACACACTCTGTCACATGAAAGAGCAATCAAGAAATACTTATTTGCATCTGGAGAACAAATTTATCACTGGATGGAGTTATAACACTTCAGTCAATAGAAGCTGGGGTAAAATAATGGTGGGGTTTATATTAGCGACATTTACATTTTCTTCTACCTTAGATTACCAAGGAAAGACACCCAAAATTTAAAAAAAAATTGTGGCCATAGCAATTTTTTTGTATGTGCTTTTTAGGGCTGCATCTGTGGCATATGGAAGTTCCCAGGCTAGGTGTCTAATCAGAGCTACAGCTGCCAGCCTACAACACAGCCACAGCAACGGGGAATCCAAGCCACATCTGTGAACTACACTTCAGCTGAGAGCAATGCTGGATCCTTAATTTACTGAGCAAGGCCAGGGATTGAACCAGCATCCTCATGGTTACCAGTCGGGTCTGTTAACACTGAGCCACAATGGGAACTCCCAAGGAATTTTTTTTTAAAAGAAGCTATTTCTATAACATCTATTTTGCAAATATCTATTGAACATGTGCTAGGATTATTCAAAGTCCTAATAATAAATATGAATATGATAGAGAAATAAAAATGTGATGAGGCTATAAGCTCGCATTACTTGCACTATAGATAACATCAAGTCCTATACACAGTATCTCATACAGTGAGAGAATGAGAGGCAGAGAGTGAGACAGAGACAGAAAGTTGGAGACGCCACTAGGGAGGTCATCCTCCACACTTGAAGAAATTCTAATTGAGGCAAATAATTTATGGCTGTATCCCAAGATTATGTTTGAATCTTTTTTATCTATTATATTTTGGATATGATTTTCAAAATACTTCTAAAATATAGGACCTGACATTGAATTTTAGCTAGAAGCTACAATGTCTTTTGGCAAATGGGCCAAACCAGTGAAAAATATCGTTGTGTAATTTAAGTAATCAAAACGTGTTTACTGAAATGGCACAATAGTAGACTCACTTTCAAATATAAAAATATAAAAACATCTGTTTCAAATACAGACATTTCTAAGTACCTTCAAGGAGAAATAAGTGTCCATCAGTGGAGAACTTCTCTAATTCAGGCAAAGGTTCATACCTAGACACTGAACATCACCTCTGTGCTATTAAGATTCTCTCTACCAGACCTGTAGCTTTCCCTGGCTTCCAACATTTTCCTGTTCCACTCATGACAAATGCAATAGGAGGCTACTCAAAATCTGAGATCTCACTCTATGGACTTTTGAAGATTTCATCATGTGTACCTTATATTGATGAGCTAGAAATGACACTTGCTGCATCATAGCAAAATATACAGCCAAAGCTTCAACAGGCCAATCTGTGATCTGAACACCATTTTTCAGAATACAGTTAGATTTTTAGTACTTTGCCTTTAAAAGCAAGGTAGATGGTGGCAGTCTTTGCCCTATCTGTAGTGTACATGACACTTTGAAAGAAAACAAAAGGTATTTACAGAATTTTTAAAAAAAATCTCAGTTACCAACAGAACTTAATTTTATATCACCCTCTTCCTTGTAGGTTGTTCAATCAAAATTTGCTAAATTACTTTTTAAATGATTTACCAATTCTGATTTTTTTTTAAGTTGGGACTTTGATCTAATAAGCACAAAGAAAAACACAATTACAACAGGCAAAAATGAAGAGATCAGATAATTAGATATGAGAATGATAATCATTCTTGGATTTCTGACATCAAAAGGAAGAGCTTCTATAAGTTATAATGGGTAAAATGGTGCGCCACTATGGAAAAGAGTATGGAGGTTCCTTAAAAAACTAAAAATACAACTACTATACAATCCAGCAATCCTACTCCTGCACATATATCTGGAGAAAACTATAATTCAAAAAGATATATGTACCCCAGTGTTCAATGCAGCACCATTTGCAATAGCCAGCACATGGAAGCAACTTAAATGTCCATTGACAGAGGAATGGATGAAGAAGATACCATGCATATATATATACAATGGAATATTACGCAGCCATAAAAAGAACAAAATAATACTATTCGCAGCAACATGGATGGACCTAGAGATTATTATACTAAGTGAAGTATGTCATATGGAGAAAGACAAACAACATATGATATCAATTATATGGTTTAAAAAATGATACAAATGAACTTATTTATGAAACAGAAACAGACTCAACAGATTTTAAAATCAAACTATGGTTACCAAATGAGAAATGTGATGGGGAGGGATAAATTAGGAGTTTATGTATATTATATACACATAATATACATAAACACTACTATATATAAAACATAACCACAAGGACTTATAGCACAGGGAAACCTATAAGGGAAAAGATTTTGAAAAAACTGAAATATATGTATAACAGAATCATTTTGCTACACACATAAAACTAACATCATAAATCAATTCCACTTTGATAAAAAAGAAGAAAAGATTCCTAAGGCTACCCGTTTCATGGTTAAAAAAAAATAAAAAGAATACATACACTCACATACACACATACTAGACACATCTGCTAATCACCTGAACATGTTTCTCATCTTCTTGATGATGAAGCATTTGACACTCCCAGGAGACAACATGACGATAAAATGTAAAAATAATATATGCATTCCCATGCCTTTTCTATTTTAAGCCAATCCTATTTTTTGGTGGCTTTTTAAGGAGTTGAGACAGAAAATGCCTTTTCTTTGTCTCTCAATTGATTAGCATGATAACTAACTTGTAGTGATACTTAACCTAGGAAAATTCTCATGTGAACAACTTAGCAAAAAGAGGTGTTGCCCTAGATCTTCCCCATCATTTTTGTGCCATTTTTCTTCAGTAATATGTCAAAGTATCATTTGTAAATTGCTTTGCTCCAATTATGGCTTTTCAGATTAGACACAAGTGAAGAGTCAAAGTACATACATCTATGTGTAGTAGACCATATACAAATGTAACTATTCATGAAGCAAAATATTCTTACAAAAATCTTTACCACATAGACAAATATAAAGTTAAAATTGACAACCTTTCCCCTATACATGCTAATATATAAAGCAAGTGGGGTGCTGTTATCTATTGCTGCATAAAAAATTACTGCAAACTTAGCTGTTTAAAAACAACACACATTTATTATCTCAGTTGTTATTGGTCAGAGAGCTGGCAGAGCATAACTGGGTTCCTGTGCTTCATCATCAATCCTTAGAGAATACTACAAAGTTATATGACAACAAATGGGGCAATACAGAAGAAATGATTGCATTTCTAGAAACATATTATCTTCCAAGACTAAATCAGAAAGAAATAGATAATCTGAACAAACTGATCACTAGTTGTAAAATTGACTTAGTAATCATAAATCTCCCAGCAAATGGAAGTCCAGAACTAGATGGCTTCACAGGGGGATTCTATCAAATATATGCCAAACAGAGCTAAAGTAATCATTTTTAAGTTATTCCAAAAATTGAAGAGGAGACACTCCCAAATTCATTCTGAGGCTCTAACTACCCTGACACTAAAATCAGACAAACACTACAAAAAAATGAAAATTACAGCTCAATTTAACTGATGATAAAGATGTAAACATTCTCAAAAATATACTACCAAATTGAATTTAACAATTATAAGTGAACATGTACCATGATCAAGTAGAGCTGATTTCAGGCACTCAAGGATGTTTCAATACCCACAAATCAATCAATATAAAACATCACATTAATCAAAAAAAAAAAACTCATAAAAAAGTCATGTGATCGTCTCATTATTGGATACAGGAAAAGCACTGCACAAAATTCAACTTTCAAACATGATAAAAACTCTCATCAAATTTGGTATAGAGGAAACATTTCTCAACATAGAAAGGCCATATACAACAGACCAACAACTAGCATCACAGTGGTGAAAATATGAAAATTTTTATTCCAAAACTAGGAATAAGATAAGGATACTCAGTCTAGACACACTTCTATTAACATAGTGCTACTAGAAGTCCTACTCATAGCAATCAGACAAGACATAGAAATAAAATGCGCCCAAATTAGAAGGGAAATAAAACTGTCACTATTTGCAGATCATATTACACTGTATATAAAAAACTCTAAAATTTTTACCAAAAAAGTTTAACTATTAGAATAAACAAATTCACTAAAGTTTCAGAATACAATATTCATATACAGGATTTGGTTGCTTTTCTATACACTAATAATAAATATCAAAAAGAGAAAATAACAATCCATTTAATTTTATCAAAAAATAACAAATGAGGTGAAAGTCCTGCCCCCTGAAAACTAAAAATATTGACGCAGAAAACTGAAGATGATACAAATAAATGGAAATATATCTCCAGTTTGTATACTGGAAGAATTATACCATTAAAATGTACAAAATATCCAAAGCAATCTATGTATTTAATGCAACCTCTACTAAAATAGCCAAGCATTTATGATAAAATTAGAGCAAATAATCATAAGATGTATATGGAAACAAAAAAGACCATGACTTTCCAAAACAATCTTGGGAAAAATGAAAAAAGGTGGAGGTATAACACTCCCTCACTTCAGACTATACTACAAAGTTACAGTAATCAGAACAGCATGGTACTGGCACAAAGGCAACAGAACAGAGGGCCAAGAAGTAAACCCACAAACTTATGATCAATTAATCTATGACAAAGGAGATAAGAATATAGAATGGAGAAAAGACATTATCTTCATTAAGTGGTATTGGGAAAACTGGACAACTATATGTAAAATGATGAAATTAGAACATTTTCTCACACCATGTCCAAAAAAATAAACTCAAAATGCATTAAAGACCTAAATGTAAGACCAAAACCCATAAAACTACTAGAAAAAACATAGGCAGTCTTTGACATAAATTATAGCAGTGTTTTTTTTTTTTTTTTGGCTCTGTCTAAAACAAAGAAAACAAAAGCAAAAATACAAATGAGACCTAATTGAATTTAAAAGCATTTGCACAGCAAAAGACACCATTGATAAAACAAAAAGGCAACCTATTGAATGAGAGAAAATATTCATGAATGGTATGATCTATAAGAGATTAATATCCAAAATATATAAACAATTCATATAATTCAGTAAGAGGAAAACAAAAAACATGATTAAAAAATAGGCAAAAGACAAGAATAGATGTTTTTCTAAAGACATACACATAGCGATCAGGTACATGAAAATTTGCTCAACACCCCTAATCATCAGAGAAATGCAAGACAAAACTGCAATGATGTATCATTTCACAAATATCTTTTCATGTGCTTATTGGTCTCATTTATATCTTCTTTGAAAAATGTATTTTAATAACTTTGCCATTTAAATTTATTTCATTATTTCGTTATAGTTCTTTATGTATTCTAGATAAAAGTTCCTTTTTGCAGTATGATTTGCAGTATTTTTTCCCATTCTGGGTTAGTCTTTTTGTTTTCTTGATAGTATCTTTTAAAGCATAAAAATTTAAATTTTGATTAAGACCAATTTATCTATTTTTAACTGCTGTGTTTTTATGTTTTGTCTAACAAACTATTCCTAATTAAAGGTATCCTTATGTTGTCTTCCAAGATCTTTATAGTTTTAGCTCTTATATTTATATATTTGATGCATTCTGTGGTTTTGTATATGGTATGAAATATGATTCCAACTTCATTTTTCTCATGTGGATATCCACTTGTCCCAGCAAAATGTGTTGAAAAGACTATTCTTTCACCCCAAAATTACCTTGGCACCCCTGTCAAAGATCAGTTGACTATAACTGTATAAGTTCATTTTGAGACTATCAATTCTATTGATCTAGATGTATAACTTCAACCATGAAGAAAACTTTCTTGATTGGAAGAGCGTTATAATAAATTTTATAAACATAAAATGTGATTCTTCCAACTTTGTTATCCTTTATCAAGATTTTTTGTAATTTAGAACATATTGTTACTTATAAATATTTTATTTAAATTGAATTCTAAATATATCTAAACAGATTTGAAGAATACACTAAAAATTACACAACACAATTGTATACTGGTTATTAGAAATTCACTTCAAATCCAGTGACAAAGACATAATATAAAAAGATTAATCCAATAAACCAAAAGCGGTTCTATCAATATTTGATAAAATCAATTTCAGAGCAAAAAAATTTACTAGAGACCAAGAGGGGCAATGTCTTTTGAAAAAAAAAAAAAAATCAATCCACCAGAAATACATAACAATCATAAATGAGTATGCACCAAACAATAAAGCTTCAGAATACTTATGATAAAATTGATAGAATTAAAAAGGTAAAACTGACAAATCCACAATTATAGCATTCAACACTTCCCTATCAGTAATTTATAGAACTACTTACAGAAAGCCAGTGAGGATACACATGCTCTGAACAATGCAATGGAACAGAATCTAATTGATGTATATAGAACATTCCACCTAACAATAGTGGCATAGGCTTTTTTTTTTTTCCAAGTGATGATGGAACATTCACCAAGATGCAACATTTAAAGAGTGATAAAACAAGGATCAACAATTTAAAATAATTGATCACATTTAGGGTATATTCTCTGACTATAATGGAATCAAACTAGATATCAGTAATAGAAAGAAAACAGAAAAATCTCAAAAAAAATCTGTGTAAATTAAATAACACACTTCTGAACAATCTATAAATTTTTAAAACTAGATAGAGGAGTTCCCACTGTGGCTCAGTGGTAACAAACCCAGCTGTATTCATGAGGACACTTACTCATTGGGTTAAAGATTTGATGTTGCCATGATCTGTGGTGCTGGTTGCAGATGAAGCTCAAATCTAGCATTGCTGTGGCTGTGGAGTAGGCTGGTGGCTATAGCTCTGATTTGACCCCTAGCCTGGGAATTTTCATATGCTGCAGGTGTAAAAACACAAAACAAAGCAAAAACATAGATAAATGAAAGCAAAGAGAGCATATCAAAATATGGTTTATAGTATGGTACTGAGAAGGAAATTTATAGCAATTAATGCTTACATTAAAAATAATGGAAGATTTCAGGTCAATAACATAGCTTCCCATTTCAAAAACCTAGAAAAATAAGAACAAAAAAACCCTCAAAACAAATGGAAGGAAACAATAAAAACAAGAGAAAAATCAATGAAATGGAAAATAGGAAAGCAATAGAGGAAAATCAAACAAAAAAACTCCTCCAAATAAGTCAGTATAATTTATAAACCTTTAAAAAATTAATAGAAGTAAAAATGAAGGAAAAAAAAACCACCAATATTAAAAAAAAAAAAAAAGGAGTTCCTGTCATGGTTCAGTGGTTAATGAGCCCAACCAGCATCCAGGATGACACGGGTTCCATCCCTGGCCTTGCTCAGTGGGTTAAAGATCCAGCATTGCTGTGGCATAGGCCACCAGCTACAGCACTGATTCAACCCCTAGCCTGGGAACCTCCATATGCCATGGGTACGACCCTAAAAAGACAAAAGACAAAGACAAAAAAAAAAAAAAAAGTATATCATTACAGATCCTGTGACCCTGTGGCAATTAAAAAAGTAAGAGAGTACTACAAAAAACTTTACACTCATAAATTTGACAGCTTAGAAGCAATGGATCAGTAAATGCAAAACCACCAACCAACTAGGGTAGGCAGAATAACAGACCCCTAAAATGTCAACATCCCAATTCTGGGAAACAGTGAGTATGTTACATTATATGCCAAGTGGGACTTTGCAATGGTGTATTAAAGTAACCAGTCTTGAGATGGAAAGGGTATCCTGAATTGATCCATGAATTATCCAGGCAGGCTCAATCTAATCATATTAATTTGCAAAAAGGGGAAAAACTTTCCCAGCTATGGCGAGAGAACCAGAGAGTTAACAGCATAATAAAGATTTAGCCTAGTGTTGCTGTTTTGCCCATGAACAAAACCTGGCCTTTTCTAGAAGCTGGGAAAGTAAGATAACATATGCTTCCCTGGTCTTCCAGAAAGGAATGCAGCCCTGCCAGCACCTTGATCTGAGCCCAGTGAGACACACATTACACTTCTGACCTCTAAAAATACAACACTCTAAAAATATAACAAAATGTATTTGTATTGTTTTCAGTCGCTGTTTATGGTAATTTGTTACAGCGGAATAGAAAACTAATACACTACCAAAACACAATCAAGATGAAATAGACTATGTGAATAGCCCTAAACCATATGAACTGAATACATAATTTAAATGCTCCTGATAAAGTTATCTCCAGGCCCAGATGGTTTCACTTGGGAATTCTACCACATATTTAAAGAGGAACAGAAATTTTACACAATCTCTTCTAGAAAATAGATGTGAGAGTACGTCAACTCGTTTTATGAGGCTAGTGTCTCCCTGACACCAAAATCAAAGACAGTCCAAAAAAAGAATAAAAGAATCAAAACTACAGAACAGTATCTCTCATGAACATAGATATAAAAAATCTCAATAAAACATTAACCAACTCTAACGATATGTAAAATGAATTAACATACTTTAACCTAGTGAGATTTATTTCAAGTATGCAAGGAAAAAAAAACCAATATAATCAAGTATACAGAAAAGTTAAAGAAGAAAAATATGATCATTCCAACTGACAGATAAAGAACATTTGAGGAGTTCCCATTATGGTTCAGCAGCAACGAAGCCGACTAGAATCCATGAGGATGCACGTTTGATCCTTGGCCTTGCTCAGTGGGTTAAGGATCCAGTGTTGCTGTGAGCTGTGGTGGCTCGCAGATGTGGCTCAGATCCAGTGCTGCTGTGGCTGTGGTGTAGGCCAGCAGCTACAGCTCTAATTCAACTCCTAGCCTGGGAACTTTCATATGCCATGATTACTGCAGCCCTAAAAAAAGATAAAAAAAAAGGCATTTGACAAAATACAACATCCATTACTGAGAAAAACTCCCAGAAAGTTAGGAACTAAGGGAATTCACTTCAATCTGATAAAGAGCATCTGCAAAAAAAAACTCTTATCTAACAGCATACTTAGTAGTAAAGCACTGAATGCTCCCCCACCAAGATGAACACAGCCCTGAAAGTTACAGCTACAGCAATGCAAGTATAAGAAATAAAGGGCAGACAGGTTCCAGAGATAACTATCTCTATAGATGACAGCATTGTCAACATAGAAAATCTCAAGGAATCTACCAAAAAATCATAGAATTAATAAATGGGTTTATAGATTTTAAGATCTACACACAAAAAACAATTACATTCTTACCTGTTAACAATTTACAGGCAGAAACTGAAATGAAACACACACTACTACCCACAATCACTCCAAAGAAAATAATACTTAGGCTAAACTGATAATGCACTATACATTAAAAACTACAAAGTGCTGATGAAAAAATTAAAGACATCCTAAATTAATGAAAAAGCATAGTGTATTCATGGATTGGAATGTTCAATATAGGAAAGATGTCATTTCTCTCCAAATTTATCTATAGATTTAAGGCAATGCCTAACAAAACTTCAAGCAAGGATGTGGTTTTTGACCTCTCATTTTTGTTTTTCAGTTTTTTTTAAACAGACAAGCTTATTTTAAAATTGAACTGAAAAGACACAGGCTCTTTAGTACCTAAAGTAATCTTGACAATGAAAAATGAAGTAGGAATAGGTGGAGTTCCTCTCGCTGATATTAAGGCTTAAGATATAGCTGCAGAAATCATGGCAATGTGCTACTGCCAGAGGGATGGACGCAGAGATTACTAGCATAGCAAAGAGGACATAGAAATATCCTCAACTGATTTGTGACAAAGGCCCAAAACCAATTCAATGGAGGAAATACAGCCTTTTCAACCAGTTTTACTTGGAACACCTGAAGATCTACAGGGAAAAAGTGAATCTTGACCTAAACCTCATACCTCAGGCCAAAATTAACTCAAAAAGACTGAAATGTAAAACAAACCTCTGAAACTTTTAGGGAAAAAGGGAGACAAATCTTTGAATAGGATTAGGACAGGAATTCTTAAATTTTATACCAAAACCACAAGCCACAAAAGGAAAAACTGGTAAACTAGGTTTCATTAAAATTAACCCCCTTAGCTTTTGGAATGGATAAGCAATGAGATCCTGCTGTATAGCACTGGGAACTATATCTAGTCACTTATGATGGATCATGATAATGTGAGAAAAAAAGAATGTATATATATAAAATAAATAAAATTAACCCCTTTAGTTCTGTGAAATTCCATGTGAAGAGGATTAGAAGACAAGATACACATGAGAAAATACTTCCAAACAACATATCCAATGAAAGATTAGGTATCTTGAATATATAAAAAATCTGTAACTCAATAGTGAAAAAACAACAGACAATACAATTAGAAAAAGGGCAAAAGAGATAAACAGACATGTCACCAAAAGTGATGCAGATGGCAAACAAGCAAATGAAAAGATGTTCAATATCATTATCCATTAGGAAAACACAAAACCACAATGAGACAACACTATAAACCTATCAGATTTCTAAAATTAAAAGAAAAAATAGTGACACTACCAAATGCTGGCAAGGATGCTGAGGATCTGAATCACTCATACATTGCTGGTGGGATTTTAAATTAGCACAGCTGCTTTGGAAAGCCAGCTCCATAGGTTTTTTTTTTTGGCTTTGTTTTTAATTAAACATGCAACTATAATACGACCCAACAACTGTACTCATGGACATTTATTCAACTTATGCATCCTTTGCATATTCCAAGCAAATGAAAACTTATGTTCATAAAAACACCAGTGCATGAATATTCATAGTGGCTGTATTTGTGATGGCTAAAAACTGGAATCTGTCCAGTGGTCCTCCAAGGAATGAATGGTTAAACAAACCATGGTACATGCATACCAAGGAAAACAATTCAGTGATAAAAAGAAACAACCTGATACACGAAACAACTTGGAGGAATCTACAGGGAATTATGCTGAGTTAAAGCTAATCACAAAACATCACATACTGAATGATTCAACTGATAGGACACTTCTGAAATAACGTTTTTAGAAAAGGAGAACGGGATAGTGGTTGTTGTCAGGGGTGTCATACAGTGCTGTGTGGAGGCAGAGGTGGGTATAGTTATGAAAGGGCAACACGAAGGCTATTGGGAGGTTGACACATGAATCTACCCAGGTAATAAAGCTATATAGAAATTAGCACACAAACATGAGGTACACACAAGCGCAACTAAACTGCAGAAGTCTGGATAATATTGGTAGAACGTATCAAAGTCAATATCCTTGTGAATTATACTATAGTTTTGCAAAATATTCCTATGGAGAGAAACTGGAAAAGGTATATAAGGAATCTTTCTGCATTATTTCTTACAACTACATGTGAATTTACAGTTACTTTAATACATTTTTCAATTAAAGAAAAATAGTAAACAATAGTACAGCAAGGTGCTCCAAGGGCGATGAGCCCAGAAAATTTTCTCTTCTACTGCCTTTCTCTAGAGTTTGGCACTTCCCTTGAATAAGATAAAAGAAAAGAGAGTCTGGGGGGGGGTGTTGTTTTTTGTTTTGTTTTGTACCGTTAACTCAAAGCCGGAAAAGATAACCAAATGTTACCTACCTAAGAAGGTATTGTTTAAATGCTAGTGAAAAGTTAATCTTTATAACTTCTAAATACTGTTCAGGTTACACTTGATTTCACCTTGAACCCATCGTAAAACCCCTAACTCAAACAAACTTCTTGATCTTACTCCCTTTTTCGTTTATTAAACCAATATATTCCAGCATTAGGAGTTCCCACTGTGGCTTAGCAGGTTAAGAACCCAACATAATCTCCATGATGATGTGGGTTTGATTCCTGGCCTCTCTCAGTGGGTTAAGGATCTGGCATTGCTGCAAGCTGTAGGGTAGGTCACAAACAAGGCTTGGATCTGGTGTTGCTATGGCTGTGGCGTAAGCTGACAGCTGCAGCTCCATTTGACCCTTGGCCCAGGAAGTTTCATATGCCGCAGTTGTGGCCTTAAAAAGAAAAAGAGAAAAGAAAAAAAAAAAAAACACATAATCCAGCATTAATGAGGCTATACAATTTTCTCTGCCCCATTCTCTATATACCCAGTTTCATTAATTCAACTCCCAGGAAGTCTTCTATAAAACTTTATCTAAAAAAGCCCCTAAATATCTGAAGAATTTTAGATACCATCCAAACCATCCAAACGATCCTCTCTTCTATCATCTTATTTGAGGCTACAGTCCTCTAGCCTTGAAGACAGCAATATCCTCTTAGCTGTTCTAAGCCATCCTGGCAACCAAGTTATCCAAAATACCTATTCCAAAGAAATCTTAGTGGATTCCAATTCTTATCAGATAACATTCCTGCTCAAAATTTTTCAACAAGTACCCCCAAGAATAAAGATTTAAAGCCACACTATTTGGTATGGCATTCAAGGCTCTCTGGGATCCAACCCTCAATTTCCCATCTCTCTTCATTTTCCACTGCTTCTGCTCCTGCCTTCCCCATCTCCACCTCCCTCACACCCCAGGGAGTTAGTTAAAGAGGGCAACTGGACCTCTTGATGCTCTGAAAATCTAACCTTTACAAATCACCTCAACAAAAACCCCAAGCTAGTATTTCAAGATAATTATTCTGTAACAAGACTGTCTGTTTTACATAGGATTTTACCCACTAACCCAGAAGCATCTAGGGAAAATGTTTGACCAGGTCAGTTTTGTGAAAACCACATGCATAACAATAAGTGATGGTTTGAGAACATTTCAGCATTTCTTTGGGAAAAGAGGTCAAATCTGGGGTCCATTAAAAGCTAAGAAGAAGAAAGTAAGAGAAAAGATAAAAATTTGTCTCAGCGGGAAACAATTCATAGGTTGATTTAAATGGCAGGCGTGGATAGTTTGCTGTCTACTGACAACAACAAGAACAATTTCTATTTAATGCATATGTACTCTTTCTAGGCACCACTAAGCCTGCAAAGTGACACTGTTGTTTTTCGTTTTACAAAAGAGCTTCAGGCTAAAGAAGGCAAACCACTTTGTCAATGCTGCCTCACAGCTAAGTCGCATATCTTCGATGTGAACCCAGATTGCATTGTCTCCAGAGCCTGTGGGGCTTCAGGTCACTGCAGAGCCACTGGCAACACACATATCAAAGAGCCACATCTTACCTTTCACACGTCACAGAGCCACTGGCAACACACACCTACGAAGACAGACCGGTCCAGGTAGTGCTCCAATCTAGCAGTCTGATGTTTGCTGCAAGCTTGTGCTTCTAAGGCACCTTTTCTGACCGAAGTTTAAAATATCTTGACTCAAGAGGTGCCAAATGTTTCTCCCCAACGCTCAAGTCTTTAGTTGTGAGGCTGCATCCCTGCAAGGGACCACAAAGCCACTTCTCATGGCATAACTAAGTTTCCTTAGCAGAGGAGGAAGGTAAGCAGCCTTCCTCTTCCCAGTTTTTCTCCTCTCTCTTTCTCTTTGCTGGGAAAGTGCTTTAATTAACTTGTCTTCCTCCAGCCTGGACTTGTTCTGCTTGTTAAGCCAAGTCACTTTCAGCTGGGCTAATAATCACTGGCCTCTCCCTCAAAACAACTTCGTTGATTTTAAAAATACACACACCTGTGGAAATTCAGAAATTATAGGCAGCACAAAGACAAAAACAAAATCTGCCTATCAATAACTACTGTTATATCATACAGATATACTTCTAACAGTTTTTCTATGCATAGGCAATATATATTTTAAAAATAATTTTTCTCATGGAAAATCTCAAAAATATACAAAAGGAGGCAGGCAAGTGTAAAGAATCCAATACACTCACCACTCAGCAAGATCAGTAAGTAATTCACTGCTAAACTTATTTCTTCTAGACTCCTACCCAGTTTCTTCCTTCCTCCAGGTTATTTTGAAGCCATCCTGGACATCACAGCATTTCAACTAGAAAGAGTCCATTATGTATTTTTATAAAATGAGCTGTTCATTAGTCATAATCTAATCTCACCTACAAATTTAGGAATACCTCATTCATATCATGAAATATCCGTATTTAGTATTCATGTTTCTACTCACAAATTTTTCTTAGTTAATTGTTTGAATCAAGATCAAGTTGAGGTCCACACCTTGCAAAGGGGTGGCTTGTCTCTCAAATCTTACCGCCTCAAAGTGTAGTCCAGGGAGCAGCAGCCTCGGTATCACCTGAGCGCTGGTTAGAAATGCAGAACCTCGCCCCCCCCATCCCCACCCCACCCGACCCGGACCACCTCAGGCAGAATCTGCTTTGGAACAAGATCTCAGATGACTCACCTGTACTGTAACTAAAGCTTGAAGCTCATCTGTTTTGTCTCTTTTAATTTAGAGTTTTCCCACTCTCTCTTGCTTTAACTTTTTTTCTTCAAAAATCTTTTCAGAAGAAACTAAGTTTGTTTGTCTCCTTGAGTTTCTCACAGCGTGGCTAATACTCATTTTATCCTCAAGGTAAGGTTTACCATGCTCCTCTGCTGCCTGTATTTAATGTAAATGGGGAATTGTATCTAAAGGCTTGTTCAGAATCAGGTTCATCTGGGGGCAGGAATTGCCTAGTAAGCAGAGGCACCGTCTCTCTCTCTCTTTTTTTTTAAGGGCCGCAGATGCAGCATATGGAAGTTCCCAGGCTAAGGGTGTCAAATTAGAGCTGACGCTGCCAACCTATGCCACAGCCACAGCAACATGGGATCTGAACCGTGTCTGTGACCTATACCACAGCTTGCAACAATGTTGGATCCTTAACGCACCGACTGGGGCCAGGAATCAAACCCACATCCTCATGGATACTAGTTGGGTTCTTAACCCACTGAGCCACAGTGGGAACTCCCATGTTAGCAATTTTAATGATCATTCTGCAGTTCTATTATTGCACTAAGCGTTATTACATGGTGATATTCTTATTCAATTTCCTTTGTTATGTATTGCTTCACATTTCTAAAAACAGCATCTTTTCCACATCAATTCTTTGATGCCTCTGAGGTATCATAGGAAAGACAAGATGGTTACTGATCCTTTATCTTTATTCATTTTCAACAAATAATGAGCTGTTTACCAATCGTACTCCAAATGAGATCTGTAAGATTTTGTTTTCGGTTTTTTTTTAGCATTCTTCGGAAGACATGGGTATTTGCTATTTTCCAATCATTCTAACTATAGTACTTATTGAAGCTAAAATCATTCCATCTTTGGCTAGCAGGAGCTCCCTGAAGCTGGCCCCTCACCCTTTCTGACATGTTCTCAGTAGCTTTTGATAACTGGCCTGCTTTCTGGTATGACAAGACATTCCCTGTTCAATTCATACATTGTCTAGCTCAGACCTGGATCAGTCATGTCTCCAAGAAGCCCACCTTACTCAATGGTGGTCATTTCTTTTTCCCTAGCCCTATTCAGAGGACAGACCCACTATACACGGTTTGTTTGTTTCCAGAGAAAGTCATTATAAGTTCAAACAGATACTACGAAGAAATGATTTTGATTTTATTTGAACCCAACTGAATCAGAGCCATTCTTCATTTCTCATACACAAAATAGACTGGATCACAACAGCATCAGCGTAACTCTTCCTTTGTCCCTAATGATGGACTTTGAGATTGTTTCAGGAATTTTGCGGTTATAAACACTGCTGCAAAAAACTTTCTTTTCCTTGCATCTTTTGTTTTGCAAATTTGTCTTTACAACAGATCAGAAGACCATGATTGCTGTATCAAATGATAGGTAATGCATACACTAATGTGATATTACAATGCAATGCATTTTTTGATATATTGTGAACATTTTACTATATCATTAACAATTCTTCTACAATTTCATTTTTGATGGCTATAATCTAGTCCATTTAATCATGATCTTATTACTGGGCATCCAACCTGTTTTCTATGGATCAGAATTTCAACCACTTTAATGACTATCTACGTGGATAAACCACTTGCACTCTTTCAGACCTACCTAGTTAGGGGCTAGTTTCCTTCTTCACTTAATAAAACTGCTTTGACAAGACTTTTACACTAAATAGGTATCAGTCATCATATTACATGAATACTGCACCAAGAACACTCTTTAAGCTACTTTAAAGGAAAGCCCACCTGACAGAGTTAAAATGCACACCGGAGGAAGAAGAGCATCTGACCCCAAATCTATCACTCATTCTGATTTGATGAGCCCGGTCCACTTTAAACCGAAGCATCTCTCTTGTACCTTTACTACTCTTAGATGGTAAAGAAAGGATGTTTCAGGGGACAATGTTTAACTACATATTGAATTTAATTTAAATTTATTTTATTTTAATATTTTAGCCACAGTCATGTCATGTAGAATTTCAGAGATCAAACCTGTGCCACAGCAGAAAAAATGCTGGATCCTTAACCACGAGGCCACCAGGGAACTCTGTAGTCTATACATTTTATTGGGAACTTACTCCTCCAATGAACTTACGGGCATTTACAGAAGAAAATCTTAGATTAGGTGATTTTTACATTTTCTTCCAGCTTTAAAAAAGAACTTAATTATAATGAATTCTGTATCCTTTAATGTTCTCTAAGATCTTATGAATCAGAGCTGTTTATCTATTTATTGCTTTTTTTTTTTTTTTATTCCACTAAGCATCCAATAACATGCCTTACTTAGGGTGAGTTTTATTACTGGCACACTGAATTAACTTTTCAGACTCCCTCCTAGCTATTGAACTAGGAGGGAGTCTGAAAAGTTAATTCAGTCTTTGCCTCTGAGTCGAGCAAAGATTCATGCCCAATTGAAGGATTTACTGATTGCTTCTTATTTATAAGGCATCATGCTTGTTCAGATCTAATTTTTAGGTAAATTTGGTTCGTTAGAGGAGTAAGTTCCCAGTATAATGTATAGTCTACAGAGTTTCCTGGTGACCTAGTGGTTTAGGATCCAGCATTGTCCCTGAGGTGACACAGGTTTGATCCCTGAACTTTTGCATGCCACGGCTATGGCCAAAATATTAAAATAAAATAAATTTAAATCAAATTAAATATGTAGTCTAAACATGGTCCCCTGAAACATCCTTTCTTTACTATCTAAGAATATTAAAGGTATAAGAGATATGCATTCCTTTAAAGCCGAGGCCACTGTAACTGGCTGGACACAGGTAACAGTCCATAGTCATCCAAAGAAGAGATTTAACTTTAACACCATTTCTAATTATGTCCCTGCTCTCCATAGGCTACTTGTAGCATTAACTGGAAGGGGAGACAGAATAAAATGCAGAGATTTTGATAAACACGTCTCTAGTTTTCTCTGACGTCATTTGGAAGAGACTCAGTTTAGAAGTGTGTACACATGAGTTCCCATTGTGGCTCGGTGGTAACGCACCTGACTAGTATCTATAAGGATTCAGATTTGATCCCTGGCCTTGCTCAGTAGGGTTAAGTACCCAGAGTCACTGTGAGCTGTGGCTTAGGTCGCAGATGTAGTTTAGATCTGGCATCGCTGTGACTGTGGTGTAGGCCGGCAGCTGCAGCCCCAATTCGACCCCTAGCCTGGAAACTTCCATATGCTATAGGTGCAGCCCAGAAAAAAAAAAAAGAAAAAGTGCCTGCATAGATTTTGCATAGGTGTCAAAGATACAAGTCTCACCTTAACGAGGAGTCATTGCTATAATAATCTCTGTATAGTCGATCAGACACTACCTTACTTTGTTCTTTAAAAGAAAAGAAAAAAAGAAAGAACCTAGGGCCTGAATCCATCTATGGGGGGAACAGATAAATGGAAGCTGGCATTGCCATAGGCAAAGCATTGGAGAAAGCCTTTTCTCACATATTACCAGAAGACAAACGTCTTGTAACTCCTGTGAGCATAGAACCCTTGTTTTAAATTAATCTTGATTCCTTCTCACATCCAACAGAGGAAGGGGGAGAGTGGTCAAAACTGTTTCATTTGAAGCATATTTATAAACTGAGTATGTGAAAAAACAAATAAATAACAAGCATATTACCTAGAGTTTTCTAGCTTAAATCATATTTGAGGCACGAGGATCTGGTCCAGCTGCACATTTTGATTCTGTTTTAAGAAAAACAAAAGTCTAGTGTCCCTCTTTGTGCATATAGCATAATATAGAATTGTATACCTTGCAAATCAGAATAACTTGAGTTAGTTTTTGCTTGAGAAACAAAAACACTATTTGGAAATCAGAAAAATGCGAAGAAACGGAATTGTTCATATAGGCAAATATATGAAAAAGAAAGGGCTTCAGAAGTGCATGAATGTTGTGGTCAAGCAAATATAAAGTTCTGCTGAAGGATGCGTGAGCTGTTTAAAATCCTTGTTTATCTAGGCTCCAAACATCCAGATGTTTGGCATTGTAATTCACTTTTGAGAGAAAGAGTTAATAGGATAATCAGGTTATGGCCCTGAACATTTTAAAGCCTCCAGAAATTCCATAAGCTCTAGACTTATATTTGCAATTTCTTCCGGAACATCTTCCCCCAGATATATTAAAGGCATCTGGAATTTAGCATGATCAAACTGACGACCTGACTTCCCCTTGCAAACTGGAAGTCTTCCCTCATCTCAGCAAATGGCCCCAGTATTTACCAAGAAGCCTAAGTCATAAACTCAGAGTGATCTTTAAAAACTCCGCCGCCTTAAATGCTCAAAGGCTTCTCATCATACTTAGTATGAAGTCCAGATTCTACTCATGACCTATAATATCCTGTAAGATCTGGTCCCTGCCAACTCAAAACCCTTGTCCATAACGTTCCAGTCACTCTGCTTCCTTGCCACATCCTGCCAATCCCACCCAGGACCCCCTCCTCCTCTCATAGCATCCCGCATCCCATTCCTTCTGCTGGGAATCACACCCCCTCCCCACCTTCTCCCAAAGCATGGTGCAGACACTAACATGCAGGCAGGGCTGGCTGCTTCCGAAATTCTACAAGCCCACCCTCAGGCAGAACCACCCAGATCGCCTTCCTTAAGTCTTCCTCCTACACTTCCCTGTTTCCTTCATGCCATACATGATGATTTATGCATTTGTTTACTTTGTAACTGTTTTCCACCTGCTTCCTCTAAGCAGTTAGCTTCAAGAGGACAAGTATGTCTGTTTTCTCTAGCAGTCTCTCTCAGGAGCCCAACGGAGCAACAGAGCAGTGTTCAACAATTATCTATCCAATAAATCAATATTCACTACAGTTAGAGTATTCAGTGTACTACATTTCATATCAATTTGGAGTCTTCAGAAGTTGGGAACCTGGATATATTATGTGTAGTTATTCAGGTTACCACAAAGCAGACAGCTCCCTTTCTTCCCTCTGTAGTCAAATACGAATTTGCACACTAATTTTCAAGTCTCAATCAAATCATTGAACTGTTGACCAGGGTATTTAAGAGTCTTATTTTCATGGAAGAAGGAAAATGCAGTGTTACTTTGGAAAGAGCAAAATTTTGACACGAATCAGAAACTCTAGAGGAATAAACTCAAATCAAACGAGTTTCTTCTCTCTTTCCCTCTTTCATTCCTTCCATCTTTCCCAGTTTTTAATAACAGTGCAGAACACTTCCCCCTCAAATTTCATTATAAAGTTTAGGAAGCCATATACAATTGTTTTGACAGTGAAACGTTGAATGTTTCAGCTATTATTTTCGTTCCTGGTAACGGTTCAGGTGGTAGGCTGAAGAATGGTCCTCCACAGATGTCCATGTGCCAGTCCCCAGGTGGCTGGATGCTTTACCTCCCACAGCAAAAAGGACTTTGCAATGTGATTACGTGAAAGACCTCAGTGTGGGAAGATCAGCCTGGATAATCCACTTTGGACCTGTGTAATCAGAGTCTTAGAAGAAGGAAGCAAGGGGGCCAAAAACAGAGAGACTGGAAGATGTTACCTTGCTGATTTAGAACACAGAGGACAGGGACACGAGCCAAGGACTGCAGGCAGCCTCTGGAAGTTAGAAAAGGCAAGGAGATGGATCCTCCCCCAGCCCCCGCCCCCAGCCTCCAGAAGGAATGCAGCCCTGCTGACACCCAGATTTTACGACTTCTGCCCTAAAGAACTTAGGATAGTAAATGGCTGTTGTTTTTAGCCAGGAAATTTGTCTCCCTTTGTGGCAGCAGCCCGAGGAACCTAAGATGGTATATGATTAAGGACCATCATATAGTTTATGCTTTTATATACAGTGCAGAGCAGAAGCATAGGTGAGAAAAAGCCATAAAATATGATGTACCCGGCTACTTCGTAAACTGGCCAATGGATCAGGGTAGTGTGGGAATTTGTAGTAAGCACAGTATCCTGTCCTCCTTCCTCAGACACCCTGAGTCAAGAATTCAGGTTCAATACAGGAAACAAAGCCCTAGAAGTGAGATGATGGTCCTAAGACCACAAAGATAGACAGCAGCTGGTCAAGAACAAAACTCTGACCCTCAACCCGTGGTACCAAAATTACTGGTCCACACCAAGCTTTCACACTGTTCGCAAAAGGGCCTTATAAATATTATAGAGGGATTGGAGCATAATTTTATGTTTTTTTTAAAAGATGAAAATCACATCATTAATGAAAATGAGTGGTGCTATGCTAGATTAAAGAGCCTTAAGGACCTATTATAGACTGAATATTTGTGCCCCTTCCCTACCGAATTCATATATTGAAGCCCTAAGCCCAATGTGTCTGTAATTGGAGATGGAACCAGTTTGGGACCGGTGGATGCAAACTGTTACATTGGGAACGGATGGGCAGTGGGGTCCGACTGTACAGCACAGGGAATTGTGTGTGGTTGGGTCACTTTGCTGTACTACGGAGACTGAAGGAACACTATAATTCAGCTATACTTTAATAATAATAATAAAAAAAAAAGGAGTGGGAGTTCCTGTTGTGGAGCACCGGAAACAAATCCAGTATACATGAGGATACAGGTTCGATCCCAGGCCTCGCTCAGTGGGTTAAGGATCCAACATTGCCACGAGCTGTGGTATAGTTTGCAGACATGTCTCAGATCCCGAGTTGCTGTGCCTGTGGTGTAGGCCAGCAAGTGTAGCTCCAATTTGACCCCTAGCCTGGGAACTTCCATATGCCACAGGTGCGACCCTGAAAAGTAAAAAAAAAAAAAAAAGGTAATTGAGGTTTAATGATGTCATAAGGGCAGAGTTGGTGTCCTAATAAGAAAAGACACCAGCAAGTTTGTGATCGGGCTTTCTCTCTATACATGTGTACATGGGTTCGCCATGCGTGCGCAGAATGATAGAGACCAACTATAAGCCAGGAAGAAAGCTCTCACGAGAAAGTGACCTGCCAGACTGTGATCTGGATGCCCAACTTCAAGAACTGTGAGAAAATAAATGCCTAATGTTTAAGCCATCCAGTCTCTGGTATTTTGTTATGCCAGCCTGAGCTGAGTAAGACAGGACCATAACAAACCAGATGCATGTGTGCTCGTAAATTGGATACCGATTTAGGCAAACCAGCCTTAAAGGGCATATTTGATTCAATTGGGGAAATCTGAATGAGGTCTGTTTCTAAATTGATAGAAACAGAAAAGTGAAGGGTATAAACTGAAAATACACAGATTTCAAAAAAACACATACTGAATTATTACATGCTGTGAAAAGATACATTGTGTATGTATGTGTGTATACATGCATATATATCTGAAATATATGTATACTTATATACTATATCTGGAAATATATGCATTAAAGTGATAAATTTTGGAGCTTTCAGTGGTAGGAATGTGATTAACTTGCTTGTCTATATTCATTAATTTTCTATAATATACCTGTACCACTTCCATAAAAATAAACATCATTTTCAAAAAATTGACACCAAGTCTTTCTTTAGGAAAAAAATCCTATAGATTCATGGAACATTTCTGATCTCCTTCCCATCTTATATGGAACCATTCGTTTGTCCCATCTTTCTCCCAATGAACCAGCCACAATTATGATCAAATAGCTGTCAGTAAGGAGTGCTGCTAAGAGATGCTCTGTCTCATATAAAAAGCAAAAGCAACCAGCATCATCTGTTTGCTGGGTCCAAGCTTCCATCCATTCATAGTTGAGGCAACTCATGATTCAATCGAATTCAAATAAGACTTGCTGGGTGAATTGCTCCATTCTCCAGAGAAGAGTATTCCTCTAAATATTAGAAAGGCATGTCATAACATCTCCTGTTCTGACACAAAAGTGTTTAGGAAACCATCAGACATGGCAATAGAAAGATATAACTGAAACATGAAGTTTTCATTTTATTCCATTCAACATCCTTTACTGAGTATCTAACAAAAGCTCTGTTCTGGAACACTCCACTCCCTCTTACCTGAATCTTTTTATTCTTTCTTCCTCATCAATTAGCTGAATGTTAGCTCTTAAAGACCTAGTTCTGATTCCTCTATGAAACCTTATCTGATTTCTCCAGGCCTGAGCAAATACCCACCCCCCTTGTCTGAAAATGCAAGATGCTTCATGTCTCTTTGAGCAAATATACATCTTCAGCCCTCAGTTATTTAAATATACTTTTAACTTCTTTCCCTACATAGAGAGTAGGACCCTGTGTGCTAGAGTCCCTTCTAAAAAATCATTGATATTTTCTACAGCATTTTACACTTGGGAGATACAGAATAAATGTTTGTTGATTAACTGACAAATCTGGAATTTGCCTTCCTCTTGGTCCAAAACTGTAATACAAAACTGCTAGAGTTCAGTTAATATTTATCAAGATGGATGCCAGATCTTGGTCTCTAAACATGGTAATGATCCCTTTTTAAAGAGTCTTGGATTTGACCCTGTTTTTCTAACTGGCTCTGAAAAGGATAGGGCTGGTGTGTTAATCTGCAATACAAAGACGAAGTCTCTTCCTTCCAGTCTGTGCCAGATGGGTTTAAAAACTGAATAGGAACTGGAGGTTTTCACAGTCATGCACCAGGTGACAAGAAAGCAGCTTTTTCAGAGTAGTAAAACTGTTCTTCCCCTGCTAAGAGAGCATCTTAAGAAGCAAGAAACAGCCTGGCTGCAAGTTGTGTCTTTGCCCCCACTTTTCCAGTGCTGAGCCAGGAAAATGAGATACTGAAAAGGTGAAATTTTGCCAACCCCCTGAAAAATGACGCATTTTCTGCTGGGGATGCAAGAGTGTTGGTGACATTTAATTGAAGAACTGCCCAATTTTCCATCTGGTTGAGAAAAAAAAAAATCAAGGTGAAACAGTTGGGCCCTGGTTTGTGTGATTAAGCTGGAGGCAGGTGGCATCCAATTTCATTTTCTTAAGGCGATGGGTCTTAGCAACAAGATGGCTCTCTCCCATGGGCTGAGGACGCAATCAGAAACACAAGAAGCTTCATGCCTTGACTTAGTTCTTCCAGAAAGACACTTAGAGTATGTTAACTTCGGATTTACTCTACCGTGCAGCAAAAATTGGTTACAGTTAAGGCATGGGCTGTGAAGGCATACAGATATGAGTTAAATTCCCGCTTTGCCATTTATTAGCTGTGTGGCCTTAGACAAGTGTTTCTCTCTGTTCTGTAATTTTGTCATCATGTGGGCTACCACCATATGCATACATACACACACACACACACACACACACACACACACACACACACACACACACACTACAAACACTGGCTAAGGCAAGTAACTTCCGGGTATTTGACACATACTTCTTTAAAAATAGAGTTTCTAGAGTTCCCGTCATGGCTCAGTAGTAACAAAACCAACTAGTATCCATGAGGTCATGGGTTTAATCCCTGGACTTCATCAGTGGCTTAAGGATCTAGTGTTGCCATGAGCTGTGGTGTAGGTAGCAGACACGGCTTGGATCCCACATTGCTTTGGCTGTGGTGTAGGCTGGCAGCTGCAGCTCTGATTCAGCCCCTAGCCTGGGAACTTCCACATGCCATGGGTGCAGCCCTAAAAAGACAAAAAAAAAAAAAGGGAGGGTGGGGTTCTATTGTTATTCTATACTATCACTAAGGATATTCTTAAATCCCTATACATTCAAAATTCTGAGTCTGCTGAATTTCCAGTCTTGGAGGAAATGGCCTACCTGAGTCAGTTTTATAGAAACCAGACTACGTTAGAACCCCTGAATGGTTGCATCCAAGACTCTGAGTGTTACCTAACTTCAGTGTTCCATGTCTCCAGACTGGTCACTATGCTATTCCTCCCTTTGATCAAGTGCTTTATATTTTTCCCTTGCCACCTATTTATTCTCTATTCCTAGCATGTCCTTGGCTGCCATTCTCAACACAGCCGAGTGCCATCACTTTTCTAGGCTTAGCCCAATTCACTGCCTCTGTGGAATAGTAATCCACAGTCGAAAGCCACCACTTTTTCCTGGAACCTCCCCATAGAGTACTTTACACATTATTTTTATTAAAGTATAAATTTACAATATTTTGCCAATTTTTGATATATAGCAAAGTGACCCAGTCATATATGTATATACATATATATACACACACACACATATATATACATATAATATATATATATTTTTCTTATTGTCCATCATAGTCTATCCTAAGAGATTGGATATAGTTCCCTGTGCTGTAGAGGAGGACCTCATTGCTTATTCATTGTAAATGTAAATGCTATAAAATTGGGTTGTGATTATCGTAGTACAACTATAAACGTAATAAAATTCATTGAGTAATAAATAAATAAAAAATAAATGTGATGGTTCTCACACAGCGCTTTAATATCACCTCCTTTTCAGGTTCATTTAATTCTATTTTGCAACTGATTATCTATTTCACAGGCAAACTTTTTGCATCCCCAGTAGCAAATGACTCATTTCTTAAGGATAAATCTTGTTACAGAGAGTACACCCTCTGCAAACGTGTAAAGGCACACAGGTTTAGAGCTTTTTATGTAATAGCTGCCCTATAAATGGTTGATGAATAGCTTCAAGGCTATTCTTGAATCAATTAAAAAAATTTGATCTATTCTGTAGGAGGAACATCCACATCCTTGATTTCCAGCATCCATCTTTGGGTACATTTACTTTTTCCCATTAAAGAACAACATCTGCTCTTTTGGAAGTATTGAAAAGAACACTTCTGCCTCCCCTCCACTTCTGCCTTCCCTTACCCCTCCTCACTTGTTCATGCCTAAATGAATACGATATGGGAAAAAAAATTTCCTAAGTAAGGTAAGAAGCAGCCCAAATATTAGACAATCAACCCATTCCAGAGGCTCAGTATGCCACCCTTTGGGTAGGTCAGCCTGATCCAGAGGCACTATTGGCCTAGGCCATCACTACTAGCCCAGCTCATCCATGAGTCCTGTGTGGACTTTTCACCTGGTTCATAACTTATAGAAGGATGGGTGTGACCTGTCCCTATATACACATCTGATACTAGAAGTCCTAACTTTGAGCTGATGCTGGGAAGTATAGTAGAAAGACACAATCTTTCAAAACATGGTATTTCTAAAGGAAAAAATACAACATTTATACATCAGAGGGATAATAGAAAAATGCAAAGAAACTGTAACCTTTCTTTGAATTTCAATTCTGAGTATGATGTTTTATTAATAGATTACTATAAAATCAAAACTGGCCTCTAGCGAGTACACTCTTAAATTAGAGGCTTACATATCACTGGAACAAGCTCCACCAGGATGGCCCTAGAGTAGCGGATGTTAAAAGCCCTAAAATAATTTGTTGTGAGGCTTAATAGTAGATGCCCCACCATAAAAGATTAAAAATATCATCTAAATGTAAATAAAGGCTTGCATTCACCAATACTCATGGGAGGTTCACAAACAGCTAAATAAGAGATCCGGATACCAACACCATACCATCTAGAACCTTGATTCCTTTATTACAATAGCAAATGCAGAAGAGTGTAAAGTGTCGGTTTTTCATAGTCACCGGCTTTAATTCAACAAGGATCTAATCAGTTTCCATTTGGTGTGCAGTGTATTAGTAGAGCAGGATACCCTGGGGCATTAAAAACATATGTCATCTAGCTCATCGTGTACTCAATACTGGTATTTTTGTTTGAATTCCTCTCTTGGATAACTATAATTGGGGGCAGATCCAGATTTTATGGGGCCTGAAGCTTACACAATTTGGGAGTATACCCTTTAAGAAAAAGACTACAAAGTTTCAAACACAAAATCAAGTGGACATTATTGGAAGTGGTTCTTGCAAGCCATGAGCACTGAGACTTGAGATGCATCAGCTTTTCAGTAAATTCCCCTCTGGTATAACACAGCAGTCCTTGCCCCGCCCCCCCCCCCAAAAGATTCTGCAAGTGCTGAAACACAAATGATGATGGTGATGAAGAAGATGATGAAGGAAATAATGAAGACGATGATGATGAAAATGATGATGAAGATGATAACGAAGATGAAGATGATAATGAAGGAGAAAATGATGACGAAGATGATGATGGTGAAGAAGAGGTAGGAGAAAGAGGAAGAGGTAGAGGAGATGACAGTGGAGGAGGATGAAGAAGAAAAGAAGATTTATACAGAGCACATCTCTATCACTTCATGCTCTTGCCACTGGCCAGCAGAAATCCCTATCAGAAGCCTGGATAGGAGCCCTCTCCCAATTCCACTGTCCTGTAGATCCACGCTGCTACCCTCTCCCAGATATCATTCTTTGTCTGGAGTCTGCTGCTCCTACAAATGGCCTGACACTCACTGTAACTTATCTTCACAGCGCACCATTCGGATGAATCTGAAAGGACTGCACATCAATCTCTCTCATTCCTAGAGGAATTTAGAGCCATTTTTTTTTTCTTTTATACAGGAGTCCTGACAGGAGACAACTGAAGCTTTTCTGCAAATATATCTCCTACAATATGTTACTTCTCTCTCTTTCATGATTGTGAAACAGAAAAGAAAGATGACTTTCTCTATAGTAAAAGGAGGTTCACAGGGTACTCTGCAAGGTGTAAAGGCTGAAAGAAGAAAACATGATTATTTCAATCCAGCTAAGTTAAATTTTCCAAGTGTTACTTTTCCTTAAACTGCTCAGTTGGTTTTCAGAGAAATGTTTCCACTGCCTAGTTTTCGTCTCATGACTTACTTATTCAATGGGTAGCTTAAATGTCTACCATGTGCCTGCACTCTGTTAGACCCTGGGAATCTAGCTGTGAATGTGTAAGAAATGGCACATGTCTAAACATCATCATGCAAAAAGAAACCTACCCCAGAGAAACATACTGCTCACTTTACCAGTGTGGGAATATCACATCTATGTTTGGTGCTAGGATGCTGAAGGCTAGGGATCAGGGCATACAGAGATTAAAAATAACAAAGAGTATTTGAGATACTCTTTTCAAATGGGTGATAAAGATCACCCGTTACAAAGGTATATATGAATAGTGTGTTGTAAAGGGAAAAATGAACACGCAGGGCTGTGTATGAGTTGTTTCACTAGAGAGGAACAGGGTACTACCAGGGAAAATGAAAAAATAGAGGACTAATTAGTTCTCAGGGGTAGGTGGTAGGTGGACTATCACAGAAGGCTACCCAGAGGAACCTATGACCTAAAGATAGAGTCCCAGCACTATGCAGGTATGGGGCCTGGTATGCCACTCTCCAGGCAGATAGAACTTGCCTGTGGCAGGAAAGGGCATGATGTCCATTTGGGTGATGAAGAGGATGGCTGCATTGCAGAGGGAAGGTGAGCCTGGGGAGGTGGTCAGATGCCAAATTTTGCTGAATTTTAAGACCATACTAAGGATTTAGCCTTTTACCTAATATATGTCGTTTTTCATATTTGTGAAAACAGAAAAAAAAAGACTAAAATAGGCTCAATATATAGTATAGTGGGTGGAAAGTGCCCTTTTTAGGATTTTCCAGGCCTTCCAAAACTCAGAGAAATGATCCCCCTGGGTAGGAAATTTCTCTCTCTATTCTCCAAGCCTAACAAAGTGACAAAATAAGATTTTAGGTGGGCATCTGTAAAGTTTGGATTCCTTATCTATAAAGTGAAAGCTTTGGCCATAAGTTTTTGTGTATGTGTCACTGAACTTTTTTTTAAAAATTTTTATTTTAAAAGAATGTTAGATTCACATAAAAGTTGCAAATATAGTAAATAATTCCTATACATACCTCACCCTGCTTCCTCTAATATCAGAATCTTATGGAACCATGGTGTATTTATGAAAACAGAGAACTCAACATGGGTGTAATACTTTTCATTACCCTGCACTCTTTAATTAGATTTCTTGGTTTTTCTATAAACACCTCTTTTCGGTACTAGGACTCAACTCAGGCCACCTCATTGCATTTAATTTTCATATATGGTTAGTCTTCCCCAGTCTATGACAGTTTCCCCATCTTCTTTTGTCTTTCATGACCCTGACACCTTTGAGAAGCAGTGACCGTGTATTTGGTAGGACATCTCTCCCCTTGGAATTATGTAATGTTTTCTCATGGTTAAACTGATGGCGTGGATTTTGGAGAAGAATGCCCTTTCATTGGCCATATGATTTGAGTTCTGCACCAGCTCTAAACTTTATAAGAAAGTCATTTTCCCCAATTTCTATTCTCTTCTTCAATCTACCAGATCCAGCATAATCTGCACATCAGACCTAAAAGGAGCTTAAGATAGGACAGTCACAGGAAATCTTGTGTTGTGTCCTATCTAGATTTCCTTTTAGGAGCCTCACTAATCTTTAATCTTCTTTAAAAATCATTTATTCTCTTCATTTCTTGTACTTTTTCTTTCTCTCTGTACCCTGATGCCACTACAGATGCAGTATGTCTACAACGACAAGATAAGTGCTATGTTCTGTAGAAGAGTTTTCTTTTTACCACAATTATTTTTGGTCTCCATAACTCCAGGAAATCTCTTTCTAGGTAGACTCGTCTCTCCACATTGGCAGGGAATTAGGATGTGAAAGACCTGTGTCTTCAAATTTTCTAGACCTCCCTATTTGTTCTTTAAAAAGACAATGATTCACTCCCAGTTATCTTTTATCTTGAAGACAGAGTCATCTCCCTGGATTTAAATCGCACCCTTCAACATGCCACCTAATCTTTGAATGGAATCTGTAAAGTTGATACACAGTAGAAGCTAGATTCCTTTGTGCCCTAAGATTAGTCTCTAAGTCAATTTGTATGGGTAACTTTCATTTTAGATAAATTTGATCTACAGAATTGCCTGCTTTCAGAGTTAGGAAATTATAATCTAAAAATCTAGAAGGTGTCATCAGGTGAACTCAAAGTGCCAGGTGTCAGGGGAAACACTGAAGAGAAAATTATTGCAGCTGCACTTGCTTTCACTTCCTCGAATACATGGTGTTCTCCTCTGCCTCAGGACATTTGCACCTGCTGCCCCTCCTGCTTACATAACCCCATCTTTTTTTGCCTTCCCCAGGAAAGCTTTCACTCACATTCTAGACTAGATTAGGTCCTCTTTCATCTGCTTTCACAATTCCATGAACTTTTCCTTCATAGCACTTGATCAAAATTTATAATTATGCATCCATGTTGTAACTTAATAACCATAATGCCAGCTAAAAATTTCTGAGCACCCTGTCTACACGCTAAGCACTGTACCTCTCAGGTCATCAGATAAAACTCCTAGAAGCATGAGCTACAACAAGATCAGGGTCTGGTGCTCCAGTAAACTGCATGTGACAAGAGGGCAGGTTCAGTGTTTGTTTTGCCCTACCCCGAATCACTGATGTTTGGGAAAGACCCTGGCAGGAAAAGGTGCTTGGCCCAAGTTTATTACACAAGTAGATGCAGCATGATAGATCAGAAAAAGTATGCACTTCAGAGTCAAGCCTATCTGGGTTCAAATCTTAATTTCATGATTGGCTAGCTCTTCAAGCTTGGACAATGCACTTAGTCTTTCCAAGTCTTGGAGTCTTTATCCATCTGAGATAACGGAATCTCACTACAGAATCCTTGAAGGGGATTAAATGAGATAACATAGTTGAAGACACATAATCATGAGCTGCATGAAGTATATGACTTCCCTATTCCTTAGAAAAAGATTTCTTAGTGTTCTAATAGTACACTGGACAATGTCCCATGCTACCCTGTCAGTATCTTGGACACCGTTTGGACACTTCACTCAGCAAATGCTATGCTTCAAGATAATCACTTTGGGTTCCTTCTATGACAGTCTTTCAAAAATGAGATGACTGTATTAATATTCAAGAGGACAAATGTCCAACAGAAATCAACAGGAAATTGTCATTTTCTAATCCACTTTATTGGTTTCTAGAGACACAAATTGCATTACTGTTCCACTCATGCAGACCCACCCAAATAATCACCTCATTCTACTCTTGTGGTTTATAAACTTACCTGTTATAACCACTTTATTAAAGTTTTGGCAGCAGGGTGAAGTTGTACTGATAGATGGTAGAACTGAATCATAAATTAAAAGACGTACAAGACAAAAGAGACTCATGATATTAGCATTTCAAAGTAGGGAAAACTCACAAAGAAAAAGTGTAAGAAACACCTTAGATGACATTCCTTTGAAGTACCTCAATTCCCCAAATAACAGAATGGTGTCTAATGGTATCCGTTATGTCCTACTAATTACCCTATGAAGTTTACACTGGAAACATGTAGAAGACAGTCATGAAAAATAAAAGTCACCAATAAAATACGTGAGGCTGAAGAGGGCTCACAGAAAAAAATAACATATCTTCTTACCTTTATTAAGCATGTATGATATGCTTTGCTCTGAACCAGACATTTTAACTAATTTAATTTTCACTGTACCCTGAGACAAATTTTTTCAACAAATATTTACCAAGTGCTTACAACACATCAGCCACTATGCTTAGAGCAAGACAGACAAGATCCCTGCCTGCGGAAAGCATGCAGTCTAGCAGAGGAGACATACTAATCCATCTCTTAAGGTTCACTGAATAATTTAGGGTGACCAGCTTACTCCAGTTTGCCTGCAACTTTCCTGGTTTTAGAACAGAAAGGTTTACCTCCCTAGAATACCCCCTCAGTTCTGGACATAGAGGGACAGTTGGTCATCTAGAAAAATAACAAAAAAACATAATTAAATATAGTAAGCTCTATTACAAAGAAGGGTAGGGTTACATGAACCATGTACGATTAGCCCTCTCTGACAGAAAGAGAAACTATGCTTTACAAAAATTAATATGCTCCGGTTGGTACTAAAGTAGATATCTGAAGCCCAATTGTCTTCACTTCCAGTTGTGTGGCCTGATTCTATGTTTGAGTCAATAAAATGCCTCCTAATACTTTATACTAAGACTTACACTAATTAATGAACTGCTTCCACAAGGTATGAAGGATGGATATTCAGAACAAGGAAGGAATGATTTCAGACCAAATGCTTTGGGTCTGGATTCTGACTGCAACTCCATCCCTACTAGAAATGCATGTAAAAGAAACACCCGCATATCCACTGTCATGCCCGTTTTTCAGCTATGGGTAGCTCACAGATGAACAAAAGAAAGCATTTTTCAACTTGACTGCAGTCTTTTGTGGGAAACAAATTGTGTTTCTTCAAGTGTGAGGAGTTGGGTAGGAGACAGGGACTGTTAAAAATTGGCAGAGCAGATCTAAATACCCCTGGGCAGTGGAGGAAAATGCTCCTGCAGGGGATTTTAGCAGACTCCACCAGCTTGTTTTGGTGAGAAAGATGCCGTTTTCCTTTGTTATAAACTCAGTGAGTGAAGGATTGTGCTTTGCATTGAGCAGTTTTCTTTGGCTGGCATCCTTGATAGGAGACACAAAAGCAAGTGGTCTTGAAAACTGGGAATGTGGGGCAGTAAAAAGAAAATGGGTTATGAATCCTCCCATCACACTAGTCCCAATGATGGCAGGGTCTTTGGTCTATTGTGGCCATTGCTGTACACACAAGAGTATCTTGTAAAGAGTAAGCATTCACTAATATTTACTGAGTCGATGGATGGGTGAATGGATGGATAGATGAAGGGAGGGAGGGATGGAGGGATGAATGGATGAAGAGAGGGGTAGAGGGATAGATGAATGGATGGGTCATGAGATAATGGTCCTAGTTTCTAATTTGTAAATGTAGGATAGCTATCCTACCTCCTTGGAGCTTCGCTTTCTTATCTATTAAATGGGAGAATTTAACTGCATAACTTTTGACCCTTCCAACAAAATTCAGAGTTCTATACTCCAAGGTGTATACTTCAGGTTAAGAATCTATTCATAGACAAGATCGATCTCAGTATCAGGGCATATTTCTAAATGCCCAACTAGAGAAGAACCATTCAGTATATTATGGCATAGTTATAAAACAGAAAGATAAATTGCCATTGACATTGATGTTACAGGAGTATATTCATCAACAAGGAAAATGTTCATGATACTGTTAATTGTTTAAAGAGTTACAAAACAGTACAGTATAATCCATATGTATACATAAATGTGCAGGCTTATAGAGAAATCTGAAAAGATGTATACTAACATGTTAGCTGTGACTACATATTAGTAATGTATTTATGCAGGAGTTAATTTTTGTGATTATTTGCATCAATTAATTTTTCTCTATGACTATGTGTTTTATAAAATATAAATATATATAATGACATAGCATCTATTAAGCTCCTAGATCTTGCTGGTGAGATGCTGTAATGTAGGAATTAAGACATAGGCTTGGGAATCAGACATCCTAATCAAAACCTGGTCAAGTCCCTTAGTTACTGTGTGACCTCAGGTAAGTTACTCAACATCTCTGAGCTTCAGTTTCCTCTTGCATAAAACAAATAGCAATACCCAACTTACAGATGAGCACTGAAGTTTGAAATAGGCAATCTATACAAAGTGCCTGGCATACATTACACACTTGATAAATGTCAGTTGTTATTATACCAAATACAAAGAGATTTTTTTTTACAGAGCTGCCAAATGACATAGTCATTATCCTCAGGGAGTTTTTAATTTGGTGAGAATAATAAGACCCAAGAAACATAAAGAAAACATTATAATAACTTGCCAGAGTCAAGAGTGTGGATTAATTATTGCCTTCCCGCTCACTGAACCTGAATAATATCAAGACCAACCCAATGAAAGTTCTTGCCTCATCTTCATGCCCATTGCCACCCCTCTAGCTTAATTTATGTTTTGTCTCTTCATTGCATTAAGCTCCAAAGGGCTTATTGGCTTCATGTCTCTTTAAATGGCCATCTCTGTGCAGCAAGGGTCTTCAAAGGAGGGTTCCCAGATTAGTGGCTAGTATCACCTGAGAACTCGTTAGAAATGCAAATTCTTAGGCTCCACCAAAGAGCTACTGAATCAGAAACTGTAAGGATGGAGCCCAGTAACCTGTGTTATAGAGCCTGTGCTGGATACAACACTGTTAGATCAGTCTTCTCAAAGGACACATACTTCCTACACCCTCTATTCTCTCTGCCTACTGAGTGAATGGTAATAGATTATCTTATCCCTCTGCTGAGGTTTTTCCCTGTATGATCTTGTATCAGTCTACTTTCCCAGGCTTATCTTCATCTCCTTTTTTCAATCACAAAATTCTCTTGAAAACCAATGTACATAATCCTCCCCAGACACAATCCATGTTATGATTCTATTCATGTGCATTTATGCCTTTACTCTTGCTATTTCCTAAAACTGTAGTGCAATATCTTCTTCTTTCTCATCTGAGATGTTCAAACCCTGCTAAACTTCAAGATCCAGTGCCCACCCATAAAAATATACAATGATATACCATCAATATACAACCAACCCCCTAAAGAGATATAATGACATACCACCAATATATGATCAACCCCTTAAAGAGACAAATACTTTCTGCTCAGAACATCCAAAGCACTGAACCAGCATAATCTTTCTTCCTTACCTGCCTTGGAATCTTCATGATGCATTAGTTTCCTAGGGCTGCCATCACAAACTAGTATCACAAGCATGGTGTCAGGGCCATGCTTTTCTCTCAGTGGCTGCTGTTGCCAATAGTTGGCTCACAAACGCACCACTCCAATCTCTGCCTCAGCAGTCACATACATCACCCCGGGCTTCACCTCTTCCTGTAAGGACACCAGTCCTACTAGATTAGAACCCATCCCATCTTAACTTGATTACATCTGCAAAAACCCTATTTAAAATAAAGTCACATTCTTGGATACTGAGAGTTAGGCAACTTATCTTGTGGGAGAACAAAATCCAACCTATAGTAACTTGCGTTTATGACATAACCCACAGCAGGCTTCTTGAAGGTGATTCTCTAGCTGATTCCTATTTTCCCTTCCCTGCCCATCCCCCCTTTCCACCCAATTCCCCCATAAGGTCTAGTTCTGAAAAATAAGTCCTTTAGCATATCAGAGTTAAATGGCTAGAAATCTAAAGACAAAAGGCAAAAGGTAAGTAAAAAAGGTAAGTAAGCACTAGTTACATTAACTAATAACTAAACACTAACTTGTGTGATGTGGTCCATTGAATTGTGGGGAATTGGCAAGTCAAGGGAGGGATGAAATGCTTTAGAAACGCTTCTTGGAGGCAGAGGGGCTTCTTAATGAATGGACAAGATTTGCGGACAGAGAAAAATGACAGTATAACTTTCCAAGTAGGGAAATAGTATGAACAAACCTATGTGGAAAATGAAATTTAAAAACAGTTTATAGGGATTTCCCGTCATGGCGCAGCGGAAATGAATCCAACTAGGAACCATGAAGTTGCGGGTTGGATCCCTGGCCTCCCTCAGTGGGTTAAGGATCTGGGGTTGCTGTGAGCTGTGGTGTAGGTTTCAGGCTCAGTTCGGGTCTGGTGTTGCTGTGGCTGTTGTGTAGGCCGGCGGCTACAGCTCCAGTTCAACACCTAGCCTGGGAATCTCCGTATGCCACAGGTGCAGCTCTTAACAAAACAAAACAAAACAAAACAAAACAAAAAAATGCTTTCAGTGTCAGGAGAACCAGGCCCTAGCAAGCAGATCTGGAAGGAAAGGTGACATCAGTCAGAAATGGGAAACAAACCATTGCTTGTTCTTGTTAGTTCAGTGATCATTCTTTGATTTCTCCTGCTTGTTTATTATTCCCTAGCTGGCTTCCAAATTCCATTTCCGAGAGAAGATAACTGAGTTGGCAGCCATACGTGCCCCTGGAACCCTGGACTTCATTTTCCTGACACTAACCATCTTCCTGTGCTAGAGGGCAAGCTAGAGAGGGAGGATAAAGACTAGTTTTGGTTTAGTTATGTAGTATCTCCAATGCTTGCCACATCAACAGGCTTAATAAATGTATGTTAAATGAATGACAAGATAATTGGAAGAATATCTGCATGTATGTAGAAATGTGCGTGTGTGTTTATCAGTGGTTATTCCATTCCATTAACTAGAGCTATTACCATTCGATTATTACCTTGGGTTCCTAGGCAGTGTTAATTGTTTGACTCCAATTTTTGTTGCTTAGTCCTCAAACTTATTTATATTATTAGTCCATTAGACAAGTCCTACATTTATTTCTGTTTTATAATCAGCTAAACATGGAGCTTTGTTCAACATTAAATATACCAAGCAATACTAATGCAGAATCTGCTTATATTCAAATTCTCCTAAAAATTTTTTTATGAGAGTATAGTTGATTTACAGTGTTATGTCAATTTCCACTATACAGCAGAGAGACCCAGTCACGCTGTATTCAAATTCAAAGCAGACAATGAGGTTGCAAATGGTGACATTAATAAATTAATTCTTCAGTTGTGTTGTAAAAAGATCAGAAAAGCCTAAAAGCTAAATGGAAAATGTGTGATTTTTTTTCATAGGTTTCCCCCAAATTTCCTCCAGCATACACCCTTACAGTGCATTAAAAAAGCATCGTATATGGTCTGTGATTTTGTGCTGAGTTGTATGTCCTCCTAATAGATTGCATTAACACTGACAATATCTTCCTGACAAGCAACAGTAGATTTGGGACAGCACCCTGCTTTATTATTTTCCTTGTGAAGGAGGATTATTAAATTTTTATCTTGTGATTCAGATAAAATACTTAATTTCTTTCAAGGAAAAAAATCTAACTTTCTCGAATCTCATAATATGTGGTACGTACATTTTAATGACTCATCTAGTACCATTAACTTCATTATGCACAGAAGCTTAAGAAAATCAAAAATAATATTCTGATTGATAGAACTCACCATTATCATCATCACACAAGTATTTGTTGAAGAATTCCTATATACTCTTCAGTGTTTTAGGCACCCATTAAGGCAGAGTATTAAGCTCTTTAACTTTATCAACACAATAATGGTGTGAGCTAAAAATTAAGACTACTATCATTTTACACAGGAAGAAACTGAGATATGAGAGGATAAATAACTCGCCCAAGGTCATACAGCTAGTAATTCAAGGACTCAGATTTGATTCAGGTCTGGCTGACTCTGGAATATACATGCTACTTGCTAACTTATTTTGTACTTATTTCTTAACAGAAAAATAGGTAAACAAACTATAAGGAAATCAACTGAATTTATAAAATAAAAATATCACACAGCAGTGTTCAAGGCCTATTTCTTGGCCGAGTGCATTTTCTACCCCATCTTTAAATATTCCCATTACGGTCATCAACAATCATTTAACCTAGAAGTTACATATGATTCAGAGGAAACAGAGGTAAAAGCACTTGCATTTCTGGGAGTTTGGGGTTACCAGATGCAGACTATTGCATTTAAAATGGATAGGCAATAAGGTCCTACTGTATAGAACAGGGAACTATATCCAGTCTCCTGGGATAGACCATGATGGAAAATAATATTTAAAAAAGAAAGAATATTTAAAAAGAATATATATATATATAGATATAGATATAGATATATATATAGGAATGACTGAGTCACTTTGCTGTGCAGCAGAAACTGGCACAACATTGTAAATCAACTATACTTTAATAATAAATTTAAATTTAAAAACTACTTGCATTTGTGCCCAATCAAGTTTATATTACTACTACATATGAGTGTGTAAATGTGTATACATGTATGTATATATGTGTATGTGTGTGCTTTAATATTAGCAATACAAAAATATTTCATTTTACCTGAAACTTGAATCTTGACTGATGCATTATATAGAAAAAGTAGCACAGTCTTAGCCTTTGTTCATTCAGTCATTTATTCTGTTTTAAAGTACGTATTCAGCATACTGAGTACCTATCACATATGAAGTTTTATGGAGAACAAGTAATATCTTAAAATGTGATCCCTCCCATCTAAGGGCAAATGAAATAACTATCATCATGATATCTGCTATTCTATTGTCATCATATTCTAGTAAAATTAGAATCAGTATCAGACCCATAAAAGGTGTGGGACAGAAGCCATACTTTGACTGGCAGCACTTCATTTCATTTGCCCCCAGGCTGTCAGATCCTCAGTGAACCTTTCCATTCATTCAAGACTCATTCTTAAAGGTTGTCTTCATCCAAAGGTGTCAAAGTTGAAATACCTTCAAGTACCTCCCTTTCTAGAAAACCTGGTGTCCGACCTGGATTTGTACACTTAAAATAGATAAGGTACCAAAAGAAGAGTTTGAGAAATCACATTAGAATGATTAGAGACTGCTTCGGATGGAAAAGGTCCAAACGCTTTTCCGATATTTCTGAAATCGCACTGCCTCAGAGTTCCCCTCATGGCTCAGCAGTTAAAGAATATGACTAGCAAACATGAGGATGCGGGTTCAATCCTTGACCTTGCTCAGTGGATTAAGGAGCCAGTGCTGCCATGAGCTGTGGTGTAGGTCGCAGATATGGCTCGGATCCTGCGTTGCTGTGGCTGTGGCATAGGCCAGCAGCTACAGCTCTGATTGGTCCCTTAGCCTGGGAACCTCCACATGCGGCGGGTGCATTCCTAAAAAGCAATAATAATAATAACAATAATGATAATAATAAAATAAAATTGCCCTGCCTTTGCTGAGCCTATTTGAAATACCAAACGGATGTCACCAAAATTTCTTTCTTCATTTGAGAAACAAAAAAGGCTGGTTAACAGCAGAAAAAAACTGGGTCTTCAGGAATTGTGGTTTAAGCTAGGGTTCTATAAACTATGATATATGGGGCCAAATCCATCCTGCCACTTGATGTTAGACATTTTTATAAATAAAGTCTTATCGTATCACAGCCACATCAACTCATTAACATAGTAGCCATGTTCTAGCGTTATTTCTAGGCTGAGTGCAAAATTAACCCCATCTTATATACTCTCATTGTGGTCATCAATAGTCATTTAGCCCAGAACTTACATGAGATTCAGAAAAACTTGAAGTAAAAACACTTGTCTTTGTGAACAGCCATCAATAAATAAATAAGCTTAAAATTTTATTATCAAATAAATATTTACATATATATTAATATTAACAGCACAAAGACCTTTTGCTTGAGATTAGCAGAGATGAGTCATAGCAGAGACCACAGAGCAGACAAAGTCTAAAACATTTACTATCTGGTCTTAAAAAAATAAAAAAGTTTGCCAAATCTTGCCCTAAACCATCAATCAGATTCTTCTCAAAGAGCCATATTCCACCATGCTTGGACTCTTGTGCCACCGCTCCTTCAGAATAGGTTATCTTGGGAACTCTAATAGAACTCACATACTGGGAGAAATAAGGTAACATTATTCTTGGAATCAGATGTGATTTAAGGTTGATACCACCAGGAGGCTGATGACTGAACTAATTTCGTTTAGGTCTTTCTAAGGACAAAGTCCTGAAGAGCTTAGACTTAAAGAACTCTTTCACATAAAAAAAGATGGTTTGTATAATTAAAAGTATATAAATTCCCACAGTGCTATGCTTACACTTTGGGTCTGCCCCCTGCCATGTTTGAGATGGCTAGCCCCTTCTTACCTTGGGAGCTCAGACTAAATACTGTACCCCTTGCCTCCATCAGGCTCCCTTTTGAGGCTTTCACACATTCCTTTCCCCTCGAACATGTATCTCAAGTTGTTTTTAAACAACTGTGATTATTTGATTAATAATTGTTCTCAAATAAACTGTAGCCTTTATGAAAATTGTCAATATGTCAATTTCTTGTTCCCTATCATATTCCTAGAGCTTATCTTTTGATTGATATGTATCCTCTATCTAGCAACAAGTATTTATTATTGCTTTCCACTCAGGATACTAGGTTGCTTATTTCTTTGTACCCTTCTCAGAGCCCAGAGGTGGGGCTTGCATTTATCAGAAATTCCATGACTCTTCTTTGATAAAGTGAAAATCCAATCAAGTTTGATGGAACAACAGCCAACTAGAGCCACCATCTCTGCTACTCACTTTATAGACAGTGATGTCACCCAGCAGCTCAAAGAAACTTGGGGACAGCTGTTGTTTCACATGAGTAATAATATTTTCATCTCCTAGCCTTCTAAAATAAAGGGCCAGTAGACTGTTAAAACAGCATGAACCAAACTACCAGCAGACAGCAATTCTTTCCTTGTCACCCAGTAATCACTTCTGCTATATTCCAACAGTTTGCTTTGCCTTTCTGAGTGTGCTCTTTACAGACTAAAATTAGGCTAGGAATTGCAGGGTTAAGCACATTCTTGGCAATTTCCATGATAAAACAGGTTTACAAATAAGACCATCACAAGGGCAATGATGAAAAAAAAAATGCTGCTAATAGTGGCAGTGAGATAGGAAATGTAGAAATCATCCATCTCAGGGTTTATAAAAATATGTTCCATAAACACTAGTGCTATAAGTTGTTCTATTAAGGAAGTCTTCTATGAGAAAATGAATTCGGGGAAATCAGCAAAGAATAGGCCCATCTTAAGGATGAGCAAAGTATATTACCACCTTCAAAGCTCCAAACAATCCCCTACAGTCATAAAAATATGGTGGAAGTAGAGACTGCTGATGGTCATTGCTACCTGGGCTTTTCTACCTTTCCCGATAAGCAAATTCTCATCCCCTTGCCTTTAGGCAGCACCCTGTGACTAGTTCCATTCAACGGAATATGAGTGTGTGTGACTACTGTCACTTTTAGGTTGATGCAAAGAAAAGCTTCTGTACAAACTTCCAGTTCCCTTAGGTCCTATCAGGAAATCAGGCTATTCCAGTGGCAGAGCATGTGACAGGTACCACATATGACTAAGCCACCACCTGGAAGCCAGCTGCCCTGGAAAGCCCCCAGCTGCCATGGAAATTCACATAAGCAAGGAAAAAATCCTTTTCCTTGGAAGCAGGTGAAATTCTAGTGGAAGCTGAGAGGAAAACTGGAGCCATGCATATGGCAAAGCCTCCTGAAAAGTCAAGCTTGTTAGACCAGCGGAAAATGGCTATTTGCAATACACAAGACATGGAAGCAGCCTACATGTCCATCAACAGAGGACTGGATAAAGATGATATGGTACATATATACAATGGAATACCACCCAGCCATAAAAAGAACAAAATCATGTGATTTGCAGCAACATGGATGGAACAAGAGAGTACCATACTAAGTGAAACAAGTCAGACAGAGAAAGATAGCATTTGATATCGATTATATGTGGAATCAAATAAAAATGATACAAAAGAACTTATTCACAAACAAAAACAGACTCAAAAATTTCGAAACCAAACTTATGGTTACCAGAGGGGAAATGTTGGGGGAGGGGTTGGATTGGGAGGTTGGGATTGGCACATACACTCTGCCATACACAAAATCAACAGTAACAGGATATACTGTATAGCTCTGGGAAATCTATTCAATACTCTGTGACAGCCTATTTGGGGAAAGAATCTGGAAAAGAATGGATATATGTTTATATGTATGGCTGATTTCTTTTGCTGTATGTATACCTGAAACTAACACACCATTGTAAGTCACTTATATACCAATAACATTTATTGTAAAAAATAATTCTACCAGTCATCCTGGATGATGGTCCAGATCTCCATAGCTTCCTACTCTAGCATCTCTGAGACAGATGCTTGAATGTTCACACGTACTCTAGGGACCCTGAGTCCATCTCAATCTCTTGGTACCTGAAGAAGCCTAGCCAGTACTTACCAAACTCATATTCCAAGTTGCTCAAAAACAGTGACTAGGTGCTAGTCATCTCAGTAAGTTCTCCCACATAGTAGATGTGCAACTCATTAATTGTATTTATTTATTTATTTTTGTTTTTTTAGGTCTGTATCCATGGCATATGGGTGTTCCCAGGCTAGGGGTCAGCCACAGCCACAGAAACTCAGGATCCCAAACCCACTGAACAAGGCCAGGGATCAAACCTACGTCCTCATGAATACCAGTCTGATTGGTTACTGCTGAGCCACAAGGGGAACTCACTACTCAGTAATTTTAGAAATATTTACTGAGAGAACCTACTCAATCTCAGCTACAAAACCAGTTTTGAGCTAGAAATGTTCCTGGCCTTTTAGAGCTCATATTCTTATTTTATTTTTCCTCTTAATGGATTTTATTTCAATTATAGGTGTACATAAATCATCACAAGTCAATTTTACAGATTTTGTATCCCAAACCCCCAGTGCATCCCCCCACGCCCCCAGATTGTCTTATTTGAAAAACCAAGGTTTTCCAAAGTCTGTGAGTCATTGTCTGTTCTGTAAGAAGGTTCATTGTGTCTTTTAGTTTCCACATGTAAGCGGTATCATTGGATGCTGCTGTCTAATTGTCTGACTGGTTTCACTTTGCATGATAATTTCTAAGTCCATCCATATTGCTATAAATGTTGGTAATTCGTTCCTTTTAATGGCTGAGGAACATTCCATTGTGTGTACGTACCATATCTTCCCTAACCACTCTTCTGTGGATGGGCATTTAGGTTGTTTCCATGACCTGGCTATTGCATAGAGCGCTGCAATGAACACAGGAGTACAGGTGTCTTTTCGGGTCATGGTGTCTGCTGGATAGATGCCCAGGAGTGGGATTGCTGGATCAAATGGTAATTCTATTTTGAG
>PVHT020000165.1:16052847-16077220 GCA_004024745.2 Catagonus wagneri
CTCTCAGTCCTGTAGCTGAGTCTCTGTGATGCAGTTACTTTCCAGTCTGTGGGGCTTCCCACCCGGGAGGTATGGGGTTGCTTCTATCGCGTAGTCGCCCCTCCTACCTCTTGATGTGGTCTCCGCTGTGTCTTCTGGAGCAGAGTATCTTTTTTGGAAGTTTACAGTCCATTTGGTTGAAGGTTGCTTGGCATTTGGCTGTATTTTTGCTGTTTTTCGGGAGAGAAGTTGAGCTCCAGTCTTTCTATTCCGCCATCTTAATCCAATCTCCTCATATTCTTATTTTAACTCTAATATTTGATTGGTTGGGTGAGAGGAATATTAAGCTCAGTTTTTGGCAACATGAGAGCATCGTTCTAATGTGGACAGCGAGGTGTAAAAGAATTAGGGACCACATGTGGTACATGGAATCAAAAGTTTTCCTTCTTTAATAACTACCATTCAGTGAGCTCCTCCTGGATGCCAGGCACACTAGTAGGTGCTTACATATGCTTTGGAATCCAATCCTTCCAAGAGTTCCAGTTCAGACATGTCATCATTCCTAATTCACAAGTAAGGAAATAGAAGCTCAGAGAGTTTAAATAATTTGCCCAAAGTAGGTGAGTCACAGAGTCATAATCAAATTCCACTTTCGCTGTTCCACATTTGTGCTCTTTCCACTGTGCGATACTTAGGTGAAAAAGATGAGCTTTTGAACCAGGGAACAAAGTGACAGCTGGGGTAGAAAAGCATGCTGTTGTACCATATTTTCACTGTGCAATTCATAGTAATCTGACAGCAGAAGATTATTTTCCAGAGTGGGTTTCTCATACAGTAGGGAAAGAAAAGCAATTGCTCACTGATTCTACCTTTATCTTTTTTATTTTGGCACGAGAGAAAAAAAAAAAAAGGTAAGCTTACACTGAGAATTATATTTTAAAATAATTAAAAACATTGACTGGAAAAAATATTGTCCCACTTACTTCTTTCAAAAGAAATAGGTCCAAATGTTTGCCACACACATACACAAAAAAATTCTCCACCCTACCTACTGTCTTAAAAACCAAATTCTATCCATTACCAGGAAATTATAACAAATCTATATAAACCCACTTATTTTATAATTGAAGTTATAAAATATGTCATGTTTACACACTCTGAATTTGTTGCAAAAATTAAACACTGAGAAATGCTGGAGTTTATTATTCTTTAAAAGGAGAAAATACTTATTATCTTATTTTATAGGTCACAGCTGGCCATTTACAACAATTCTGTTGCATGATATTTAAATGTTCCCAAGAATAATAATTAATAACCAGGGTATAATTTCACATTTCAACTGTCTTAAAGGTGAGCTTATTTTAGGAATTTAAGTCTCTCAGGTATTTTTAAAAGCTGCTGAATTCACTATACAACAACAAAGATAAAACATTACCAGCATTTACTCAGCAATAAAATCCACCAATTATTTGTCAATAAAAAAGGAAATAAATATGGATACATGTTACAACATGGGTGAATCTTGAAAACATTACACTCAGTGAAATGAGCTAGGCATAAGGTCACATATTGTTTGAGAAGATTTATATGAAATGTCCAAAACAGGAAAAGTCCTAGAGATAGGAAGCATGTCAGTGGCTTCAAGCGGGTGAGGGCAGTGAGTTGGTGGAAATGGAGAATGACAGATAATGGGCACTGGGTTTCTTCTGGGAGTGATGAAAATATTCTGCAATTAATTAAGATGGTGTTGCACAACTCTGTGAGTATACTTAAAACCACAGAATTGTACCCTTAAATAGGTGAATCACATGGTCCATGAATTACGTGTTAGGAGAGATATTATATTAAAAATCATTACCAACAGTACCCAGTGGCAGCTTCTCCTTGAACCACTTGCTTCATCCTTGGTTCTGAAGATCCCACCCACACCAGGCCATTCCTGCTATTCCCACTCCTCAGCCTCCATTCTTGCAACTCTGCTGCTGCCTCTAGCCCACCACTTGGTACCACATCTCAGTTAACAACACTCACTCTTGAATGTCTGATTGCCACTCTCCTGTGACTACAGGAAGCCTTCCCTCATTCTCCAGAATCATCCCCATGAAGCACTTGTGAGCACCTTGTGCACCTACACGTTTATTTAGGCTTTTATTATTGTTCAAGGTGTTTCTGCTCTTGCTAATTTCTCCAGAGGGTGATACAACACTTGGCATATAATACGTGCTCTTTAAATATTTCAGGAATGAATAACTTTTTTAATTAAAAAATTTTAAACATAAAAGGCTCTTCTCTCTTCCTGTCTGTTTTCCTATCAAAGAAATGCAGTTAGAATTTCCCTTAAAAATTTGCAAATAAACAGTTTATTCTGGGATGTACTAATGGATCTATAGGTATTAACCAAAGACAAAACAGAACTTTTTTCCCCAATGATTTCTTCCAGAAGACAGATGTCCTTAAGGAAAATAACCAACAGAATGGCTAAGACAATTTGTGGCTGAAAGAAGAAATGACTTTTCTTTACATGACCAATGTTTGTTTTGTTTTCTATGAAAGTTTGCCCTTTGCTTCATTTTGGCATCATCACTCAACAAATATCTCCAGAGGGCCAGATGGATGCAAGAGAGCACAGCAGTAAGGAGCGGGTTCAAATACAGCTTCATAAACTGAGTTCAAATATAACTGCCTTCTTGTGCAAGCTACATAACCTCTTTAAGCTTCAGTTTTCTCATCTATACAGTGAAAATAATAAACTCATGGTTGCTCTGAGGACTAAATAAGATACATCTATAGAGCAGTTAGCATAGAACCTGATGAATACATACTGATGATAAATGACAACAATGGCTCATTCTATCATCAAGAAGCCTGCAGGCCTATGCGGGAACGGATGGTGATAAAGAGACACCGTTAGAAAGAATTGTAATTCAAGAAAGAAAACATCTGCATTAGTACAAATTAATTCTACTAATAATATTTGAAAAGTTCTCCAATATAAACATTTAAGAGTGTCTTCTATAACAAACAGCATTGTTGACAATAGATCTTTTTTAAAGAAACAAATAAAAATAGCAAAATTACTCATTAAGACAGTATCCACTAATTAAATTATGGTGTGCCCACAGAAAGTGATAGAGTGTGGTTTTTAAAACTATGAAGCAAGCTGTTTAAACACTGAGGACAATGCAGCCCTGTTCTTGGCTCCCTCGATTTTTTTCTAAGGCTTCTAGTTTCATCTTTAAGGAGAAAGAAGCAACGGAACACCTTGTCCGTTTTTCAAAATCATTCAATAAAGATACTTATGTTAAAAAGTGAAGAAGAGGGCTGCATGCTCAGTTAGTATTTTAAAGCATTTCAGATACATTATTAAGTGAAAATAATAAAGAAAAATTAGGTGTAACATAAACTCTCTTGTGAGTATGAAAATATATAAAAATAGGCACATATAGCAGGTCACATCTAGTTGGAAGAATCAGGGACTGTTTTCCAGGGGATCTGGGCAACTTGAGATGGAAAATCTGAGAAGGCAATTCCAGGCTGAGGAAGAGCAGGCAGGAAATCTTGGAACTAAACATGCACAGGGAGAGAGAGGTAAACTTATGGAGATTCCAGAGGCAAAGAGTCAGGGAAAGGTGCACAGGCAGCATAAGCTGAGAGTCTAGTGAAGAGTCAGGCTGATTATGTAGGACTTTCAATGGCAGTAGGCACTGGGAAGTTACGGAAGAATTAAAGAGAAGGAATGATATCATGAGAGTTGCACATTAGGTATGGCCATGTGAAAGGTTATTCAGTGGGGAGGGGAGGGACCAAAGAATGAAGTCATGCATTTAGGATGTTAATACAATTTGCCCGGTTTCTACTTCTCCCATGTTGATAAAGCTTCGGCTTTAGTTATTTTTGAGAAACCTCCATACACATTTCCATAGTGGCTGCACCAATTTACATTCCCACCAACAGTGTAGGAGAGTTCCTTTTTTTGCCACACTCTCTCCAGAATTTATTTGGAGGCTTTTGTAGTCACCATTCTGACTGGTGTGAAGTTGTATAACTCACTGTGGTTTTGGTGTGCATTTCTCTAATAATTAGTGATGATGAGCATCATATCATGTGCCTACTGGTCATCTGTATGTGTTCTTTGTAGAAAAGTCTATGTAGGTCTTCTGCCTATTTTTTTTTTTTTTGATTGGGTTGTTTGAGTTTTTGATATTGAGTTACATGAGCTGTGTATATTTTGGAAATTAAGCCCTTGTCAGTCACATCAATTGCAAATATTTTCTCCCAGTCTGTAAGTTTTTTTCATTGTGTTTATGATTTTTTTTGTTTGATGTGCAAAAGCTTTTAAGTTTGGTTAGGTCCCATTTGTTTATTTTTGCTTTTATATCTATTGCCTTAGGAGATTGATCTAAGAAAACATTGGTACAATTTATGCCAGAGAATGTTTTGCTTATATTCTCTTCCAGGTGCTTTATGGTGTCATATCTTACATTTAAGTGTTTAAGCCATTTTGAACTTATTTTTTGTGTACGGTGTGAGGGTGTGTTCTAACTTCATTGATTTACATGTGGCTGTCCAACTTTTCTAACACCACTTGTTAAAGAGTATGTCTTTTGCCCATTGTATATTCTTGCCTCTTTTATCAAAGATTAATTGACCATAGGTGTGTGGGTTTATTTTGGGGCTCTCTTTTCTGCCCTATTGATCCATATTTCTATTTTTGTGCCAACACCAAGCTGTTTTGATTACTGTAGATTGGTAGTATTTTCTGAAAACTGGGAGGGTTATTCCTCTTGCTTTGTTATTTTTTCTGTAGGATTTCTTTGGCAATTCTGGGTCTTTTTTGGTTCCACATCCGAATTAGGACTATTTGTTATAGTTTGGTGAAAAATATCACGTGTAATTTGATAGGGATCACATTAAATCTGTAGATTACTTTGGGTAGTATGTCCACAATATCCCATGATAAACCATAATGGAGAATAATATGAAAAAGGACATAAACGTATAACTGAGTCACTTTGCTGTACAACAGAAATTAAAACAACATTGTGAATCAGTTATATTTCAATAAAATTAAAAAAAAAGAAATATATAAGAGCCCTCTATTCTTCTTAACAAGGACCGCCCTCAGGGGAAACTGGATAACTAGAACCCAGGTGAGCTAAGGGAACGAAAATACCTAAATTCAGCTCCTGTTTGCAATCCTGTGCCACCTAAAGAGGAGAAAATAACCCGAGAAACACATGTAAAGTTCACAGTCCATAGGGGAAGGCTCACCAGAAGCCTGAGACTTAATCGTAGGACTATAGAATGCTTCCTTTCCCCCGGCCTCACCATTATATCACTAAAACTCTCTTTACAGTAGCCCCTTTTACACAGTATATCATGTCTAGCTATGAAGAAAAAAATTACAAGGCATACTAAAAGCAAATAACCATTTGAAGGGACAGAGCAAATGTCAGAACCAGATATGGCAGAGATGGTGGAATGATCAAAGAATTAAAACAACTAAGATTAATATGCTAAGAGTTCTAATGGATAAAGCAATCAGCATGCAAGAACAGAGCAATGTAAGCAGAGAGATAGAAATGCTAAGAAAGAACTAAAAATAAGTGCTAGATGTCTACATGTATTTCTCTAGTAAGCATTCATTAAATACTTTGTGTTTCCCGGCTACAAAAAAAAAAAAGAGAGAGAGAGAAATGCTAACAGAAAAAACAAAAATGAAGGATGCCTTTGATGGGCTTGTTAGTAGACTGGTCATGGATGAGGAAAGATGCTCTGAACTACAGCATATATCAATAGAGAATCCTTGAAAATCAAAAAGCAGAATGAGCAAGGACTGGAAAATAAAATATCCAAGGACTGTGGGACATCTATAAAATGTATAATATATACATAATGGGAAGTCCAGAAAAAGGAGTAGAGAAAAGAAAAAATATATATATTTGAAACAATGGCTGATTATTTCCCCCAAATTCATCTCAGACACCAAAGCACAGGTCCAGAAAGCTCAGAGAACACCATGCAGGATAAACGTCAAAAGAAAAAAGAAAAATACCCTAGACATATCATTTTCAATCTACAGAAAATCAAAGATAAAGAAATAATCTGAAAGGAGCCAGAGGAAAAAGATACCTACATATAGAGGAACAAAGATCAGAATTACTTCTGACTTCTCAGAAACCACGAAAGCAATAGGAGAATGGAGTGAGATATTTGAAGTATTGAAAGAAAAAAATCCATTAGCCTAGAATTTTGTTTCCAGTGAAATCATCTTTCAAAAGCAGAGGGGAAATAAAGAGACTTTCTCAGACAAACAAAAATTGAGAAATTGTTGCCGGTTAGACCTGCCTTACAAGAAATTTTAAGAAATTCTTCAGAAAGAAGCAAAAGCATATATGTCAGAAACTCAGATATACATAAAGAATAAAAAAGAGCATTAGAGAAGGAAACTTAAGTGCATATTATTAAGCGAAAGAAGCCCAATCTGAAAAGACTATACACTGCCTTATTTCAACTCTATGGTTTTTTTGGATAAGGGAAAAACTGTGAAGATAACTAAAAGGTCAGTGGTGGCAGAGGTATGTCTCAAGGGTGTGGGATGGATAGACAGAGTATCAATAGGATTTTTAGGGCAGTGAAAATACTCTTTACGAGATTAAAATGACTGATCTATGTTATTACATGTTCATCCAAATCCACAATCCAGATGCACAACACCAAGAATGGACCATGACGTAATCTCCGGCCATTGAGTGATTATAACGTTTCAGTGGTTTATCCATTGTAACAAACGTACCAATCTGGTGAGGCAGGCCATCAGAAGAAGGCTTCATATGTGTGAACCCAAGGGGTTTGTGGGAAACATTTGTATCTCCTACTCAATTTTTCCTGGGAACCTGAATCTGCTCTAAAGATGTAAAGTCTTAATCTAAAAAATTAGTACAGAAAAAAAAAAACTTCAGTTTCACTTCTTAATATAATGTGTTTGCTGTTTTCAATGAAATAAGCCAGGTGAACAGAAGCTGGTGATTCCTTTCCAAAATTCCTGATGGATGTTTTGCACCCCTAAAATTACAGCTCTACAGTCAATAATCAAATTCTTGGCAGATATCATTTTTCAAAGAAATGTTATTTTGCCTATTAAATGAAAGGAAGTGAGATCATTAAAACAGTAATGCATTTTAAATGAAAGGCTCTTTTGAGTCTTTGGGAAAAAAATATCAAAAGTTAAACTGAAATATCCAGAGAAAGCTCAAATTAATATGTTAATTCTGTCAACATTCAAGGTGCTAAGTCTAAACCTAGAAGTAACAGAGCATATGGTGATTTACTGCTCCCTTGCTATAACTTTAACTATGTTTGCTGAAATCACAAAAAAAAAAAAATGTTGCAACTCAAGTTTTCATTACTCTTTCAATATAAAATATGCAAGTGTTATAACTTTTCTGTTTTGTTTTGGAGATTGGTTTATTATGCTAGGAGCCATCAGTGATTTCATTAAATGTGTCAAATGAGGTTGAGCTAGGAAATAGATGACGGATTAATATCCAGAAATTTGTCTTTACAGTGACAAATGTAATATTTCTCTGTGGACATATGTACTTCCCTGTCTGATAGATTTTTTTCCATTAAACATATAAACTTTGAGTTATAGGTAAATGGAATTACATGGTTAAAACACAACGAAACTCTTAGAAAAATTATACAGCATCAATTTCTGAGATTTAAGTTCCCATTTATCTGTTACCACTTGAAAAACTGCCATCAGCATTTTCGTGGCAAAAAGAGTAAATGTCTGTGTATAAATGCCAAAGTAGGTCAATAGAAAGGGAATTTGCTGTGAGACCAAATTACATATACTGAACTCCTCTATGAGGGAAACAGTTTTAAATGCTTTGTTTTCTAGAACTTAGCTGTGTGCTATTTATTGCATGGATGGAAAGATGGATGAGGTAGAGATAGATAATAGATTGAGTAATAAATTATTACTCCCCTCTATGGTCTTCATCCCACTAAAAAGAATTTAGTAATTTACATGCATATAAACATAGAATATAAAAATACTACATGTTTAGAAAAATAAACAAATAGTATTTGTTAAACCTGTATGCTATTTGTATCCAACATCTATTTACCTTTAAATAGACATGTACTAAAACACCTCAAATGTAGTTATTTCTACACTTATTTTAAAAATATTGAGTTAGAGAGCATCTTTTAAAAATATATAAATGTAATTACAGGGTATAATATAGGCAGTATAGGTATAAAATTTAATTTTCGTTTTAATGGTGGAGCAATATAGGCATTTCAAATAAAGTCAGGAATAAGATGAAACTTTCCACTATCACAACTAAGATCTTAATGTTAATTTAAATTTCAACATGACTAGGAAATTATGATTTTGTTTTGTTTTCTTTAATACAATAAAAGCTATCTAATTACATTATGGCTAAGGCATTAGGTCAAGAAAAGATACACAGGGCATAAAAATAAGAAAAATATGAATGCATTCCTAGAAAAGATTTCAGTTTTTGACATATTACTCAAGTGCAGAAAACGTGACAAGTTAGATGGTTCCCAATAACTAAAAAAATCAATAGTTTTCTTATATATCAAAAATAACTAGCAATAAAAATTGATGGGAATATATTCCAACTATAATAAGAAGTACAAAATATTTAATAATATCCTTAAAAGAAATATATATTCAGAAATTATCATGGAGAAAATTAGAAACCCTTGAATAAGTGTATAAGATGAAAGTGTTCAAATTCTTGAAAAAAAAACATGGACGATTTCCTCTATAATCGAGGTATATAGACAGACTTCCTATTTATGAGTCAAAATTGAGTTTCAGTGTAAGGAGAGATCAGTGTATTTGTGTACATGAAAGCTATAAAGTGTTTAAGTCTCAATTATATCTCAATAAATCTGGGAAAATCAATAAAGTTTTTGCATGGAAAAACACTATCAGGCAAGTCAAAACCCAAATAAATATTAAAAGAAGATATTTGCAATAGTACCCTTATTAATATTTTTTAACATTTATATTTTTTAAACACGGAGGAAATAAAAACACCAAAAAAAGTTACAGAAAAGAAGGTAAAAGATACTTATAAAAAGCTTTCAGAATGAGTCTTAAGTCTATAAAGAGATGTTCATTTTCACATTTAATAAGATAAAAGCAAATTTCTCAACCACAGGATTGGCAAAAATTCATGAGGAACAATCTTCCAACTCAAAATGCAGAACACTGTGGAAAATAATTGACCTGCTTCTGTCAAAAATGTCATTATCATGAAAGCCAAGGAAGTTCGAAGAACTGCTCTAGATTAAAGGAGACTAAACAGACATGACAAATGTAGAGTATACCCTCTACTGGAGGAAAAAAAAATGCTGTGAAGGACACTATTGGACAAATAGGAACAAAATAGAAAAACTGACTTTAGAGGACATAAAAACATTGTATAACTAAATATTTCTGAATTGATAAATTATGTAGTATAATAATATATAAGAGAATATATTTGTTCTTGGAAAATAAATACTGGAATATTAAAGAGGTGATGTATACAATCCGCTCAAGTGAAAAATACAAGTAACAATAAAAATAAATCATAATATCATTTTTTTCCAAATAAATAATGGTACACAGATGTGGATGCTAAAGCAAATGTGGTAAATGTTAAAGAAAACTGAATCTGGGTAAAGGGTATAGAGGAGTTCTTTGTGCTCTTCTTGCAACTTTCTGTTGATTTAAAACTATTTCAAATAAAAGTAAAGACAAAAATGATTCTATATTTCACTGAAGGAAATAAACAGTAAGACAAGCCAAGGAAACTCTGAAAGAACAGACTAAGAAAGATAGTCATGCCTTACCAGACACTGACGCTTATTATAAAGTTTTTAAAAATTAGGACGTGGTACTATTTTAAGGATTGATGAACAGATCAAAGAAAGAAAAATAAACCCTGCCCCACCCCCAAAGATACTAGAGTTATATATGTTAAAGTTGAAATTTATTTCTCTTGAAAAATAATTTATATCTTTTTTTCTAATTTCTTTTTAGGGCTGTACCTGGGGCATATGGTAGTTCCAAGGCTAGGGGTTGAACTGGAGCTACAGCTGAGGCCTACACAACAGCCACAGCAGTGCCAGGTCTGAGTCACTTCTGTAACCTACACTGCAGCTTGTGGCAATGCCAGATCCTCAACCCATTGAGCAAGGCCTGGGATTTAACCCGCATCCTCATAGATACTAACTGGATTCTTAACCTGCTCAGCCACAACAGGAACTCCTAGAATTCATATTTTTAATATGAATACTGAAAATCATATAAGCAATGCTGGAACACTTTTGCAATGATTTTACAAAAAAATTAAACTAGATCTTTAGCTCATAAAATAACCAAAACATTTCAGGTACAAACAGGTGAACATAAACAAATGAAAACACACATGCAATGAAAGAAAAATACTGAAGAATAAATAACTAACTTAAGAATTAGGAATATCTTTTAAAGAATAAGGACAAACGGTAAAACTATTAAGGAAATTGTGAATTATTCCAACATAGACATGAAAGATTGTTGCATGTAAAAAAGTGACCATAAATAAAATTAAGAGCATATACAAATTTTAAAAATTTCGTATCAGTTATGGTAAGTGAAAGTTTAACCAATCATGATACACTTTTCCATTATTAAATTGGCAAAGATTTAAAAAGAAGAATTGATAGTATTCCACTCTAAAAATACTAATGTAAGAATAAGTTAAGACAAAGTCTCTTGAATAAAATTGATGATACATATCGAGCCTCAAATTTTCTAATTTCACTATTTATTTTTTTATTTTTCAAGATTGGTATAGTGTTGATGTACAATATTATATAACTATCGGGTGTACAACAGAGTGATTCACAATTTTAAAGGTTATACTTCATTTACAGTTATTATAAAATATTGGTTATATTCCCTGTGTTGTACAATATGTCCTTGTAGTTTATTTTCTACGTTGTAGTTTGTACCTAGTAATCCCTTACCCGTGAATTGTCCCACCTCTCTAACATTTTCCTATTGGTGACCACTAGCTTGTTCTCTACATTTGTGGGTCTATGAGTGTCCATCAACAGATGAATGGATAAAGAAGATGTGGTATATATACACAAAGGAATACTACTTAGTAATAAAAAATAATGAAATCCTGCCATTTCCAACAACATTATGGTTAGATTCAGAGGCCATTACGCTTCGTAAACGAAGTTGGGCAGAGAAAGACAAATATTGTATGATATCACATATATGTGGAATCTAAAGAATAAAACAAACTAGAGAATATTGCTCCACTCTTTATAAGCTATGTGTCTGAAACACAAGTCACTTAAACTCTCCAAGCTGGTGTCCTGATCTATGATGTGTGGATAATATGTAACTTCAATCCATAATCCACAATTCTGTAATCAAAAGATTTATAAAATGAAAGGTGCTATAGATCTTATTTGGTAGCAAACCTGACTAATCTGACTTGACATGATTAACTCACCCCCCTGGTGGTAAAATGTGACTTGAACCTACATGGAACCAAGAATAGTCTTTACTTACTCCATTTATGATAACCATGTATGTGTTTGTTTTCTCGACATCAGAAGAGCACATGATCTGATGACAGGGTGCTGCCCAATATTCTAGTAGAATCTGTGTTTAAAACTCTAAATTCTGAAACACACCTGGCTTGAAAGGTTTGGATAAGGGACTGAAGACTGCAAACTCTTACTAGATATAACATGTGAAGTATCTAGTTCAATGTCTAGAACAGACTGGAGGCCTCAAAAAATTCCCTCCTCTCTCTTCATCTCTAAATGTCTCACTTAAAAAGAAAGCCATCATGGTAAAGATGCATAAAAATACACATTTTTAATCCTTAAACTTTTAGTGTCTTTCTCTAAAATATGCAGGATTATTATGATTCTGTTTGGTAGAAAAATGAAACCAAGCCTAACGAAACTATGTGATGAGCTATAAATACAAAACAAGCCATAACAATAGACATCACTAACAGCACATTTTGGGAAAGGCAGTAATGAGTAGTAGTAGAACTGATAGTAGTTCACAACATAAGGTTCGGAATCAGGCAGCTCTGGGTTCAAATTCAGCCTATGCTTCTCACCACGCGCATGACAGTCATTGATTTAGATAAGCAAGTGAGAATTTCACTAAGCCTCAGTTTTCTAAACTATAAAGTAGGTATTATAAGTGTCCTTCCACTTCAAGTTTATGCCAAAGATTAAATGAGATGATGTTTATAGATCATTTAGCACAAACTTGTCAAATTACTATGCGGTAACAACAAAAACCTAGTAATTGAAGCTGTTGTTCTTACAGAATGCAGTCACAGCCGACTAGATATTATAATCACCTAGATTCATTAGACATCAACTGAAAAGTCATTGCAGTTCCACATCTGATTATGCACTGAATACAAATACATTTATAAAGTTAATTTATATATTAATTGAATTTGAACACTAACTAACAGGTTTTAAGAGCTGCCTAACATGTTTTGACATCCTAGCGGCTATGCAGCATATTCTCACACTAAATTATAATTTTGTAAATATTTTGCCTGCCAAAAGCCACAAAATAATTACTGTCTTAGACTTCCAACAGTTAAATCTTCACCCCAAAATTAAGACATTATGTAATAAACAGAATCTAATTACTACTTTGTGTATATTTTCTACAACGCCCCCAAAGTTATGGTAAATACTATTTATTCACTCTGTCTAAACCTGGGAAAAATTAAGACACCAATGATGCACATTTGATTTTACACATTAGTGCATTTTAATTAACTCTCTCAGAGTCTATCATAATATATGTGGGTCTAATTAACAAACTCATCAAGCTTCTAAGTGGACCAAAGAGTAAAATATTTGAACTTAAGCAAAGTAAGATCATTAAAGAAGAAAATTTGACAGAACTTGTTTGAGTCTCTAAGAAAAACTAGCCTTTTTGCCCATGGTGATTCTCGGCTTTTTGGAAATATAAATTCCCATTTAGAGAAGTCTGAGGAGGTTCACTTCAGAGGTAGTAAAAATATAGACAGATGTTAGCTTATGAGTAGCCTATAATTCAAAGGTTCAAAAAGGTGTCAGGACCGTAACTCAGAGGACAGACTGAGAAAGACAGTTAGCTCAAGAGAATCATAAAAGCCTTACCAGGAGAAGCTGGCAATTCTTAAACTTGCATGACAATGGTAAGAGTCTGAAGATGCAAGTGAATTTTTTTTTTTTTACTCAGTGAATTTTATTACGTTCATAGCTGTACAATGATCATCACAACCCAATTTTATATCATTTCCATCCCAAACCCCCAGCCCATGTTCCCACCCCCAACCTGTATCCTTTGGAAACCATAGGTTTTTCAAAGTCTATGAGTCAGTATCTGTTCTGCTAAGAAGTTCACTGTGTCCCTTTCTTTTAGATTCCACATGTAAATGATAGCATATGATGTTGGTGTCTCACTGTCTAACTTCACTTGGCATGATAATTTCGAAGTCCATCCATGTTGTTACAAATGATGCAAGTGAATTTGTTAGCAGCCTTTCAGCCAACAATAAACAACCTACTCATTTGCTTATTCCTTTGGTCAAACATTTTTTGTGTATCTAGCATGTGCTGAACACTGTACTAGCAATGAGTACCCAGGAGGTCTGGAAGTAGGGAATACAGGTACCAAGCACAGGAGCCAAAGACACAACACTCACATCCCCAAAGATCCGAGTAAGAAAGCCAAGGACTAAACTCACAGTCATCAGAAATGCAGTCCAGTAGCACGGAAATTAACTAAGCCACATGGCCAAGGTCCCATGTAGAAGCAGGTGTGTATAATGTCACAGATCAAACTAAGAAAAGCATCCACAGCTACAGGAATCACAGAGTTGAAAGGCAGGGCAATCGAGCCAGGCGTTACAGTTTGTGAACTTGATTGTTTAGAGCCCATAAGGTCATTTTACCTGTGAAAAATTCCACAAACATATATTCCATGATAAATCTCCTGTAATAATCTAGTGATAACATGAAAGAACTTTCCCCATGTCTATAAGTGTTTCCTGGAGGGAAGGTGTAGGTGACAACCAGGGGACACACCTTCTACCTCCTGCTGGACTGACCCGGTGGTGGAATTAGAGACACTTCTTCCCTCTCTCCAGTCACTGGCTAAAGATCCCATGTCCAGGAAAAGTGTCCAGCTGAGCTCACATCCACCCTCCATTCCAACTTTCTTATTAATCTCTGATAGCCTTAAAGATGGTCAAGGTGAAATTTCCCAAGAGTTAAAAACATGACTTTTTTAGGGATTTTTTGGGGATATAAATGGTTACACTTGGAATGGATGGGCAATGGGACCCTACTGTACAGCACAGGGAACTCTGTGTGATTGGGTCACTTTGCTGTACAACAGAACTTAAAGAAACATTGTAAATCAACTATACTTTAAACACGATAATAGGAGTTCCGTCATGGCTCAGTGGTTAATGAATCCGACTAGGAACCGTGAGGTTGTGGGTTCGATCCGTGGCCTCGCTCAGTGGGTTAAGGATCCGGTGTTGTCATGAACTGTGGTGTAGGCTGCAGACGCGGCTTGGATCCCGCGTTGCTGTGGCTGTGGCTAAGGCCGGCGGCTACGGCTCTGATTAGACCCCTAGCCTGGGAACCTCCATATGCCATGAGTGTGGCCCTAGAAAAGGCAAAAAGACAAAAAAAGTGATAATAATAATAATAATAGTAATAATAGTAATAATAATACTTACATGCCCTAAAATAAATTAAAAATAAAAAAAATTAAAACAAAAAAACATGACCTATAAATGTACAGTGAACACATACTGAAGATTTTATTTATCTCATTTATGAGACAAAAAACAAGATTATTGTGGGTTGACGTGTGTCCCTCAAGATGACATGCTGAAATCCAGGTCCCCAGTACCTGCAACGTAACCTTACTTGGAATGAGGGTCTTTGTAGGTGTGATGAGTTAATGTGACATCATACTGGAGTAAAGGGGCTCTTGGTTCTTGGTGACTGGTAGTCTTTTAAGAAAACCATCTGAAGACCCAGAGAGAACAGTGAGTGACAACAGAAGTAAAGACTTGAGTGACACAGCTGCAAGCCAAGAAGCACCAATGATGGATAGGCAACCAGCAGAAGCTATGAAGAGGCAAGGGCAGATTAAATTCTGCTGAAGGTTTCAGAGGGAGCGTGGCCTTCAGACACTTTTGTTTTGGACGTGAGAATGTGGGTTTGTACTCCAGAACCACAAAACAATAAAGTTCTGTTTTGTTAACCCCTATGAACTGTGGCAATTTGTTAGGGAAGCTCTAGGTAACTAATATCACAGTTGTAAAGCTGGCTTAAAGAGCACTTGAGAAGCTGGATATTTATTGTCATTTGGGTTGAAAAAAGAATCCTGGAATAACACTGTCAAAGAAAACCGATGTATGTTCTAGAGGGCAGTAAACATATTACCTGGTGGAGAGAAGCTTCCTTTCCTAGACAATGTTCTACAAGTTAACATGCAACTTTGCCAAGCCTCAGCCTTTAATCAATGGTATATGACAAATAAAACAAGTCATAGTTCCCTATATAATTAAAAAAAAAAACACTGGCGGGTCCATTCAAAAATGTTCCACTGTGACATCAAAAGAATTTACTCCCCACTCTCAGCTTTTTTACCTAACTCTCAAGATTTGCACCATTTTTTTTGACAAGCTCCTTACTCACATGAATCCTGGGGTTTCGCTAGCAGCACCCTGTGGCTGCCACTCACCTACTTGCTGTTTGCAGATGAAGTCTGTCACCCTATCAGCCACCCTCAGAACTCTATTCTTGCCCCAACCAGGACACTAATCAAGCTCCTCCCCTTTTAACAGATTTAGCTCTTTAAAAATTCTAGTCCATGTCTCAGAGGGATAGGATGCTTAGTGAGATGCAACTTATTTCAGTAGAAAACAAAGAGCAAAACCCTGTGACAGAAACTGGAAGAAAGTTCAGCCCATTTTAATGTGAAAACGTAACGGCTTGCTTTTTCTTTGATGCATAAGGAAGAAATACTCTCCCTCACCTGCCAGGAGGGTTTGAAGATTAAGCCACCCTGCCTTCAAGAGACAGAGATCCTACCTTGCTAATGATTTAGACTCAAGGTTTAATGGGCCGGCAAGGTCTGCTGTGAAAGAAAAAAGGAACCTGGGTGAGGATCTATTCAAGGTATTGGCTGCCCAGTGTGACAAGAGAACTTACCAGGCAGAGTGGAAGCTGGTGCTGCAGAAGAGAAGGGGGCACAGGGGTCTGGAGGTCCCCTGCTGTGCCAGGGACCAACAGTTTAGGTAAAGGATTGCAGTTGGGTAGTGGGGGTACTAAAGGATCCTGGGAAACAGACAGAAGCAGGCCGTGGAAGGGGCACTTGGAGGGGGAACCTTAAATAGAGGCTACTGATTAACCACTATGAAACTATTTCAACAGGTTCTAAAAATGTACAGATGCATCAGCATGCACCTGCTAAGTATCAGGCCTGAAAAATTATAAAGGTTGAGCAGAAATAGAACAGGAAATAACTTGGTAAAACTAAGAAGATAAAAGGATGGACTTCCCAGACAAGACAAGTAAGAATCCTAGAGAAGGGTATTAGGGCCCTTGGGTGGTTTTTTTTTGGGGGGGGATCAGGTGTCAGAACTCCCCCAAATGCAGGTATTTCTGATGGTTGGACCACCTCAGCTGGAAGAATGTCCAATACACCCTAGAATATTTGTTTTATTTCTTTTTCTTTTTGGGGGGCAGGGGAGGTACACCATGGCATATGAAATTCCCTGGGCCAGGGATTGAACTTTCCCCAAAGCAATGACCCAGATGCAACTGTGACAATGCTAGATCCTTAACCTGCTGCATCACAAGGGAACTCTAGTAGGTTTCCATTTTAAAGCTTAAAATAAAATAGAATCCAGAGTTCCTGTCGTGGCGCAGTGGAAATGAATCCGACTAGTAACAGTGAGGTTGCAGGTTCAATCCCTGACCTCGCTCAGTGGGTTAAAGATCCGGCATTGCTGTGAGCTGTAGTGTAGGTTGCAGATGCGGCTCGGATCCTGTGTTGCTGTGTCTGTGGTGCAGGCCAGCAGCTACAACTCCGATTAGACCCCTAGCCTAGGAATCTCCGTATGCCGCGGGTGCGGCCCTAAAATGACAAAAAGCCAAAAAACAAATAAATAAATTCATTAATTAAATAAAATAGAATTCATTCATTTATCTTTGAGTTTTCCTTTTTTTTTTAACTGCTAAGCAATGCAACCCAAATTGAAAGGTGAAAATCTAGGAATACATTTTTATATGTTATCTCGGGGTGGTGGAAGTTAGGGAGAATGATTTCTCCTCTCAAGTGTCAAGCGAACAGAACCAAATTTTTCTGGCTCTCAGCTATGGTAAATGATTAGATACATAGTGAGGCTCAGTAAAGTGGTGCAGTTTCATTTCCTGGGAGGAAAAGAGGTTTAAATTCACCAGACAATTCATTTGTAACAAGCTTACAAGTGCTTGCAAGAATGCAATAACTATCCACCCTGCTTGAACAAGTCAGTGAATGAAAGAAAGGCTTTTGACCTCAAATGAAAATAATATTAAAGGGATTTGTCATTTTGACTTTGGTTCTGAATTCAAAATCAATGCCAAGAAAGAAAATGCCATAATGAATATAAATGCCGCCAGTGATCTTTAGAAAAGAGGGTGAAATATTAGCACTCACTGGAGGAATTCAAGTCCTACACACGATCAATAGGGGTCCTTCATTCCAACAACAACAACGATATAATGATAATAATAAGATCAGCTCACACTGATTGAATATTTTACCCTGCTAGAGCTGGTGCTAAGGGCCAAGCCTGCATCCTTGCAATTAATCTTCCTAACAGCCTACCTGAAGTACTTATCCTTACCCTGGTTTTACAGATGAGGAAAGTGCAGATGCAACAGGTTATGTCACTTGCCATTAATAAACAGAGAAACTAGAGTTCAAACTCAGGCCCATCTGATATTAGAACCTGGGATCACAAACACCGATTATGCCTGCACATAACTTAATAGCTCAGAAAAAAGTCTGTGGGGCGCCACCTATTGATGCATCCTGGATGGTGAGACCAAGAGACTAAGCTAGACCCAGAAGGTGCTCCTGGCATTGAAAAAAACAAAACACACAAAAATTGAAGACTGCTCTTGAAAGCAACCTCATTTTCATTTTAGTGCGATTGGATTTCCTTCCTTGAGGTCTTTCTTAATTCTGTTAGAATACCCTCAGTGAAGTATAGACTCGGCCTGCACTGTCCTAATGCAAGCTGGAAAGCAAGATCAGTCAGAAGCCCATGAGGAGAAGGATGAAGAGGAAGTAGCTGAAAGGAGCCAAGGCCAAGAGAATATCAGGACCCTTCTCAAGTGTTTCCGATGTCCTCAGGGTCAGGTGCTTCCTGCAATGCTGTAACTCTAGAGCCAGTTTCCCATTATCCACCTGGTGAATTGCCCACTCTGCAGATATGCCTTGAAGCCTTTGAAGCTTTATGTCCAAAGTGGCTTCCATCCTCATCTAGCTTACTCCAGGCCCCATTTCCTCTCACCAGTTAGCACTCACATACAATGAAAGGCCAGCTGACCAGGCTGTGGTTCCCCCAACTTCTTGGTCCCTCCACTATTGGGAAAGGATGGCTTTTCTTTCATCTATATTTAGGTCTGTGCCTAACTGCTCTCTCAGCCCTGTGTGCTCAAAGAACCAGAAGCAGGAGGGGGTACAATCTTGGAAACCAGGATTAATTCGACTTGACCGGAGAGAAGAATTATACATGTATTTATCTTAAGAGGTGGACTCCAACAAGGATTTACTGTATAGAAGAGGAAATTATGCCCGATATCTTATAATAACATATGCTAGAATGTAATCTGCAAAAAAACTAAATCACTGTGCTGTATAAGTGACACTAAAATATTATAAACCAACTGTAATTTAAATAAATGAATAAATAAATAAGTAAACTTTTAAAGTAAAGGAGGTGGACTCATTTCCCCCAATTTATAGAACATTTGCACTGCATTACCGTGATTTAAAATGCTTTGAAAAGGTCACACGAAAGGAAAGTATGAAAGAAGGTCAAGGTCCAAACTTGGCTTTATCTAGGTGTGATTTTCCTTTCTTAATCAAGGTAGAGCTAGGAAGGTAGAAGCTGACCTAGGTATCAGCAAGGGTTCCCCCACCGAGGGGCTGGGGGACCCTGGGCAATTCCTACTGTTTTCTTTCACTCTCCTAGTCTGTGACGAGGACACTAATAGTACTTACACCTTCTAAGTGGTTGTGATTATACAGTGAAATAACACAGGAAAAGTACCTCATAAACTACTAGGAACACTGTGGTTGTTCTGCAGTTTGGAAGGATCAACATCACTGTCATTAACATTAGCAGTTGCAGCAACAGAACAGCAAGAGTGCTATTAAAGAAGGAACAAGTTACAAGTGTTGAATATAGTTTGGAATAATAGTTACCCCCAAAATGCAAATATTACATTTAAGAATTACACATATTTGTATATTTTTAAATATGATTTGCCTCTAGCTATGAATATCAAATAGCATCTTACCCTGAAATAAGGACTAGCATAATAATTAAGATGTTTTCCATTTATTTATTCTTTGAAGAGACTAATTTGAGAGAATTGCTTAATCTTCTTCTTTCTTAATCTATTTAAGCATGCAAAACATAAACGGACTTCCTTGAGACCCTAATAATATGAAATCTAAGATAAGGCCACTTGCTTTCAAATTAAAACAAAATCTATGTTTCTATCTTTGTTCCTAATATAGTGACTAATGGCGCCCTAACACTTTGATCTTCCACTTGAAAAATATCAAAACATCTTTAATATGCAAATCAAGGCAAGAGCTTGTGGGGTCATCTGCAGCAGTTTTTTTGCTCCCTTACAACAGTAATTGGAAAATCTATGGGGGCCCTGAAGATCATTACTTTAAAAATAATTCCACCACTAACAAAAATCCACTAGCTTATCCTTAGTCACATTTTGAAATGAAATCTAGATATTAAACAGTATTGATTTCAAATCAAAAGCTTCTCTGACCGCCTCTATATCAATCCCCCTGACTTGGAATAAGGATGGGTGGAAATCATTAAGTCATTTATCTTGTCAAAAATCTTGGCAACGTGCCTAGATATATCAAACACTGGCTGAGGCTACTTTTATTTCCCACTTCCACTGGTAACCAACTTCCCATAAACCCTTCAGTCAGCCTCAGCCCAGGTCAGACAACTCTGAGGAAGAGGGGAAGGAATTTGAAAATACACATCATTAGAACTAATGAGAAGGACCTTTCAAGAGAGGGTGGAGATGGGAGAATATGAATGACATTTCCAAGTGATGTAATGACCTCTAAAACCCTTGTTCATACTTCCAGGCGTTTTCAATACATAGCTCTTTCTTTCGTCATTCAATAAATACTTATCTGGCTATTCTCTTGTGCCAGCATGTGGGTAGGTGCCGGAATTACAGCGATGAACCAGTACAAAAGAAAGCTCCCATAGAGCTTAGAGGCTACTGGAGAAGGCGAAAAGTAAACAACCGATTCTACAAATAAATACATAACTTTAAGTTATGACTCTACTATGGAGGAAAATGGTGACAACATGCTCTGAGAAGGAGAAATAGGGAAATTGATAAGATGAGTAGGGACTCTAGAGAGAAAAGAACATTTAAGCTAAGGTATGGGATAAATGGGATTTAGCCAGATAGGAGAAGCATTCTAGGAAGGAGGCACCTGTATGGCAGGAAACAGGAAATCAGGAACGGGGAACATGAGCAACTCCTGCGGGTGATATTATCCCATGATGAGCATGTTATGGTGCAGCCCCTCCCTTGATCACAGCAACAATGGTGGAGCTGATTCTAAGTAGAATGGGAAGGATTTTAAGCAGGAAGGTGACATGAATAAAATAAACAAGCAATAAATATCTAATTGAGTTTTCTAGAATGCTAGACATACTAGCATCTGTTTGACTTCCTCCCCTGCCCCCCTGGAAAATTTCTAGAACTGGCTTTTCCTCTTGCCAGATGGTTTAAGGCGATTTTTGATCAAGTGGCTCCTTCACCTAGGTCCCCTGTAACAGGATCAGCCAAGGCAATTGTGAAAAATACCTAAGTCCTCTGCAGCCCCAGTGAGTCCGAATCTTTTGGTACAGAATCTAAAAATCTGCTTTTTAAAGGTGCGCTCTGAGTAATTTCAGCACATTTTAGACTGGCATGGACCTGGCCGTTACACCATGGCTTGTACAGAGAAGAATCACTGTGAAGCGGAGCGTATTTGCGGCAGGCTGGCATCACAAGTGTGATATGACAGAAGCCAGGCAGGAACAAGCAGTCTAAGACTCCAAGGGGCGCCTGCCTGGGGGAGGTGCATCTCATGGAAGCAGTGGTTCCATAGGACATTTCATCCTCCAAACCACAACATGTAGGATATGCGTCTGGATTAGTTTGCTGGGGCTGCTGTAACAACATAGCACATGACTGGCTGGCTTAAACAATAGAAGCTCATTTTCTCACAGTTCTGGAGAATACAAGCCCAAGATCCGGTGTCAGCAGAGTTGGTGCCTTCTGTAGCCTCTTTCCTTGGTGTGGAGATGGCTGTCTTCTCCCTGTGCCTTCACATGGCCTCCGCTCTGTGCCTGTCTGTGTCCCAACCTCTTCTTAGAAAAGAACCCCTCGTGCTGGATCAGGAGTCACCCTCATCACCTCATTTCAACTAAATCACTTCTTTCAAAACCCTCTCTCCAAAGGCAGCCATACTCTGAGGTCCTGGGGTAGGAAATGAACTTGGGAGGATACAGTGCTATCGGTTAAACCAATGGTATGTATCTTCTGACCTAACTTAAGCTCCTCAGAAGTACCTATTTTTAGAGGGCCTGACAGGCTGCTTGGGAGTGTTTTTGAGTGATTTTTGTTATTTAACGGTTGCATGCGCTGCATATAGAAGTTCCTGGGCCACGAATCAAATCTGAGCCACATCTGCAACCTATGCCACAGCTGCAGCAATGCCAGATCCTTAACCTCCTATGCCAGGCCAGGGATAGAACCCCTGCCTCCAAGTAGAGCCACTGCAGTCAGAGTCTTAACCCAATGCTCCACAGTGGGAACTCCTGGGGATGCTTTTTTGACAGTCCGTTTATCCTCACTGGTCCTTCTGGGTCAGTCATTGAGGTTGCAGCTCTGCTTGAGTCCTGGCACACTGTATTTGTTTTTAAATTTTAATTAAAATAAATCACTCCTGCTACTTCTTTACTCAAAATCATCTAGTCCCCAGTTAATATATTTCACTTAAAAATGTAATTGCTGGCCAAGAAAATACATGTATCTAATAGAAAAATAATACACAGCCCAAGTAAATTAGATGTTCAGTAATAACTCTTATAGAGCGTAAGTATTTGGAAATTGAATTGTTAATTAACAAGAATATTGTTTAAATGGAAAGCATTAACAGTTCAAAGTTGAGAATATGAGGTAGAAAGATGTTACCGAGACCCAATGTTATCCTCAATAAGAGAGGAAATACGATTATATCATTTTTCAATGAGTCACTGGAATATAAAACATTTTTTCAAACTAAAAACAAAATGTACTGAATCATTGACAAGATTCTGCAATTCAGCCAGTTACTGAAAAAACAAATAAGTCTATTTTTGACTCAAAAAGTGGCAACAAAAACCTTTCCACCTATTTCAATTGTGTTTTGTTTAGAAGACTTTTTTACACAGCTATTTTAGTGCTAAATGGAGAATATGGGATAACACAGTGGCCTGTCCTAACTTCTGCATGTAATGATTTACACATAAGCTCCCAAAACAAAATGAGCTGATGACAAGGAAGTTATTTCAGATACCCAGCAAGCAGTAGACCTTGCAATTTGCCCAACAAAGCCCTTTCCTATTGTATCATTTCTCCAAAGCATTTAAATGATTTAAATGACAGGCATTCCTTGGATGGTTCCAGGGAAAGACAGCTCCAAAAGCCTGCTGGGAATTAGCACAGGCTGGATTCTCAGGCACCATCCTCTGATTCAGTGATCTTTCACACGCATTCTCTGGATGAGCAGCATCTTTACTGACTGGGAAATTATCAGGGATGCAAATTCTCAGGCTCCATCTCAGACCCTGTGAAATGGAAACTCTAGTGGTGGGGAGGGCAGCCACCTCTGATTTAATCAGTCCTCTAGTCGCTATTGATCCCTGCTCAAGTTTCAGAGTCACTGGTCTAGTCCAAAGTCAGAGCCCTAAGCTTCCTCTGGGCACACCTGGCAGAGTATGGGGACCGGCTGAAGACTGAGGAGAGGGGTGAGATGAAGACAGAGCAGAGCGAAGGCAGAATGTGGACCCAGGGAGGAAAACCAATGAGGGCACATCTTAGGCTCCAGTACTCAAATCAATATCACATCAATATTGGTACCTTTTTTTTTTTTAGGGCCGCACCCTTGGCAGATGGAAGATTCCAGGCTTGGGGTCAAACCAGGGCCACAGCTTACAGTCTAGACCACAGCCACAGCCATGACATATCAGAGCCATGTCTGTGACCTCCCCTGAAGCTCACAGCAATGCCGGATCCTTAACCCACTGAGCGAGGCCAGGGATCAAACCCTCAACCTCATGGTGACTAGTCAGGTTCATTACCACTGAGCCACAACAGGGAAGCCAGTATCAGTACCATTCTTTGCTCTGTTTCATGAATTAGGGATTCATATATGGCTTCATTGAAAAAACCATTTTCCTGCTTTAAAAAAAAAAATTAAAAATATACTGTTACGGACAATACTTCCCTTAGAACAGAGAAGAGGCGTCTCATGCTTTAAAAATCCTCTGCTCAGCCCTCCTCTGACCACACGGTGCCTACGGGGACAAGGGACTATGCTCACCCACCTGGGGCCCAGGACCTTCCGGGCTCTGTTCCGCATCTGGGGTCTCAGAGCCGCCAGCCTATACGTACCCAAGTCTGCTTCCCAGGCCTGTGTTGCTGTCCTCCTGTCCAGGGTCATCTTGAGTGTAGACTATGATAGATATGCCACCTGAGTGCTCTCTAGGCCCAAGAGGTCATGTATTATATCATATTTTTAATATTTTTTAAACTTTCTGTAGATGACATCTCACATCTTAAAAAGGGAAACTCCATATGAGATACGCAAAAATAAAAAATGTTTAATTTTATTGATGCTGCTTTGAATTTGGGAAGAAACTGAGTATCCAAGCATTTATCTAAGCATGCAAAGGGCATTCATGAGTAGCAGAAGAGAGTTCTAGAGAAAGATACCTTTTTTTTT
>PVHT020000165.1:16077320-16233981 GCA_004024745.2 Catagonus wagneri
TTCCTAGTCGGATTCGTTAACCACTGAGCCACGACGGGAACTCCCCAGCCGGTTCTTCGAGGCAGCAAAGGGCTCGGTCAGACGTGTCTTTCACTTGCAAACCAGACAATCCTGAGTTTATACCCCCCAGTCACCTCTTTATCCAACTCTTGAACACCGTGCCCTCAGTCACACCAGGATCAGGTGTCAGGTGACCAGAGACCGGGCCTCTAGCTCAGACACCTCAGAAATATTCAAACTAGTCCATCTTAAACTTTTAATCCTGTCCTGCCTTGCCTTCCTGGAGGAAACCCCAATAAAGGCCAGGGCCTATATTAGTCACTCCCGCCTTCTGCCTCCTGACCGCCATGGTGTTTTCCTCTAAGGAGCATATGGTGACTCCCTCTTTTGGACATGAAAGTAGAATTAACTTCTTCCTTCCATAGCACTCAAGGGCCCTCACAGTAGGACACGCACCCGTGCCAGAAAGAGGAGCCTGGAGCCCAGGGCTGGAACGACATGTACCTCATGTCTGGCACCCAGAATCCTAAATTCAGACCTGACCCTTCAGGTCATTATGAAAGTGTATTTGACAAAGTAGGGAGATGAAACCTACTCCAATGAAGAATTTGTTCACTTGACTTACAACTTATATCATCATGCACCCAGTGGGTCGGCTTCCATTTGTACCTTGGCCTCGGCTACCACAAAGGTTAGGGGAGCCTGGTTAGGGGGTAGGAAAAGCCATTGTTTCGGCTGGCTGCTTGTAGCACTATGGTGTTTTATTTTTATAGTAGTATTTCCTACTACATTTTATGAAGTAGTAGGAAGTTTTCCCATCTATTTCCAGGAAGGGTGAATATCTGGAAGAAAGGGGGAATGCATTTTGCATTCAGTCTGTGCCAGTATGCTTTATGGAAGAGCAAAAACACTTTTCTGTTGCCAAGGATGTGAAGTCGAGCTCTAATAAGACATTTAGTTTTTTCAGAGGACCTGTGGAACTCTATCACTGGAAGAGAGATTTTGTCTTATTTATCACTATACCCTTAGTGCTTAGCCAAGAGGCCGGCACAGAATAATCTTTGTTTTTAATCCATCATCATTCATAGTAAATTACTACTACGATATGATTGGCATGTAGAAAGCTGTCCGTATACAACTCAATGAGTTTCAGGATAAGTACACATCCCACACCCATGAGAACATCACCACTATCAAGGCCGTAAACATACCTTCCATTTCTCAGAGTTTCCAGTTATGTCCTTAAATTATTAGACTTGTGTACATGGTAAGAACACTTAACACAAGATAGACTGTCTTTGCAAATATTAAGCATATAACACAATACAATATTTTTAGCTTTATGCACTCTGCTGTGGAATGGATCTCATGTATTTTATGTAACTAAAACTCTGTATCTTTTGACCATCACTTCTACCCATTTTTCCCGTGCTTGCAGGCCCTGGCAACTACCATTGTACTTTGTGTTTGTACGATGTGACCATTTTAGACTTCACATATAAATTAGATGATACAGTATTTGTCATGCTATGTCTGGCTTGATGTATCTTTGCATAATGTTCTCCAGGTCCACCCATGTTACTGCAAATAGCAGGACTTCCTTCTTTTATAGATGGAATAATAGCCCGTTGTATGTATAGACCACATTTTCCTCACCCACTCATCTAGCAGTGGGCACACAGGTTATTACTCTATCTTGGCCATTGTGAATAGCGCTGCAGTGAACAATGGGAGGGCACATAGATCCTGATTCCAAGACAAATACTCAGAAATGGAGCTTCTAGATCATATATTAGTTCTATTTTTTACTTTTTGAGGAACCTCTATACTGTTTTCCATAGTAGCTGCACCAATTTACATTCCTATCAGCAGTGGACAGGGTTCCCTTTCCTCTACATCCTCGCCAACACCTGTTAACTCTTGTTTTTTAAATAATAGTCATCCTAACAGGTGTGAAAGGACAGCTTATTGTGGTTTTACTTTGCATTTTCCTCATCATTAGGGATATTCTCAATAAATGCAGCTTAAATCAGTGAAGGAAAAACAAATCATTGAAAAAAAAGGATCAAGTTTCCCAAGTTATATTATGTCCACCTTAATAGTCATTTACTGACCCTCTGCTGTGAAGTGGGCAGGGCACCTCAAGATGGAAAAGATATCCAGTCAACTCTTGAGGTATTTACTAATTAGCGGAGCTGACAAACAAATGAATCAATGATTTCCATAGGCACTGGTGAAGGCAGAGATATTTATCTAGTTTGCCCAAAGCAACCGTTTCTCAGAGTCATTGTCTTTAAAACTTACTGAAAACTCTGGGGTAACATTTCCAAGGGAATTAAATAGGCAGGGCCCTAAATGCTGGCAGACTAGTCTTAGACACTAAGGTTTCTCTTTACCCAGCAGAAGTCTAGGCTCAGTGCTTATTCTGAGTATGAGATGAGAGTTGGAAGGGGACATTAGCTGCAGGTGAAGGAATAAACTCAGAGACCCAAATTCCACATACAAGCCGACATAGTTTCAGAGGTGTGTGATCCCACAGCTGCCAGTAAGACACGATCCCTGCTCCATCGTTCATTTTTAATGAGATCATCAAAGAAAAACTAACAGAGGATCTGAGCTTTGTCCATTTTATAGCCACCTTCCTCTGTACACTCCCTGTCATTAGGGATTCCAGCAGGTAAGTCGTAAAGAGCATATGCCAGTATTTTGTTTGTTTGTTTGTTTTTTGTCTCTTTAGGCCATATCCGCAGCATATAGAAGTTCCCAGGCTAGGGGTTGAATCAGAGCTGTAGCAGACAGCCTATGCCACACCCACAACAATGTCAGATCTGAGCCCTATCTGCAACCTACACGGCACACAGCTCACAACAATGCCAGGATCCTTAATCTACTGAGCGAGGCCAGGGATTGAAACCATGTCCTCGTGGATACTAGTCGGGTTCATTACCATGAGCCACAATGGTAACTCTGAAAGCCAGTGCTTTTACTAAGCTTCCTGCAAAATCCCAGGATTTAACAAGCTTTACAGGGTAGAAGGCATTTTATATATATATTGGTTTGTACGTTTTGGGTATTTCTCTATATGAAACCCGGCAAAGCACAGTTTCCCAAATGGCCAGACCTACAATTTAAGGTTGACAAGACAGATCTTCACCACAGAGAAAGATGCACCAGCAGTGGATGATGAAATGAGTAGATCATGTTTTGTTGGGACTCCATCAAAGAAAATTCTTCACATTTATCTAATTACAATGTCAGCCAATAGAAGAACTCAGTGAGCAGAAGGAAATGACACTAGTCAGCAATTTTTCAGGAAACACCTACATGGAATTTTAAATAGCTTTGAATTGAACTAAAAATTGCCTTTTCTGAAGTTATTTTCTTGCCTGACAATAAAAGATACTTTAAAACTAATTTTTAGCATTAGACAATGTGGAGGTAACGTGACCAGACTTGTCACAGCAGATGACACGTCTGATTTAGCTGACATTAGTACTCTACATTTGGCCAACCCCTGTTATTTTTTTTTTTAAGGTAGAGGAAATTATTTTTAAGAAGTTTGATTATTATGTTAAACTGTAATGCAACCTTCATCCTTTGTAAAATTGTGATGCTACACAATCTTCATATTTATGAGAAGCATTAGCATCTTCAATGCCCAAGGCAATGGTTGTCATCTCAACACACAATCAAGTCCTACCTAGAGGCAGCCCCTGACACGTGCACATTCAGTGCTTATTAGTTTCCTTCCAAACTTCCTATCCTAACGTTTTGCATTTTAAAATAATCTTTACTGTGCATGGATGTTGGCAAAGTTCAAATTCAATGTAAGACTGTGCAACTATTAACCCAAAAACGGCCCCCCTGTAACAAACACAATTCTTAAGAAGTCACCAAGTTGGTAGTTTCAAAGAGCATGCCTCCATGGTGTTTTGGAGGGTATTACATATATGATGTATATGTATAATTTAATATATATATTTATAACATATAAAATAAATGAACTTATAATTTATAATACATATAATTTAATATTATATATAATATACATATAATTTACTTTCTGCTAGCCTTTAATTTGCAAATGCCTTTTAAATAAAATTAAAACAAACCCGACTCACTCATTAAACAAACATAGACATAGAAGACAGAACACTCTGCTGGTTTTGAACCCATTTCATCATTGAATACTGCTGATATACAGAGACAGAGGATAGCTTGCTGCCAATGCCAACAAAACCATTTAAGAAATCAGCACATCCCACACTCTTGTCAGGCTCCTGAAATGTGCTCTGGACTTGGCTTGTGGGGCAGTGAGGCATTCTCAAGTTCCTTCTCTATGGAGGCAACATTTTCCTTCTCCTGAGCACTGTCAGGTAGCTTTTAGGTAACAGAGATGGACTAAACTTACACAGCCCAACTCTTACCATTGCATCTATCCATATGAAGTCTGGTCAAGGGCTCTGTAGTATGGCTTTTCAGGATCACAGCCTTCAGTGCAGAGGAGAAAGATCCGAAGGCTGTAGGGTCAAAGAGCTTGAGTTCCACTCTAGGCTCTATTTCCCAAAGGGTGTGTGGCCTCTGATAAGTTATTCTCTATGCCCAAGGATCTCCCACCTAACAGATGGCTGTGAATGAAAATGGTACCCACAAAGATATGAGGGCTCAAACTGGAATCCAGTCAAGTGCTCAGCACAACTCCCAGCACCAAGTCAGTGTCCATATGACTTCTTGAATCTCACCCTGCACTGCTACAGCCGTGTGGATGATGAAAAAGTGTATTAGCATAATTATAAAACAATTGCAGAACCAGTCACAGATTGTTTCTAGATTCACAGTTCGTTTGAGGATAGGAAGACAGGGAGGCAATTATTGATTATGTCTTACATAGTAATAAAGCCCAGGTAGTTGGTCTTCTGAAATTCCCATGCTAGAGAAAAGGAAGGCTAGAACTCCATTTCAAGCAATGTAACCAAAACTCAGAGTAATTTTTATTTAATAAAACCGATAACATCGTATCTTCACCAAAGATGACTGTGCTCCCTGCCCTTAGGAGTAAAAGTGATGTCATTAGCGGAGGAGTGAAAGTTCAACTCCTATAAAAGATAAAATATAGATGCCTCGTCAATCAATACCAAAATAATGGTGCACGTTTGCATAACCTTAGGTATTACACTAAATGTTTTACATGCGAGACCTCATTTAATCTTCACAACACCCCAATGAGATGGATGCTGCCAACATTTTCTAGATAGGAACACCGAGGCTTGGAGAGGTTAATGAATTCCCCACACAGTCCAAAGCAGCAGAATTTAAATCAAAGTCTTTATGGACTCCAGAGTTCTTAACCAAAAAGGAAGAGAACTAGCCTGCCTCTAGTGTGTAGTGTTCTTTTCTGTTTGCTTTTTGTTTCCCCCATCTGGGACAGTCTCCATTACTTCTCCTGAGAGACACATGAAGTGAAAACCTTGGGGGCAGTATTTTCCAAAGAGGTCTCTTTGGAATATCCTTCATTCCACAGGCTTCGTTTTTCAATGTGAGCCTGATGAAAAAGGTGGTTGGGCTATAGGCTGTGGGTTTGGTGAGTGGTACACAAAAGGGCAAGTGTCTGCTATTTCTAAGAATTAGCTAACCTTTGGAGGACAGTCTCTCCAGTATCAGGGCGTCCTCAGATATCAAATTATCAGAAATACAGAAAATAAGAGGGCATATTCCACAGATGATTCCGGCCCCGGCCACCAATTCAACTTCATACTTCAGGTCTTTCCAGCTGAGGCTCTAGATACCTTATAATAGAGAAAATCTATCCTTGCAGTGCTCTGTCTGAATTCCTAACCAGCAGAACCAAGAACACAGTGTGCTGGCTGTTTTAGGTCTCTACATTTGAAAGTAGTTTGTTATGCAGCAGTAGATAACCAATACAAAGTTTTGGCTTGAGTGATGGCAATTTCAATCAGCTCTAGTTCATTTTGCCTTGTGGGAGCAGGAGTTCCTGAGTACGCTGTTTCTCTTGGCATTACATTTTCACCAATTAGTGCTCGTGAATGACAGGAAAATGTGTTTAGATTATTTCTCCTGCTGCCTGAGGGAAGAGTTCTCATAGATTAGCGATGCTAATTTTTCAATGTTCTCCTGAAATGTTCCCTTATTAAGAAGAGAAGAGACAAGCTGCAATTTCTAAATCTGCATCACCCGAGACTGCCCTAGTGAAAAACATGCATCCTGACCTTCCTCAACAAAGAGAAGAGCTGCAGTCCTTTGCGTGGCTTGTGCCAAACCAGGATACGTCTTCCAGAATGTGCCCAGGACAGGAAGAAAGGAGCAAGCAAGATTTCAAGAGGTCTATCTCTATCTGGTTCAGTCTGCTTTTCATGATAACAGAACTCTGGTCTTAATTTGAAAGTAGTATTCAGACCAGGAGAGGGGAAAAAAAAAATTATGTATTTTGTGGGAAGATGAGGAAAATTAAAATTCACAGGCATAGGCCAGTTTGAAAAAAGAATCTGAGTGTTTTGAAGATCCAAGCACAAGAGAGGTGGAAAAGTGACATGACAATCTCCATGTCAACATAAAGAGCGAAATAAGGAAAGGCAGAAAAGTAAGTTAGGGAGAAAGTTGAATTCTTACCCTCTGACCTAATCAAAAAGCCAGTCTCTGGAGAGTTTAGAATACAATCCCCTTTTGAGACGGTACTTTTACATTACAGGGAGGGAATCCTTGTAGACTTCATTTTAAGTAAAAATCATCACAGATTATCAAAGCTCTTGTCAGAAAATCATGACAAGTGTACGAAAATGTGGGACTTCCATTTTATCCCAATAATATGTTGGTTGAATATAACAATATTTTTGGTCATAAAATCTAGAAGTGGTTTCGGGTTCAGAACAAAAAAAGAATATGTTAGGGATGACTGCAAAGTGTTTGTGATTCTATTTATAATTAAAATAGTCACTAAACATATTTTTATTGAGCACCTACAAGGCACAGGGTGCTGTGGTGTGATGTTCATTTCAGGCAACATAGGCACAGTTCCCAGAGTCTATGCTATACACTTGAACTAGGGTAGGAACTGCTTTACCCCAAAGGAATCACTTTGTTTTTTCACAACCTTAAACAGTCTCCACTATGTCCAAACTACTTAGGAACAAATAACCTCAAATTTTAATGAATCATCTTGATAATCAGATTTTACTGAAACGGATCCTGCACCCAGAAGCTCCTGCCATGGCTCAGCGGTTAACGAATCTGTGGTATCCATGAGGATACGGGTTCCATCCCTGGCCTGGCTTTAGCAGGTTAAGGATCCGGTGTTGCCCTGAGCTTTAGTGTAGGTCACAGACACAGCTCGGATCTGGTGCTGCTATCTATGGCTGTGGTGCAGACCGGCAGCTACAGTTACAATTTGACTCCTAGCCTGGGAACCTCCATATGAAGCAGGAATGGCCCTAAAGAAGACAAAAAAAAAAATTCTTGGTGCATAGGTTGGCGTCTGTCACCTATACTCCACTAATCAAGCAAGGAAAGGCAAACTTCGGTTGGAAAATTGGCAGATACCTTTCTTGAACACTTGGGCCTGTTTCTACAGGGCGATTGGTGGGGAAGGTATTCACACAACTGGATGGGATGGGATCAGGTCACTGTACTTCAGTTTTGGCCTTTAGTAGTACTTTTAGCCTTTGCACTACTCTCTGTGTGTTTCTATGGACATGTGGCTGCTTCACACAGTGCTAGGTGTTGCTGACCTAGACTGGCTGGTCTCTATTATCTATATAACAGCTTAGAAATGAACAGTCATAATAGAATCTAGGGCCTTTTAAAACCTAAAGATTTTGAACGGTTTCACTAATCAGGAACTGAAACTTTATAGTCAATTATAGCATTACTTAATCAGATCTTTAAAAACACACATATTTAAAACTGGCCATCATGAGTAGGACTGTTTGAAGTCTTAGGGACAGAGTAGAACGTGAAGGAGAAATGTGAAAATCAATTAACAAAACATTGTTCTCTCTAGGGGGAGAGACAGCTTCTTACAGGGAAGGACTGCTCTACGCATTTTTTAACTGAGATATAATTGACACATAATGTTGCATTTGTTTCAGGTGTGAGACATAACGACTTGATATACATGTACACCATGAAATGCTCACCACAAAAGTGTAGTGAACATCCATCACTGCACATAGTTACAGTCTTTTTCTTTGTGATGAGAAGTTTTAAGATGTACTCTCTTGGCAACTTTCCAATATACAACACATGATTGTTAACTATAGTCACCCTGCCACATATTAAAGTCCCAGAAATTATTCATCTTGTAACTGGAAGTTTGTATCTTTTGATCAAATTTACCCATTTGTCCCAAGCTCTTCCCTTCCCCCACCTGCCTCTGGCAACCAGCAACCTGTCCTCTGTATTTATGAGTTCTACGTGTATGTGTTATTAAGGTTCCAAATGTGAGATCATACAGTACTTGCCTTTGTCTGACCTATTTATCTTAACATAATGCCTTTGAGGTCCATTCATATTTCTCTAATGGCAGGATTTCTTCCTATTTTATGGCTCAGTTATATTGTGTGTGTGTGGTGTGTTTGTGTGTGTGTATGGATATGCAATATGTCTAGTATTATATAGTATAGCACCTGTCACTTTTGTCTTTTTGATAATAGCCATTTTAACAACTGTGAGGGGATATCTCACTGTCAACATCTTTAAATTACAAGCTTCATGGTGATCCTTTAGCAGAGAGAATGCCTGCAGTCAGTACATACACATGGACATCAATTCAACTTCAAGATCTTTGTTCCCAAGAATAATGTCAGTCCTATAAAAGCAAAGAAGGATGTATTTCATTACTGCTTTAGGAAGGAAAAGGAGTGGTGGTGATTACAGCTAATGAAGTGTATTAGACACTTCAGTGCTGCTAAGAGAGATGATCTTAAATGCTCTCAACACAAGAAAAATAGTAACGCTGTGACACAACAGCATTTTCGCTAATATTATCAGTGGCAATCACTTTGCAATAGAGAAATGTATCAAATCCACACACAGTACACCCTAAACTTACTCATTGTTATATGTCAATTGTATCTCAATAAAGGTGGGAAAATAAAAATTAAAAAAAATAACAGAACTTCTATCACATACCTAAAAGACTGGTGAGGACAGCGGACACACCTTTATGCTTCATCATCCCTAACATCCTTATCTGACTTTATTTGGCCACTACGCCCAATTTGTCTCTGTTTGCCTTTCAGCCTCATGCACCTCCTCCTCTGGCAGGGTGTACCTCCTCTGACTTCCCCTGAAGCATGAAGCTCTTTCAGGCCTGAAGGCTTTGCTCCTCCTGGAACCTCCACCTTCACCCATGATTCAGTCAGCTACTCCTTTTCCTTTAGGTCTCAGCTAGAGCCAGACCCTCTGTGACCCCAAAGATGAGGTCATTCTCTCACTGTGCGATGTTGTCACAGGGCCCTGTATTTCCTTTTCATCCATCTCCTATTATCAAGAGAAGAGACTAGAGGGTTTTTTAGAGGATTCTTTGTTTGATGTGTCTCCTCCATCATAAACCTGAACCGCAAACTGGCAGACACCACAGCTTACAACCTACCTACCCCAGAACCTAAAACAGCATCCCGCCTCCTAGTGGATGCTTAATAAATATCTTCTGAATGGATGGAGAACAAACTAAAAATCTTTTCTCTTGTGCCAGATCAACTTTCATTTATTTCCCAAACTCATTTCAAAGTCTGTCCTCTCTAGAAGGCTTTTCTTTTGTTAAACTGAAGTATAGTTGATTTATAATGTTGGGTTAGTTTCTTATGTACAGCAAAGTGATTCAGTTTTACATTTATAATGGAAATATATAACTGAAAAAAATAAATATTCTTTTTCATATTCTTTTGCATTATGTTTTTTTACAGGATATTGAATACAATCTCCTGTGCTATACAGTTGGACCTTGTTGTTTACCAGTTTCATATATATATATATAGCAGATATAGTAGTTTATATCTGCTAATCCCAAACTCCTAATTTATTCCTCCCCCACTCACCTTACCCTTTGGTAACCAAACGTTTGATTTCAAAATTGGTGAGTTTGTTTCAGTTTTATAAATAAGTTATTTGCATTATTTTCATTAGATTCCACACATAAGTGATATATGATATTCATCCTTCTCTTTCTGACTTACTTCACTTAGTATGATCATCTCTATGTCCATCCATGTTGCTGCAAATGACATTCTTTCATTCTTTTCATCGCTGAGTTATATTCTAGTGTATATATAAACCACATCCTCTTTATCCATTCATCTGTTGACAGATAGACATTTAGGTTGCTCCCATGTCTTGGCTATTATAAATAGTGCTGCTATGAACAACAGGGTGCATGCTTCTTTTCAAATTAGAGTTTACTCTGGATATCTGCCCAGGAGTGAGACTGCAGAGTCATATGACAATTCAATTTTTAGTTTTTGAAGGTGAAACCTCCATTCCTTTTCCCACAGTGGCATCATCAATTTACATCCCCTCCAGCATTTATGTGTAGACTTTTTAATGATGGCCATTTTGACCAGTGTGAGGTGATACCTCACTGCAGTTTTGACTTGCATTTCTCTCATAATTAGCAAAGTTGAACATCTTTTCACATGCCTATTGGCCATCTGTAAGTTTTCTTTGGGAAAATGTTTATTTAGGTCTTCTCCCCATTTTTGATTGGGTTATTTCTGGGTTTTGTTGTTGTTATTGTTTTTGAGTTGTATGAGATGTTTGTAAATTTTGCAAACTAAGCCCTCATTGGTCACATCGCTTGAAAATATTTTCTCCCAGTTTGTAGATTGTCTTTTCGTTTTGTTTATGGTTTTCTTTGTTATACAAAAGCTTATAAGTTTAAGTCCCAATTATTTATTTTTGCTTTTATTTTTATTACCTTGGACGACTGGCCTAAGAAAAGATTTCTATGATTTAAGTTAGAAAATGTTTTGCCTATATGCTCTTCTAGGAGTTATATGGTGTTGTGGCTTATATTTAAGTCTTCAAGCCATTTTGAGTTTATTTTTTGTGTAGGGTGTGAGGGAATGTTCTTAATTCGTTGTTTTACATGTGACTGTGCAGCTTATAGAAAGCTTTTCTTAATTCTCTATATGAGATTAAGTACTTTGAATGTAGGAAAAGAATCTAATAGTGGTAGACCTTGGAGATTTTGTGGGTTCAGTTCCAGATCACCACAGTACAGAAAGTTACATCAATGTTCCAGTTTCTCAGTGCATATAAAAGTGGTGTTTACACTATACTCTAGTCTATTTAGTGTGTAATAACATTATGTCCAAAAAATGTATATATCATCATAAAAAAATATTTATGGTTAAAAAACGTTAGCCATGATCTGAGCCTTCAGTGAGTCATAATCTTTAGGCAGTCATAACAGCAAAGGTCATCGATTACAGATCATCATGACAAATATAATAATGGGAAAATTTGAAATGTTGTAAAAAATGCAAAAGTATGACACAGAGATACAAGGTGAGTAATGCTGTTGGGGAAATCGTGCCCATAGACTTGCTTGATGCAGCGTTGTCACAAACTGTCAATTTGTAAAAAACAGAAAGGAAAGAAAATATCTGCAGAGCACAATAAAGTAAGGCATGATAAAATTGGGTTCACCTGTCTATCTAAGGGCAGTGCCCACCACAATTCCTAACACTCTGGTTAAGACCTCAGTCAATGTTTAGTACACCAAACTCAGCAGTCTATTTGTTTGTTTTTAATTTTCTGTAGACAATGAGGAACCTCATTTTATGTTTTAACATAGATGTGTAAAGTGTCAAAGTCAAAACTGCTGTTTGTCTCGGCTGACACAATATTTTTAATGTATGCAGTAAGAATAAAGACAAGGAATAGCAATGAAGCATATAATCATCTTTTTGAAAACCATCTCAGAGGTATTTTCAGCATTCTATAACTGGATGTAAAAAAGTTCTTGAAGGAAAGGAGAGGAGAGTTCTAAATGAACAGAAAGTTCAAAAGAATGCTTATCATCACACATTGACCATTACCTGTGAAAAATAATCTTTATTCAAAAGATTTTCTTCTTAGGCATGGTTTCCTTTCCCCTTTAGCCTCATGGAATCTTTTCAAAGTCTCTTGATCACACTACCTGCTCCCTTCTGGGCTTGGGGTTACACCTGTGAAATTGCAGCCTTGGCTGTCAGCTACCTGCTGTTGGCTGTGAATTCCATTCAGTGTGATCTCTTTGAGTCCGAATTCACACTCAGTGCCACGCACCTCACTACGCTGTCTAAGAAAAACAGCTTGGTCCTTAAGATATTAACCTGCCAAACACAGGAAGATGCCTCATAGCTCCTTGGGCACAGGGAAGCTGTACAAAGCGGTGAAAGCCTTTAAATGAAACTTTGAAGTATCAAACCAATAACTGTGTTTATAGTGTGTTTACTCATGAAATGGAATTTATTTAGCTCAGATGATACTCTAAAAAGCATAGTGCTTTATATTTAGGTACCATTTTATACCATGGCACAGAGAGTAAATGATTAGATAAAGAGGATAATATCCCTGACTTGGGAGGTATTTTACATTGAGGTTCTCAAAGTGCCTGTGGGTCTGGAAGCAGAAGTATCAGCATCACCTGGGACCTTGTTACTAATGCAGATCCCTGGGCCTGCCCCACAATGACTGAATCCCATGTGTCAGAGATAGGTTTTACAACTCTTCCACGTACTGTGAGACATGCTCAAGTTTGAGAACTGCTGGCTTGAAGAAAGACACTTAGCAGATTTAGCACAGCGTGGTGAAGACCACAGAAAACGCTCACCAAGCGTTAGGGGTAAAACTCATATCCTCCATTCACTCAGTAATGGAGTGAGTCTCAGTTTCCCCATCTCAAAAATGTGAGTAATAATAATATTTATCACAAAGAGCTGCTGCAATACATAAATCATAAGATGCATGAATTGCTTGGGATAGCATCCAATAAATGTGAGCAATAATCAAACAGGTCATGTCCATTAAATACAGAGACTGGAAGCTGTGAAGGGTCTTGAGGCCAAGAGAGTAGGAAAATTCTAAAATTATATATAGCTAAAAAAGAAGAGAAGCCAACAAAAAAATAAACTGACAATGCACCCGAATGTTCACAGCAGCATTATATACCATGGCCAAGATATAAGCAGCATTATATACCATGGCCAAGATATGGAAGCAATAGAGGAATAGATAAAGAAGATGCAATGTGTATACACACACACACAATGGAATGCTACTCAGCCATAAAAGTAATGAGATTTTGCTATTTGCAACAACATGAATAGAACAGAGGGCATTATGCTAAGTGAAATAGCAGGCAGAGGAAGACAAACACTGGATGATGTCACTTGCGTGTCGCAGATGAAAAATACAACAAACTAGTGAATGTAATAAAAAACAAGCAGACTCACAGACACAGAAGACACTAGTGGTTACCAGCAGGGAGAGGGAAGAGGGAGGGACAATACAGAGGTAAGGGATTAAGAGGTAGAGAACATTAGGTATAAAATAGACTATAAGGATAGAGTGTATAACATGGGGAATATAGACAATATTTTATCATAACTATATATGGGGTATAAACTTTAAAAATGTGACTCCATATATTATATATCTATAATTTATATTTTACATCAACTATACTTCAAGATAAATGAATAAAATGAAAACACATGCATTCATTGAATGGCTAAGTCTTATTTTTACCCTTGATTCAGATAAAAAACCCAGACTACTCTGTGAACATCATAATGGCTCTAACAACATCATATAAAATCACCCCTGTGTTTTCCTTATCTAACACAGATGAACAGTTGAAGAGTAAGCAAAAAATATCATTACAGCTTTATAACGGCATTGCTATTTTTCAAGTCTTTCTATGTCACATCCAGAAATGGTTGCCTTGTTTCAGTGATGTTACTGATACTAAACATGCTGCTCTGGCTGCAGGAAAAATAAAACAGGTATGTTTTTGAGTAAAACAGCTTAGGGGGAAGCAGCGCAATCTCAGAACTGCCCAGAACCTTTAGTTTAAGAAACGATGAATCCTCCCAATGGTGCAGCTTGCAAGCATGCTTTTTTTCTGCCTCATGGAAACCAGTCAAAGCCATCAAATGCTGGCTCTGACAGCTGTTGTCTCTCATTTTCAACCTGACATAATGAGTTTCAAGACTTCAAGGCTGCAGCCTAGAAGTGGTGGTGAGGCCTGAGTAATTGGTTTGGAAGAGTGAAGAAATTGAATAAAAGCAAGGTACAAACATGGTCTCATTTTTATTCTCAAGCTATCAGTCTGGCCTTTATTTACTCCTGGTGGGATTCTACAAGTCAAAGCATGATTCTTCATGTGCAAAATATGAAAGGGTGTTTTCATCCAGTATTCTACGTGCCCAGCCTAGCGACACCGAGAGGTGAGGTGGACACATAAAGATGGCTGATCAGAATCTTGCTCACCACTGGCTGAGGGTGTGACATTATTTCTTGCTCCTTCATAAACTAAGAACATTCTAATTATATTGAATTGTATTTCTTTAAAGCTATATTATAGAAAGCGAAAGAAATGTCTTCGCTTTTGAATCCCATTATTCCAATAAAAGGAGTTAGTAATTTGCACACTAAAATTCCTCTCACCAATGTTGAAATCCATTGTATTCAATTAGGAAGCAGATTGCAGGGGTGAGGGTGTGAATGATAACTGTAACCTTATATGACAGAAAAGATGGCAATGGCATTGAGTGAAACCAGGGGCTGTCAAACAGTGCTCACAGGCCCAACTGAGTTAGTCACTATGAGCTAAGAGTAGTTTTCACACTGCTAAAGGGTTGAAGGAAACCTAAAAAATCACATTTCATAGCTCATGAAAATTATGTGACATTCCAATTTCAGTGTCCACAAATAAAGTGTTATTGGAACATGATACACGTTAGCTATGGCTCTTTTGATGGGACAGCGACAGAGAGAGTATTACCTACAAAGCCTAAAATGCTTACTATCTGGCTTTTTATAAAAAATTGTTTGCTGACCCTTGAGTTAAACAAAGAACAGCTGATTTCAGTGGCCTTTTCTCATATTACAAGTCCCCAGATAGATGTATTTGCTTAGGTTGAGTGAATCAACAGCATTGACAAAAGTTCAAAATTCCACTGGAGAAAGCAACCGGCATGTATTGGCCCACAAGATGTCAAGTCAGTGGGTAAAATACTCTTCATTCTTTTATCTTTAACAATGGGATGGAGGAGATGGATTTACGGGTGCCCTCAACTGTTAGATTTTTCTGCCAATTGAAAAGAAACATGTGCACATCGAAATCTGTAGCACTTACAATGCCAGAAAGAGCTAGATACATTGAACACTTCCAGTGTTCTGGGGAAACGTTGTCTCACTGAATCCCCACATTAACCTTGTGATATCGTTATTATCATATCCATTTTACAGAGGAGGAAACTAGTTTAAACTTGGCTAGTTAATGATGAGGGGTTAGTTTTACCCCCTGCAAACATTTAATCTTCAAAATATCACTAACTCCATTTCTTATAATTGTATGTACCCTTCTTGTTGGCCAATAAATAACTGGGAAGTACAACGTGAAGGAAACTAAAACCTAAAGTCAGTATGACCAGTTGAGAAGAATAGCACACATACAATAATTGGCACTATTCGTTGTCTACCTGTTACCTTGCTCCACCCTTTCTTAGTTAAACAATCCTAACCCCATTCAAGGTGGATCAGTACTTATTCCTACATGAGGTACCCTTTCCAAATCTCCCTGATAGCTAGAGTGATCCTAGGACATGGTTTGGGCCAAGGAGATGCAGGTGGAGGTCTGTTGGGGGGCTCTTGGAAATTATTTTGTTCTAATAAAAGGAAAATTTATGTTTGGAACCTCACCTGTTGTCTGTTTTCTCCTCTATTCTTTAATTTATGTTTGGAACCTCTTCTGTTTTCGCCTCTATTCATCCTCTGTGATATCTGGAGATATAGCAGTCAACTTGTGATCAAGAGGCAACATTCACAGCGGTAAAACAAAGAGTTGTAGAAATGGTGCTTCTGAACCAATGACAGCAACTGCCATCTCCAGATTTCTTCATTGGGGTCATTACGTGTCACCATTCCTAAATGACAGAACTATACAACAAAACAATAAATGTATAATGCATCTCAGTATTCAGTCCCTCCTGTTTCCTGGATGAATTGTCTATAACACAAAATATTTCAAACTCTCATGATATTTCTAAACAAACAAACAAACAAACACACGAAACTTAACCTAGCTGGGTCTTCATGATATCACTTATATCTGGAATCTAATATATGGCACAAATGAACCTTTCCACAGAAGAGAAAATCATGGACATGGAAGACAGACTTGTGGTTGCCAAGGGGAAGGGAGAGGGAGTGGTATGGACTGGGGATTTGGGGTTAATAGATGCAAATTATTGCTTTTGGAATGGGTAAGCAATGAGACCCTGCTGTATAGCACTGGGAACTATATCTAGTCACGACGGCACATGATAAAGTGAGAAAAAAGAATGTATATACGTGTGTGTGACTGAGTCACCTTGCTGTACAGTAGAAAATGGACAGAACACTGTAAAAGAGCTATAATGGAAAAAATAAAAAATCATTTAAAAAACTAACAGTAATTAATTTGATCTTTAATTTTCTCACTCAGAAAACACTCTTTAAAAATCTATTACTATGGATCCGGCATGGTTGTAGATACTTAGGGAAAAGAAGGCCTCAGAACTTATAGAAAGGAGAGAGGCGTTTGTACCAGAAAGCCTAATTGCTAGGGGTTCTTTGTATTATTACCGTACTCTGGACGGCCAGAAGAGTCACTTCCTCCCAGGTCTGTCTCTTTCTCTGTAATGTGAGAACAATAATTTTTATGTATAAGGTCAATGGGTGATTAAGTGAGACTGTGCAATCATGGTGCCCAGCACAGCCTGACACATAGTCAATTAATGGAAGTTGCCATTACTAATGTTGCAATCAGAATCCCAGGATATGAACAATGTATATTTAAGTGTTGATGAGGGAATGCGCTGGGAGGGGAGAAAGCAGATTTGAACCAGAGAAGGCTGTCTGGAGAGAGGGACATTTCAGCTATACATGTAAAGATGAAGAGGAGTTTGCTGGAGAGAAATGGGAAGGACAGTGGGAATATTTTGAGCATGGATAACTGCTTTAGGAGGAAAGGGTTTGGCAGAGATGGCAGATTGAGGCAAGACTGGCATGAGCCCTGAGAACTGGCAGGCAATAAACTTGAAAGGCCAGGCTGGAGTCAGATCGTGAAGGGCCTTATAAATACTAGGCTGAGTCTGCCGCTTTATCCCACAAGAAAGAGAAACCTCTGATGGATTGTCAGCAAGGAAGTGACATAATCAGGTCTCTGTTCTAAAAGGATAATTGGCAGCAGAATGGGAGATGGGCGGGAGTTGGTAGAAATTGAGTAGCAAGATCCATTAGGAGGTTATTTCTATAAACCAGCCAAAGGATAATGAGGAATCAAACTAGGACAATGATCCTGGAGCATGGAGCACATGGAGGAGGACAAGAGTGAGAGACATTCTGGGGGCAGAAAGATAAAATTTAGAGACCAGTGGGTTTTGGAAGGTTAAGACAACCAAAGACTCAAAATCGACTTAGTCGTCTTGATTGTAGGGTTGAGGGGCTATTAAATGCTATTAGCTAAGACAGGAACATTCAGGAAGTATATTAATAAATGAAAGTTCAAATTAGAAGAATATAGTCTTTTTGGAAGTGAGCTATTTCAGTCTAATCCTGCAAGAGTCATCTAATTCTCCTTGAATGCCACTCACACCTGCTTTCTCTTGTGACATCAGCGCGTGGAGACAAGAAGTGGCCATCCTTTGTTCTTAGCAAACCATTATGAACACTCACGAAGGCACCTTAATGGGAAAGATGATTTCCGGCCTCTCTACCGACAAGAATTTTACAGTAGAGCAACATGGCTTATCCATCCTATCATCCACCCCACTGCTGCCATGGTAAGTGCTTAAAAACTGGTAAGTGCTCAACAAAGGGTTGTTAGTTTGATTTGACGTAAAAGTCACCCTTCTTAAGGGTCACCTTTAAAGTCTGCAGTGATCATATTGTAAACATAGAAGAGGCAACTATGGATGGAGAGCTCAGAAGGAAACAGAATAGAGCTTTTTGCACGAATCTAGGCTTTTAGTAATTTGTCTACTTCTTCAGAGATAAAATATGGCATTCGGTAGCCTGACCCCCATACTTTCCTCCATGATTCTACCCATGATCAGTTCTCAATCTTTGAAACAGTTATTCATGCTTTTCTCAGTGTGCGTCCTGCCCAGCCTTCACCAAAGGTACATTAGAGTCACCAGTTGTTCTGGGCATGTGCTCCATGCATTAATCCTGGCAGGCTTGATGCTGTGTTTGTTATAGGCCATTGGAACCTTCTCGTGCTTTTTTAGCATCCTTAATCTCGCCATTTCCCAGGCGCTCTCTAGAACCCGGGTTCCATGCATGTTAATCACATAGGCTGGGGGAATATGAGCATGGTAAAATAAGATTTGGTAAACAAGTGTTCCTTTTAATATGCGAATATGCACTGAGAATGTTCAGGAACAGAAGACTCTTCATAGTTATTTCCCACACTGGCCAGATAATGGATGTTTTAAGTGAGTGTACCATCTCCAAGATGGATCAACAGAAAGGTAAACTGAACTAAACACAATTACTGAAGAGTGTTTTCCAATCTCTGCTCATAAGACATAGGGAATGAATATATGAATCAGTGAATGAATGAAAAAGAAAGAGAAGAAAAGGGAAGGAGGAAGGAAGGGAGGGAGGGAGAGAGGGAGGAAGAATAGAAAGAAGAAAAGTCATGGAATGATGGGAAAAAAATGACCTATATGTTTTTATTTCTCTGAAACAATTACCTCCCCTGAGGTATCTTCACACTCTACTCCTGACTGCATCAAGAAGAGAGGAAGAGCGTCTGGGGTTTGAAAACACTGGAGGAAACTCTGAAGCATCCAGATTTAGGAAACTCCCTTTTAGAGAAAGACTATTACCTTGGGCAAACACGCAAGAGGAGGCAGTCCTGTGAAAGAGGGAAAGCATTCACAAGTCAGTGAGGGCTAACTCCAAAGGGACAGCTGTATATTGAAGCCGGCAGCTGTCTGCCAGGAAACATACTTCTCTCCTCTGTCCATTTTGTGAACCTGATGCAATCAGCACTCCTGCTCCACGAGGAACCAGTGCGCTAATGGGAACTGCTACCACGCAAAAGTAACGGAGTGAGAATGCCATTATTTTAAATTGTTTGAGGCCATGCAGTCCCCAGCTTCATTAGCTCCATTTCTAGGAAACCTATCTACCAAATTCTATGGCATCTGCAGAAGTCGATGAAATCCACATAAGTGTCATTCAATCACAAATGCTATTCTCTTCATTAAGATACGTCATTCACAAGTTTGGGGGTGTTTTGGCTTAAAAGAAGCATGAAAATAGTCCCCCAAATATGCCCAAGACCCAATTCCATGTCAGTATGATGAGACTGTCCTAGAGTATTCTGTTAGGCCGCTGAAGAATTTGAAAAGCAGAAGAGGTGGAGAAAAACAGGAATCATGGGAGTTCCCATTGTGGCTCAGTGGGTTATGAATCCTGTGAGTATCCAGGCGGATGCAGGTTTGATCCCCAGCCTCCCTCAGTGAGCCAAAGATCCAGTGTTGCCATAAGCTGTGGTGTAGGTCGCAGACATGGCTCAGGCCCCAAGTTGCTATAGCTGTGGTGTAGGCTGGCAGGTGGATCTCGAATTTGACCCAGAGCCTGGGAATTTGCATATGCTGCAGGTGAGGCCCTAAAAAGACAAAAAAAGAAAAACAGGAATCAGGAAGATGAGGCAGAAGGAAGAGGGAAAAGATTAAAAGCACAAAGAATTCATGACCATGGGCTAAGGGATGTTGCTTCTTGGAGTTAAGAGTAGCCCCTCGCCAACGGCCAGGAACCACACAGAATTCTACCAACAACCTGAACGAGCCTAAAAGCAGGCTATCCTCCAGATAATAGCCCAGGCCTATCCATACCCTCACTTTGATCTTGTGAGACCCTGACTAGGCCACTCACCCTATGCCTAAACTTCTGACCCATGGAAACAGCAAGATAATAAATAGATTTTGTTTTTCTTTCTTTTTTTCTTTTTGTCTTTTAGGGCTGCACCAGCGGCATATGGAGGTCCCCAGGCTAAGGGTCAAATCGGAGTTGTAGCTGCCGTCCTACACCAGAGCCACAGCAATGGGGGATCCGAGTCGCATCTGTGACCTACACCACAGCTGACGGCAATGCTGGATCCTTAACCCACTGAGCAAGGCCAGGGAGTGAACCCACATCCTAATGGATGCTAGTCGGGTTCGTTAACCACTGAGCCAAGACAGGAACTCCAGCCATCAAATTTCCTGGTAATTTGTGATCACAGCAACCGAAAACTAATACAGGATGCGTTCAAGTAACCCATGAACATGAAAGTTCCAGCACTGGTGAGCCTTACTTTGATTCACCCACCCCAATATCTATTTTTAGAGCCCCTCGCCTACAGAGGTCAGGCACACAGCAGTGACCTTTACATGAATTACACTCACAGTGAAGAGCAAAAGCAGGCATCTCTTCCACTGCTTTTGGTCCAGTCGGGGACAGAAAATATTGAACAAACAGCATTTACATAAATACATATGCAATCATATTTGGGGATCAGTCACACGGAGGAGAGGTGCTTGGCACTGACAGTTTATATCAGAGTTTCTAGTTGGGGTGTGTCAGCAAAGAATTCTCTGAGGTTTTGACAAGCTGAGATCGGTGGGATACTGAGGAAGGACTCGAAGGTGCAGAGATTTGGGGACAGAAAGACCAGTGAAGACTTTGAAGTAGAGGGGACAGAGGGACTACGACAAAGTGAAAATTCCGAGATCACAGAGTTAGGCTGAGAGACCTACAACTGCTAGATCAGGAGGGTGTTGTGAGCCATTCTAAGGATTTTCCAGAAAGAAAATACAAACATGTACCACACTTCGAAAGGAAAGAGACAGTTTACTGATTAATGTGAAGGAATTCTTTGTGGATCAGAAACCATTACATACCTGAAATGATACTCGGATGGTCCCTGAGAGCTTTAGGCTTTCGCAATTTTAATTTACGGCTTAGGACATGAAGTACATAGCCTGCCCTGTGAACACCAGGTCACCCAAAAGGTTTAGAGAAAGCCCTAAGCTTGGCATTAGAAGACTGAGAGATGCATAGAAAGTGACCTATTCCTCTGAGACTCAGTTTACTCATGTGCAAAATGCAGATGATATTTTCATGCAAATAGGAGAGGCAAAAAAACTTGCTGAGCAAATAAGCAAATGAATCCCTGCCCTGCTTGACTGAAGATCAATCAAATCAAAACCAAGTAGGTGTATGCTTTGTAAAGCAGAATATATTTTAAAAACATAAATAATAATTATTATTAAACAACATCTTCATACAAGAGGTTGTTTAAGGTTTCTAAAGACAGACATAAGAGTCCTGCTAATGATACTGACTGATAGACTGAAACAGGTCAGTGAAGAAGGTCATGAAATTTTTACCCACTTGTATGGAAACAGCAGTCACCTGCCACGGACAGATGGGGGGCGGTGTCCGCAGAGGGACAAGGAGTTATTTTCGACGGGGCATCTTGAATAGGTTTCCATGTAAACTTGCTCTAACTAGAATAATACGAGTGCTCCAGTAAACCTGGGGGTTATTAATGTAACATGTGGTTATCATTAGAATGAAAATCTCCCCAAAACTGCAATCAGTACAAATCTGACATTCTTTGAAAATACGTTTGTAGCTTTGCCTGAACCCTTCCTTGGAAATCTGGGAAAATTTTGTTTCTATAGCAGCTCCTTTCCTTCGCTCCCTCCTTCCTTCTTTCCCTCTTTCCTTGCCTTCCTCCTTTTTACTTCCCTCTTTCCTTCCCCCTTTTCCTTCTCCCCTCCCTTCCTCCCTTCCTTTTTTTCCTTCTTTCTCTTGCTTTCTTCCCTGCAGCATATGGATGTTCCCAGGCCAGTGATCAAATCTGAGGCACACCTCCAACCTATACCACAGCTGCAGCAACACTGGATCCTTAACCCGCTGTGCCACAGTGGGGACTCCTAGGGCCTCTGTTTCTAAGATGTTCATCCTGACCAGGATTTTCTGCCTAAGCAGTTTCACGTCACAGAAAGAACAGAGTCGTGTTAAAAGCATGCTCCATGGAGTCCAAGACAACTGTGCTTGAGTCACAGTTCTGCCATCTAGTTGGAAAGTTATTTCACTGCTAAGACTCAGTTTTCTCATCAGTAAATCAGGGGTAGTCAGAGGACCTTACACACATGGTTGTGTTCTGTGCAGTGGCCAGCAATAAGAATATTTGGCAAATACTATGATCATCGTTGTCATTACTGATCCATATCACCTGTGAGAACTGTGAGACCCTAAAAGCATGAACTATTTTAAGACAGAAAAAAAAAATTGAAAAAACACAAGGAGTATCTCACTAATCGTTCAGCAGGCTATTTCTTTTCCCCCTACTACAGAAAAAGAAAAGGTAATAAGATAATGGAAACCTGCCTGCAAAAGATTTCCTAGCTGAGTGATTTGTCTTCACTGATGGTTCAAGGCAGAATGAAAACCACAAAAATTCAGGGTTGGGTCAAATACAGAAAGAAGCACATCCTTATTTCAGAGCCCAATCTCAATTGCTTCCATTTGAAATACTTTGGAGATAGGAGTTATCATAATTTCAAAACAGCTTTACCCCAGAAAGCAGCCAGACCAAGTCATTCATCTGCAGTATCATAGCTGAGGGCTCAAAGCAAGCCCAGAGTTCAGGCATGTGGTAATTAGGTCTCTAAATTTACTCTACTGGCTGGGAAACCTGTCAAAGAAATTCTTATCATGGGCAGAGTTAATTACACACAAAATGAAAGAGCAGACACGCTGGGAGACAAACGGTAACCTGGAGAGAGAGATGGCCAGAGAAAGGGCAGCGAGAGGCCGTGTTCAGACCTGGTCCCTGTGAATCCTAAACCCTACTAGCTTCCCAAGTACAAATGAGTGCGTCTACTAGGATCAGCAAAGAGTGTTTTCAGTGCCCAAAAAGATTCACGTTGGGTTCATTCACAGAAAGCCGAAATCTACTATAAAACCAATAACTGAGAATTTTCTAGCATTCACTTTATTGCTAGAAGTTATTTACATTCTTTAAATTCCTCCATTTGTTCACATAAAATTTACTGAGAACGGACATGAATCAGACACAAAGCTGGATGTGACAAGACCAAGCCCTCCACCCATGCCCCTGACTGTGTGAAGGGAAACAGAAATCAAACGGCACAACACACAAAAATGGATCTTTAGACACTGTGATAGGTGCTTCAAAGGACAAGGACAGGCTGCTATGAAAGGCAAGTTTGGGGCAGAGGGCATAATTTGAGTAGGGAAAGAAACTAGAAGGAAGTGATATTTCATTCTGGACTGAACGTAAAACAGACATCCAGCAGATTAAGAATGAGCGTAAGAATGAGCAGAGGAGTGTTTCGGGAGAATGGAGGGTTTTTAGGCTCCTCTGTTTCTTTCTGTCTTTCCTTCCTTCCATCCAGCCAGTCAGACCTCAGAGTATCAGTTTAGCATAGCCTATGCACTGCTGGAGATACAAGGAGGATGTAAAACAAGGGAAAACTTATCCTTGTCTTCTCAATTTTTTTTTTTTTTTTATCTCCTTGGGCAGCAAAGTTCCCTATGTGAAACAAATGGTAAACACTGCCCAAGATGTATGAGAGAGAAATGAACCCAGCAGCGAGCTGGTCTCCAGGCAACACAGGCCTTCCATGGGCCTTGTCAATTTCCTTATTCACACCAACCCCATCCCCAAGGGGTGAGGGGCTTTTCCCACCTGGGTTCCCTCTACTCCATCCTCTGGACCATGGATATCACCTCTGCCCTCTGCCGGCTGTCACAGCTCTCTTATGAGACAGACGGAATCCTCTGGAGGTGGACAAGGATCCAGACTGAACCTGAGTTTGCTGTGTTCCTTTGGATCTTGCAAACTGGATCACTGGATCTCATATAGTGCCAACCTTAACTGCCAGGTCCCTGCCCCTGATCATTCCTTCTCAGCTGAGAAGCCATCTGTAGCCCAGCATGACAAGCACATGGCACTGATAGCCTCTGAGACAATGATTCTGGGTGTTTGGGGAGTGACTTATTTTTGTATCCTCCCACCAAATATGAATATTTTCTTCTCAAATATGAATGAGTTCAATATTTTCAATATACACAAGAAAGGAATTATGAAAACAGTGGTTACACTTACACTAAGTGGCCTTCCAGAGGCACCCGTGCATTCGATCAGGAATCTCTGTAGTTCACATCAGCCATAATCCATAATCACCAGGAGTCTATGTTATGGTCGTGTAACTCTCACCTGAGCCAGCCCCAAAGGACACCCCAAGTACAAGTACAGAACCCACCAGGATGGGCATTACCCAGAAGCCCTTACAGCCCTCAGCTGTAAACCCTCTCTGAGAAGTACCCTTTTGAGCCTATCTACATTCAGTGACTGGTCCAGGTAGGGGCATAAAGACCAGTTTCCTCAGCTCACCTAGGGGACAGCTGCAGAGAGCCATCCTAGCTTCAGAACTCCCTATGGGGCTGGCAGAGGCTTCTTTGAAACCACACTGCATCCTGACTTCTCCATCCACTCCATCTCTCTTTCCCTTCCCTTCCATAAGTACGGATCCCAGCAGCCCTCCCTAATAAAACTAATACATCTTAATCTCTGTCTGAGAGTCCACTTCCTGGAGACCTAATCAACCCCAACCAGAGACTGGAGGGCCAGAGCCATACAGATTTTCCCAGCGAATTCATCTTAACGCTTCCAGCATTTACTGAGCACTGCTGTGTGCCGGGGATTGTGTGCCCTTAAGGAACTTACTGTTCTTCTATAGGACTCAGTCTTTTTGCACAGGTGTATGTCCATCCATTAGACAGTTGTTTACAAAACCTAATGTACTAGTTGTCATTTCAAAGAGTTTGGTCCTTAATATCCAAGGTAGTTGCAACGATCCAATGTGGACCATCTGTTGTTGCGTCAATCTGTTCAGGCAAGAGAGTTAAAAATCCTCAGAGAGTCTGGAATCACAAGTTTCTTGCATTCAAAAATAACGTGGCAGCATTTTCAGCCCAGCTGTGAAACGCTGCACCACTAAGAAAATACAAGTCCCCTAGGAGACACGCTGTGCTACATGATAATAAAATCAGGATGAGGCCAGCTTTATGATCTAATTGGTCATCTGAGAGGCCAGTTTTTAACCAGGTCTTTAAGTGGAGATTTCCTTGCTGTAAATGAGCCGCTTACATAAACACTCTTTTAAAAGCAGCTTTGTAGCTCCATCACTTTCCACCTTAACTTTTTTTTTTTTTTAACTAAAACATCTCCCTCCACTTTCTTGCTAAAGACACAGGTCCACTCCTATAGATCAATTTTGTAAAAATAACATGAAATGCTTATATTTATAGGGTTGAGAACTAACAACCTATATTATTTTAGAGTTATTAATTAAGATGGCATCAGCATGAAAAGCCCCGGTTGATATTTATACCTGAGGAGGGCTGGGTCTAGACAAAGGAATCCGAGTCAACATTAATCTTTGTCATGGATGAATTAAAAGCAGAAGCCACCAGGTACTACAGATTAGTTAGCACATTTCATTGGTGTAATCATTCTCCATTATCCTTCTTGCTTAAAGGGAATCCAAGGACAGGCTTACCACATTGTCATGAAGATGTTCACCATGACTTGTGTTTTCATTAGCTCAGAAGGTTGTCCTTGGCCAGGGATTTTAAAACTGCTTTTCCTTTCCTCCAATGCCCCACCCCTACCCGTACTCTCTTATTTACTATTTTGATGCAGATACTTGGGCTCTGGTCCCTTGGAACCTATTGATTCAGAAGTGTTTTCTAGAGATGCTCTGGAATCAGCATTTTTAGGAAGCACACTGTGATTGCTGTGCATACTAATGCTTTGGGACTAATCCTTTGGGACTAATCCTTTGCAATAGATGACATCTCAGCTGGAACCCCAAAATACACATGAACTAGCTACATCCCGGTCTTCTCACAGATACATTCTGGACTCTTACATGGGGCTCCCACCCGGAAAGCACCCACTATGACCTTCACTTCTTCACCCTTCACTTCCTTGGTTTCCCAGCCTGCCGGCCTCCACACCTGACATTCCCCTTTCTTTTTGGTGCCACTCTGAGCAAGATTTCACCGCTTAGATCCATGCACCATAACATAAGTAAGAGACAGACTGAGGCCACAGTGGTGGTAGACCAGCTGAGATCTCTTCCTGTCCACTCACCACACTGATGGAGAAAAATGCACTCATTCATTCATTCATTCACTCATTAATTTATCCCTTCATTCCTTCTATGTATATTTACTGAACAGCCATTACTCATGAGGCACATTACTACACCGAGGATACAGTCAAGAGGAAAGCAGGTTTGGGACTCACGTTACAGTGCTATATTCCAGCAAGCTTTAAAGTAATATAGCTAATTATTTAACTAATCTTGTGAGTACTATAGAGAAGATTATGCTTAGTGAAATACATCAGACAGAAAGACAAATATTATTTGATATCACTTATGTGGAATCTAAGAAAATAATACAAATGAATGTATACTCAAAAGAAAAGCAGATTCACGGACTTAGAAAACAAACTTGTGGTTAGCAAAGCAGGGGAGCAAATTAAGTGTATGGGATTAACAGACACACTACTATATATAAAGTAAGCAACATGGATATACTATATAGAACAGGGAATTATACTGTAATGTATAAACTATACATTAATAGTTTATTTAACGTATTTATACTATTTAATGTATAAACTCTACATTGATAAACTATTTAAAACGGTAATAAACTATAATGGAGTACAATTTTCCAAAATACTGAATCCCTACACCGTATACCAAAAACTTACATAATGTAAACCAACCATTCTTCATATTTTTAAAAAGTTATTAGAGTTCTATGGCTGTGGCATAGGCAAGGCAGGATCCGAGCTGCACCTGCAACCTATACCACAGCTCAAGGCAATGGCAGATCTGAGCTGTGTCTGCAACCTACACCACAGCTCATGGCATTGCCAGATCTGAGCCTTGTCTGCATCCTACACCACAGCTCACAGCAACGCGGGATCCTTACCCCACCCAGTGAGGCCAGGGATCAAACCCGCATCCTCATAGATACTAGTTGGATTCATTTCTGCTGTGTCACAATGGGAACTCCCAACACACTCTCAGATTTAACAAATGTTCGCTCTGTGCTTCACACCTATTTTTAAAAACTAAAATGGTGCAGGACCCTGCTGAATGTTCTCCATTGATTTCCATTTCTTTCCTTCACAGAAGTAACCATTATTCTGAGACTGGTGTGTATCTCTCTCCTACACGTCTTTGAATACTTTTATTGCATACATATAAGTACATAATAATACATAATATTATTTTGTATGCTTAGCATTTTCATATAAATGATATCATGCTGGGCTAAGTAAAATTTATCCCAGGAATGAAAGAAAGCTTTTACTATCTGAAAAATCTATTGCTAGAATTTAGCATATAAGCACATTAATAGGAAACTAACACATGATGATCTGAATGCGGTACAAACATTTGATAAATATTCAATATCCAGTCATGATAAAATGCTCTTCAACTTGCTAATGTGTCCCGTTACACCCAAATTTCTTAACCTGGACATTATTAACCTCTTGAGCCAGAAAATGATTTGTTGTGCAGCTTGTAACTCTCTCCTATTCATGAAAATAGAAAATGTCTTCAGCCATTGCCGAGTGTACCCTAGTGACAATACAGCACTTGACTTGAGAACCACTGTGTTAGGCAAGTATTTGATCCCTGTAAGACTCAGTTTTCTTCTTTACAAAGTGGAGTAAAAAATAGTACCAACACTACAGGGAATCTCTGCAATAAAATGCTATCTTTATGACATGTGCTGGCAGTTCCCTCATAGGCCCTCAACAAATGTACTTGTTCGATGGTGGCTGCGGTGATGGCGATGATATCCATGTTGATGAAGGCAGGGTGACAGATACTGTGGAAAAGCACTCACGCATGTTTTTGGTTTTGTTCTAGTGCTTTCCTCTCTCTGTCCCTCCTCCACTCATAAGAGAGGCCGTCTGCAGTAATTTCCTCCAGGGGGAATGACACAGAGGAGCCAGTTTCAGCTTCATTTCTCATCAACAAACAGATCTGGGGAAGGGTACACCGAATAAGGTGGAACGTTTTTCTACCATGGTCTAGACCAAATGTCCTGAGCTGAGGTGAAAAGGAGGGACAGGGGTGCTGCTTGGAGGCTGAGAGGTCAGGGTAGTCCCAGAGGGAGGATCAGACTTGGAGGGTCATGCCAGAGGGAGACAACGGCACCTCAAGAAGCCTCCCATCTTCCATGGGACATCCCATCAGGGGTCTGTTGTCCACCTTCCATAGCCCTGGGACCCGGGCAAGATCGCACATCCCATCTACTCGTGTTTACATGAACAGGGCTCATCATCCCAATGAAAGTGTCAGGAGCTGACTCTGCAGGTTGGGTCCAGCAGGTCACTCCCTATACATTCTCAGCATACTGTGTATTCACTGCTGCTGGCTGTCCAGGAGTGGCTGCACCTCTCTGTGCCCTGGACATTGCTGGATACCCCGAGTATTATGACCTGGGGGAAACACCCTTCCTGGATGTCTAAATGGATACCCTGGAGAAAGACGATGTGATGCATGGCTGAGAAAGTCACCTTGCACCCGTATCTCACCCTTACAGGATACAACAGAACCTGCCCACAACCCCCTTCTGCATTACAATTTTGTATCTGTTGCTTTTTATCATGATGACTAATATTTGTTTCTGGGCAAGTAACATAACTTGCCTGAGTCTCAATTTCTTCTACTCTACGTGAGCCCGAAATCACACCGCTCTAAAATTTTATGACTTCCCTCTCTCTCTACTTTTCCACAGATTAACCGTTCTTCATAAATATGGAGTAACTGCTTGAGAAATATTCAGATGTCATCAGTTTTAAGTCACGAAAGATTGAGATGTAAAAAAATAAAATAAAAATGAAAAGTTGGGCTACTTTAACAGACAGCATGAATTGACTGCCAGAGAGAACTTGCTTATAAAATGCCAAATTAATGGCAGTTTTACTCAGGTTTTATTCACCTCCCTCACTTTCATCTGCTATGATTTTTAAACAGTGCCTGTACCTGGGGCCAGAGTGTACTGATGCTAAAACAGATCACTCAGACTTTAGAATCGACAGTGAAATGAACGTCAGAAATGATGAGATAAGTGATCTTTAGGTAATAGCAGTTGTAGGCACTACCACTCTTCTAAAGAGAAGGAAACCACGTCTTTGAAATGTTGAATAACTTGTATTACATAATTGTTAAGTGTAGAAGCCAGAATTCAAAGCCAGGTCTACAAGATTTCAAACCCCATGCCCATAATCAGAGAAGACCAGGTACAGATTCTACATGTTGTATCCTACGCATCATTTATATTCATATTGCCTCTATAATGTGCAGATTTTGTTGAATGGCCAAATTCCATGGCATTTCTTTTCTCTCACCTGATCCTTTTTATTCAGATCCCCTTCACTGGGAAAACCCAACACCATTTTCAAGTTTGGGTTGAGCCTAAAATTTCAGACATTAGAGAGCAAATTTGGGCAAAACAAAAGCATGAAACTTTCTAAGAATTTAAGACACTCCTGTCCTCTTGTAACTGAGCCACCTACTCTCCTTTAAAAACCTTTTCAGGGTAGAGCTGAAGTCAAAGGGGACTATATTAAAAAATGAGTCATTCATCTTTCAGAACTAATTTTAAGTGGTTAGAAAATGAGAAAGGCTGAGCAAATATGCTATGGGTTATTAAATTTCAGTTTGGTCTACACTGCAAATGGGTATGTGTAAATATCAGCCATAGAATGATAATTGCTCATCTGATGAATCCTCATATCGCCAAGGCTCCACCCTAAGTGGATTTCCAATCTGAACTACTGATTAATCAGACTGTTCCTGACTTTTCATTGCAATAAGGCCAGAAACAAAGAAAAACAAAGTGACACCTGTGAATATATAAAACAGTTTAAATTGGTATGGCAAAAAAATATCACTAACCTAGTTAAAATACAAAGTCAGGAGACAAAAAGGTTGCCAGCATAGGTAACGTACCTAGGGTAACATATTTATAATATTTAAAGAATTTCATCAAAAAACAAAACACCTAATTGAAATATAGGCAAAGGGCATAAGGATGTAATGATCAAAGCGAAGTGACCGACAATCATGTAAAAGATAATGGATATCACTTTTAACCGGAGATATGTAAATTTAAACAGACATGTAATTGTTTGTCTTTCAGACTAACAATGACTCAAAATACATAATATTTAAGTACCTGTAACAGGGGGAAAAAGGCACTCTTTTATACTCATAATGAAGGGTAATTTTTTTTCTTTTTCACCACAGCCCATGGCATGAATAAGTTCCCTGCCTGGGGATCAAACTCATGTGACAGCAGTTTCCTGAGCCACTGCAGTGATAACTCAGGATCCTTAGCCCTCTGCTCCACAAGGGAAATCTGTATAATATCTATAAAATCTCAAGTGCACCTACCTTCTAACAAATCAACACCACTTCTGGGTAGTTATTCCATGGAAATACTAAACAGTTGCTTAAAGATACATATATATGTTCAATAATGCTTAAAATAATATTAAACTTTTTGGGAAGAAACTAAATGGTCATTACTAGAGATTTGGCTACAAGAACTGTGATTCTTCATTAAATAAATTTTTATGTAGCCATTAAACATAATTAGGTAGATGTAGATACATTGGTAGGGAAAGATCATAACATATTGTTCATAATATAGTGTAAGGCAACAAAAGCTGTAATAGACCATCAGTAATGATATCAATAACTATTATTACAAAATAACAACCGCAGCAAATAGTTATTGAAAAAAATGTTTGAAAGAATGAAAGTAATCTGCTAATGTATTTTTTTTATCTTTTAGCATCAAGACTAAAGAAAAATTTCACTGGGTAACGTAAACATTTTGTATTGTTTCTCTCTTTGGCAATTAGCATATATTATTCTCTCTCCTTCAGTTAGAAAAGGGCCAAAAAATATTTTTGAAAGACTTGGTGATTTAGTCTTTTCATTTTGAAAGATTTTTAGAATATACCAGAGCAAGTGAATAGATGGTTATTCTACACACGATCACTGTGTATCTAACCGGTGATAGTTCAGAATTTCTGCATAGGAGGGAATGCAGGGCAGTCATCTGTTTTAAGGGGAAAATGGAAGGTGCTTTAACAGAGAAGGGTTCTTATCGTAAGACTGGCGAACACATGATGAGGAAAGATGAATTTTTTTTTAATATTTTAAGTCTTTCAGTTTCTTCTAGGTATTAGGTTAGCCATGTAAAGATGGCAATACTGATTCTTGTATCACTTCCTAGGATACCTGCGCAAGCCAACGAGTCAATACAGGTTAAAAACAGTTGTAAACAGAAGGACACTCAATGGGTGTGAAGAATTCTGTAACTCTGGATAAATCCCAAGTCATACTATATCCGTATGTCTTTAGAAGATACATCATTTTACTTCAGCATTTTCCCTGTGACCCATTATCTAAATTGCATCTGCAAGCATGCTTGTGGTCTCTGGATTTTCAACATCATCCATCAATCATAGACAAACTCATGAAGCAGTAAGTTGATCAGAGGAAAAGATGGGCCAGAAAAATTCTAATGTGTGGAAATGATACTTAAAAGAGCAGAGGGTAATGTTGACAATATTAGTCATAGTGCAATCCGTATTTTGTTGTAACCTCCTGTGTGGTGGTATCACTATTATTTTAGTAAGAGCTGCCACTGGCATTAGTCACCTCCTTCATATCCTGTAAGAGATGATGACTATTCCAAATGAACCTGATAAAAACAGATTAGAATAGAACTTTGTGGCCAAGTAAACCCAGCTTACTACACGAGCATGCACCTCATGGCAAAGTTAACACCAAACCCACGCTCACTTCTACTTTCTCCCTTACTTTCTTCCTCTACAGAAAAGACTAAATAGCTACTTCTTCAGTCTTCCTTGGAAAGGGGTGGCTAAGGAACTTCCCAACAAGACCACAGAAGCTGTAAAGTCTACTTTCTTTCCTGATAAAAGAGGTAGATGGGATGAAACAGGTAGCTCTCCTCCTTCCTAGCTCAGGTCAGGAATGCAGACATGTCTCCTGCAGAAGCCACACGAAGTCTAAGAGGAGAAAGCTGAGGATATCACAGAGATGAATGCTCTGATGTCACTGAGCTACACAGGCAACGTAACACAACTGTCTAAATGACACACTAATTATGGCCCCTTGGGAAGGTGTTGAGCTACACATGTTACACATGTTGCATACAGTAGCTCATTGCCTCCGTATGACTGTTCTGAGAGGCAGGTTATGGTCAGCCCTGTTGTAAGGAACAACGGACTTAGAAACAATGGACTACCGAAGATCTCCAAGGCTCTTGTGTCAGAGGCTCAGGGTTCAAACCCAGCCTGGTCCAACCCCAAATATCATCCCATATATCACGCATGCTGTCCTCACTTCACATGTGTCTTGTATGGTACGGTGAAAACATCGAAGCTCAGTGCTCCTTGGCCATTCTGGAACACATTTATTTCCATTTTTATGGGACATGATCCAAAAGTTAATTATGATGAATTCTTGCATTTACTTAAAAAACAGTCACAGTTCTCTCCATTTTGAAGTATGCATGTTCAATTCTGCATGGTTTCTTACAGGCAAACAACCACAACTCACTGTTATGTTTTAATTGTAGTTTGATGCTTTTGCCCAACACAACTCCACAGGCCAAAATTCACAAGTTCTTGCAAACCTATAACAGGTAGCAATGTCTACATAAAGCATCTTTAGTTTATCATTAGCATGACTGGTCAACATGTTCCAATAATGTCATGTTGCAATAAAAACTAGGTGTATATCCTTAGAGATCTAACATTTACATGCATAAAAAGACAAATTCAGATGGTCTCAGATATACCTTTTTTATAAAAGCGAAATAATTCACTTTGGATGCTCAGCAATATGTTAAATAAGTTGTGGTACATCCATATCATGCAATAATAATTAGTACTTAAAAGCAATGACCTATATCTATATGTATTGATGTGGACAATCTACAAAATACAGTGTTAAGTGAAAAAGTGAGAAGCCATAGGAAAAATAATAAAATATGATCAATCCCATTTACTTAAAACAATTACAAAGCAAAACATATATATATTGCTCTTTGCACACACACACACACACACATATATATTCGTGCCAAAACATCACTAAGACACACACCTAACTTGCATTAAGGGGGCAAGGAATAGATCAGAAGGCAGGGATGCAAGTGTAAAATTCCTCTGTTCTTCATTACAGGATTTTACCAAAAAATGCAGTCATTTATATTTGTATAGTTAAACAAACAAACAAACAAAGACTAAGACCAGAATCTTGGGAATGGAGTCTGAAACCACCAGTGCTTCACGTACAACACATAAGCAGATCTCCAATCTAATTCTAAGTTTCCTTACATGATAAATGTCTCAAATACTAGACAGTTAACATTCAGGAAACTGAGTAAGTAATTTTTAAATCTAGAACACCCTCATCCTTTGATCCTACTTTGTCTTTGATTGGCTCTAACAAAGTGATAATCACTTGAATGCCTTTTTCAAATAAAAATGAAAATTTCATTTCAAATAAAAATGATCACCACCACCACACCCCGAGCACCCTGTCATGTAGAAACAGTTTATCTGTTTGTGAATAGTCCAGGGGTAACAAAACAAAGAAACAAACTTTTAAATTATTTGCGTTCTCGGAAAGTGAAGCTGCATTGAAGGAAGAAGGCGAGACACTGAAATCACTTCCAACAGCGTTCAATTATAAGGAAGAAAAAAGGTGTCTTGGAACTTTCCTCCTTAAAGCATCTCGTCACTCCTATTTCCAGAAGCTCCACACCAACTCCACCAAATGAAGAAGAAATGGGTTGAGAAGATCAAGGCAGTGAAAGCAAATTGTCCATTCACTCCTGGCTGCCTCCAAAGTCATTACTGAACATATTCTAGAGGATAATAAATAAAACTGATTGGATGCGTGGTTAAGAGCACTGAAGAAACCTGGAGGGCTTTTAAAGAGCCTTGCGCCGGGAGAAGAGTGTTTAAAGGTGGCGGCTTGAAGAGAAGCCATACTTGAAATGGATAGGAGTAATTCCCCATCATTATGGAAACCTTAAAACAACCTCTGACTGTTCACACCATCCTCTCTTAGCATCCTACTAAATTGCAGTTATTTGTTTCAAACAAACAGAAAGGGCCCATGGTAAAATGGAGCAATTTAAGGCTGCACAAATACGACACCTGTAATTCAATTTCATGGCAGCTGGTTTCACGACATGCTCCTCCACCTCGGCTTATGACAGAGGAAACTTCCCTCCAAGTGTAACAACTCTTCTGTCGCTAAGCCGAGAACTGGAGACGATAAGTGGACCTTAAGTGGGCAGAGACAGTCATCACAGGTGAGGTATAACTCAGCTTCCGCTCGCCAGGCAGCTTGACATCCACTAGGTGCTGAGACTTGCTGTGAATTATAAAATGCCCTCAGGCTTGGAGGGTGTAACAGGAAGGACTGAGAAGAAACAAGTGCTCTGGGAGAAAAAAAAAAATACCTAGTAATTATCACAGCAAATCTCCAATAAGTAAGATAGTAAAGAAGGAGCTACACAAAATACAGACGTGTGTGTGTGCGTGTGCGTATGAATCTGTAGGCATATGTTTAGCAGACCTAAACTATACTTTGTAAAAGAACTGAAAATAAAATGCAAAACTGCTACTAGTAACTGCTGGTTACAACTTGATTGCTGGAATGGAACCATAAGAAGTTAATTGACATTTTGTGACGATCTGCTTACCTAATGCAAACCAGTATTAACAGTAATAGCAATAGGGATAGTGACAATGACAGTAATATTTTTCATCCTTCAGTGAGCACTTACCCCTGTGCTCACCAGCTTCAGTGAATTCCCACAACCCCAAGAATTTAGGACCATTACTGTCAGTCCCAGTTTAAAAATGAGAGAAATGAGGGCCAGAGAAATTTCATATTCATGAAAAGTCACACGGTCTGCAAGAGGAGAAGCAGGCAATCCCAGCCCTGGCAAGAGGGATTAACACTTTGTTACACCCCACAGTGTCCCACAACTTGCTGATGTGGCTCGAGGGGATGTTTGCAAAATGCTCTCACAGAAACTAGATTTCTGGCTAGAGATCACGAAGTGCTACCCCACACAGGGCCTCATTAATTTCTTCTGTCAACTCTAATAGTTGATAAATAAAGCGTATCATTGTCCTCATTTTACAGAGATGGACACTGAGACTCAGAGAAGGCAAGGCACTTGTCCAGAGTTTCACAAGTGACAAGGGAAGACACAGAACTTCATCTCAGAGCTTGGAAACCAAAATTTGCTTTTCTCTACGTCTGAGACTAGAATACATGTTGACGTTCAGGATATTGAAGTCAAGTTGGTATGAACTCACAATGACTGGGTGGGCATTTATTTAAAAAGCAGTGGCTCAGTCTGGATTTTAAGAACATGCACCGTGCCGATACGTCTCTTGGAATCTACAAACTTTTCGAGGTTTGTGTTTTAAGCGGGTGTGTGCTATTTTAAATGGTTTAGCAGGTCTGCAAACACCAACAATTAAATAAATCGGCGGCGGGGGGGTGCTTACCTCCAAGAAACAAAGCTATCATTTCAGAAAGAGAACACCGGGCAGGGAAATTCCCATATTTCAAGTCTTTCTACTGCTATTTGTGAAAATTAGCTGAGAGGTAGCAATAGGGAGAATTACAGGGAGAGAGAAAAGAACTTCTCTGTTTTAATGGCTAGAGATTTATCAGCTGTGCATCATGAGCCACAGGCAGGATGGGAACCATGAGAGAGAGGTGAAAACAACCCTTAGCAGGGGAGCTCCCTCTTCTGCTGGGAGAGGACCAGAGGCAATGAAGCAAGCACCTCTGATCCTGATGAAGTAGACTGGGGGCTGGGAGGCATTAGAGGAGAGATATAGGTACCACCTCATGCACCATGGAGATCCATGTAAGACAAAAGGAAGGACTGTGAAGCAAGATCCAGCCTCAGGCTCACAGAAAGGAGGGAGAAAGTTTAGGAGCACAACACTTAACTTTGCTGTACAGAGAAAGACCACACAGACTATATGAATATTCTGAGTAGGCAATGGGGACTCTAGCCCCATTCTCTGAAAATTACCCTCAATAGTCTTCAGCCTCTTGCCCGGGCAACCATGAACAATCCCAGAACCTACGTACCCAGCAAGGGAGGATTGCGACTGTGCTCAATGGCTGGGTGTACCGGGGCCCAGAAGAAAGGCTAAATCCACACTGACAGACATCTGTATGAGGAACATGGGGGCAGGAGCTGAACGGCCTTTTCTTTACAGAGCTGGGCTGATCTCTCACCTGCTGACCCATCAGCAGAGATGCAGAAGTTCTGGCCACATGATGTAGGGTGATGTAAATTGTTTATAGATTAAATTAGCAAATATATATTTTGTGCTAAACACAAAGACCAGCCCATCACAGATACTCATGAAAAGCACACTTCTCTTCTTTCCTTGCTTTCTCACCTTCCTGGTAGAAAGCTGATGAGGGATGTTAACACCAAAAGGAAATATCCAGCTGTCTTAAGGGTAAACATCACCCAGCTCATAAAATCTTAGAAAAAACAAAACAGATCTAGAACGCATGGAGACGGTTTTTTCTCTGACAATGCATTACGTGACTGTCAAAGAAAGCAGCCACTCATATTTGCAGGTATCTTCACAAACAACTTCCAAGGAAATCAGGTCAGGTGACATGAGTGTTGGGCGCCATGAAATAGGAACAAAAATCTGAATATCCTCAAAACAGGCACCAAAACATCAACTTCTTGGTGCTTCAGTTTCAGGGGATTTTTATTTTTCTGACTTTCTTGGCTCATTTTTTTTTATAAATCATTGCAATAGTGAAAAGGAGAATAAAGAAGGCTTGGGCTCCCCCTGAGTAACAGATTTCTTATATTATTCATGGAATTTTTGTACCAACCATTCCTTGAGTCTCAGTTTTCTAGTCTCCAGAATGGGAAGATAAGAAGTATGATTTTTTTTTCCTTATTGGGAGGTCATGAGGATTAAATAAAACAATACATTAAGTAGAATAAGAACACTGCCTAAAACGGAGCTAGTGCTTAAGCAACATAATCATCATCATCACTGTTACTGTTCTAGATTGTTTTGTGAGCCAATGAAGCAACTCTAAAGCCGAACAAGAAGACCCAGAGAGGAGCTCCTGGCATGGCTCATCAGAGCCACAAACAAATCTGACTAGCATTCGTGGGTACACAGGTTCAATCCCTGGCCTCACTCAGTGGGTTAAGGATCTGGCTCAACATGAGCTGTGGTGTAGGTTGCAAATGCAGCTCAGATCCCATCGTGTTGTTGTGTTGTGGCACAGGCCAGCAGCTACAGCTCCATTTCGACCCCTAGCCTGGGAAACTCCCTATGCCGCAGGTTCGGTCCGAAAAAGACCAAAAAAAAAAAAAAAAAAGGGAAGACCCAGAGAAACCGAAACTGATGACTGGGTGATTTAATGTACGTTTGTTTTTTTTTTTTGTCGTTGTTGTTGTTTTGCTTTTTGCTTTTCATGGCCACTCCCCCTGGTATATAGAAGTTCCCAGGCTAGGAGTCGAACTGGAGCAACGGCTGCGGGCCTACACCACAGCCACAGCAACACAGGATCCAAGTCCTGTCTGTGATCCACGCCACAGCTCACAGCAACGCCAGATCTTGACCCACTGAGCGAGGCCAGGCATCAAACCTGTGTCCTCATAGATACTAGCTAGACTCATTTCTGCTGCACCACAATGTAAACTCTGATTTAATGATTTTTTTGACTCATTTTAATCATAGTTATAACTAGATAAGTGCTTCAGGGAGATATCAAATAACTGATTTAAAAAATTATGAATATGTATTTCAAAGCTTGTGGAGGAAGAGTATTTACCTTAAGATACTAAGTTATTGCAGAGATACTGCCAGTGTGTGGGACATCTGTCTGTTTTCCTTTTCAATAAAAGTCAATATACTTTCCTTGAGCATGTGGGATGAGCTGGCTGATGAGCTGGTCACTACTGAGGATATAAAGACAAGCTTAAGTTGCTTCAAAGGTGCGCCAGTTACTGTTTTCAATACCCGTGATCATAAAAAACTTTTGTCCTTGAATGTTAGCATTGATTATTGGAAACAGTTCAAATTAGTTCAGGGCCAAGAGCAGGCAGGTGACTAAACACAGCAATAAAACTCAGGCCTGCTCCGGAGTCAGATATTTCTGTGTGCCTCAAAATAACTCTGCAAGTAATTTTTCAAAGGGCTTTTGCCAATCAGCATCGGCAGCACTGCTGAAATTAGCGCACGGATCACTAAGGTGGCTACTTCAAAAAGAGAGCATTAAGATTTCAGTGTTTAATGGATGGTGGCTGCACCAGGAACTGGTCTCTTAAAAGACCCACCTGCAGCAGAGCCCAGATGTTCTACTCTCTTTGTGTCTTCCCAGGCCACTTAGTCCTGCTTTGCACATACCGTGCAAGCCCAATCGAGCACCTAGTCTACCGTTCTACCGACTGGGAAAGATGCCCACAGGTGGTGACCTATGCCTGTGCCCCTCTAATTTCTCTAAATGGTTTGGGACACTTTCGTATTTCAGTCTTGCCGCACTCAAATGAAGCATAACCCATTGCTTTCTGCTGCTGCCGTATTTCCTGCTGCTCCTGCCATGACCTCCGGAGGCTTCCTAGCATGCAAGCTTGCAGGGCGAGGAGAAAGCACAGTAGCTGCGAAGAAACCACTGGAACAGTGTCTAGCGGAGGGCACCGGGAATCTTCACTCTGATCCAGCTGAGTGGAAGCCCAGGGTGAGTCCTGTCAGTCCTGCTTGCATGCTAAAGCCCCGGTACACTCTAGAGCAGCAGTTTTTAAAGTGGGGGCTCAGGAGGGATGGACCCAGAACCACTTACAAAGGCAAACGTACACATGAAAGGTTCCCACTGATACTTGAGAGGACTGTTTTCAGTAAGGCATCATGGGTTTATAATCAGTAAAATACAGTGATTAAAAAAATAAGGTCTCATGGAGTTCCTGTTGTGGTTCAGTGGGTTATGAACCCAACTGGAACCCATGAGGAGGCGGGTTCGATCCCTGGCCTCGCTCAGTGGGTTGGGGATCTGGTGTTGCCTTGAGTGAGTTGTGGTGTAGGTCACAGATGCAGCTCAGATCCTTGTAGCTATGTCTGTAGTGTAGCCCAGCAGTTGCAGCTCCAGTTTTATCCCTAGCCTGGGAACTTCCATACACTGCAGGTGCTGCCCTAAAAAGACAAGACAAAAAAAAAAAAAAAAAAAAAAGAAAAGAAAAGAGAAAAGAAAAATAAGCTCTTGGCTCTCTTATTGTGACTCAGTGGGTTAAGGACCCAACATAGTGTCCATGAGGATTCAGGTTCCATCCCTGGCCTTGCTCAGTGGGTTAAGGATATCTGACCTTGCTGTGGCTGTGGAATAGGCCAGCAGTTACAGCTCTTATTCGTCTGAGCCAACCCCTAGCCTGGGAACTTCCATATGCCGCAAATGTGGCTGTAGAAAGAAAGAAAGAAAGAAAAGAAAGAAAGAAAGAAAGAAAGAAAGAAAGAAAGAAGGAAAGAAAGAAAAAGGTAAGAATAGAAAGAAAAATTAAGAAAAGAGGCTCTTAGACCTTAGTTAGAAATCTGATTCCACCCGTGATTGCTATATGAATAAATATTACCTCTCAAAACCTTGATTTTACCATCTGTAATCTAGGGATTCCAATAGTTCCTAACTCATTAGATAGTGCAGTGAGTAAATGCAAAAGAGCATTTGACACACAGTAAGCCCTTCACAATTATTTGTAGTTATGATTATTATTATTACTTAGTCTGCAGACCATGACTATTTGCTTAACTCTTTCTACCAAATGGTTAACAAGAGCATGGGTGTTTCTTCATAAGAAACATGTGCTTACCAAATACATAGCACAAAGCCTCTACCATACTAAAAAAAAAAAAAAAAAATCTATTTTTATGTTGAAAAGAAAAATGCTCTTTTCACAGAGAACCTGCATTATTCTGTAAAGGCTGGGATTAAGTAAGGATTTAAAGAATGATTCGGCAACAGACCAAAACAAAAAATGCAAAGACAACAAATCCCAAACGGTTTAATAAATGCCTTACTTTCCGACTTCCTAAAGTAACTGATAACTCTTGGTCTTAATTTCTGTCCGGTGGCGATTAAACCTTGCCAGGCGATAGCAGGTGAGCAACAGATAGCATGGCTAATTGGATTTTTAATCTTCAATAGACTTTAGCAACAAATTCCTGCAATGTTTATTTGTTGGCTGCAATGTTAAATTGCCAGCCAATTAAATGCCAAAGGGAACAAGTGGTTACCTGGATATTTATAGTGATTCATACCTCCTTTTCAGGGAAATGTGTTAAATTATTTCCCATCTAAAGTACACAAATTAAAGCTCAGTTGAATCAAAATGAGAAATGTAAATATTCATCAGCCAAGGAAAATTATTTTTAAAGACTAATTGAGATGTAATTGCTCAAAAATTAAAATAAAATATACAGAATAATAAAATCTAAAACTAAGACAAATTTTAAAGCACATGAAGGGCAGAATATTTTTTTTTGTCTTCTATCAAGGCAGAACTCTCCAAATATTAGCTACTGAATCACAGAAGCACCATACAGAAGGAATCAAAAGCAACTGAAAGGCAAGTTTGGCTGATATTTGATATTACTGATACATTGGCAGAACATCAAAAATTTTGGTTAGTTGGAGTTCCAATTGTGGCTCGGGGGTAATGAATCCAACTGGTATCCATAAGGACGTGGGTTCAATCCCTGTCCTCACTCAGTGGGTTAAGGATCTGGCATTGCTATGAGCTGTGGTGTTGGTTGCGGCTGGAATCCCACGTTTCCATGGCTGTGGTTAGGGCAGGCCGCTGCAGCTCCAATTCAACCCCTATGCTGGAAACTTCCACATGCTGCGGGTGTGGCCATTCAAAGCAAAAAATATAAAATAAAAATTAAAAAATTTCAATTAGTGACACTGCGGGAAATTGTTATAATTAATAACTGTATTCCTGAAAGTTCTAGTGATTGGATTCATAGTCCATTTTTCTCCCAAAGCATTCTTAGCCTCCCTAGTCATCTTGCCATCATCAGCCAATCACCGTACATGAGTTCTTCAAAGTGAGGTGTGGAGTTTCCAGTTCCAGGAACGGAGAAACAGGAACCCTGGACTCAGAGCGGAAGTTGAAAACTACTAGCTGTCCAGTAAGCGCCTATCTCAGCATTCTTCTCTGGAGAAAAGCTGGAGCCTTGGGTAGGTAATAATACCTTTGCCGTGTAGGAAACTTCTTACAGGAACCCGTTCAGATACGCAGACATAAACTGAGTGCAAGTCTTAGGTCTGTGAAACACTCGAAAGGCAGGTGATTTTAGCTTAGTGAGGTAAACCGGGTTCCTCTCTATCTGGGCTCTGCTCTTTCAGGTGCATTTAATTTTTTCTACATATGGATTTTAACTAGACCATCTTGAAAATTATGGTTTTGGGTGCAGTGAGGGGATAAAATAGGTTTTTAATTTTTTTTGTCCAAGGATGTACTCAGAGACCATAGAGCTGGAGCTGGCCAGGAGGGAGACATGGGCCTAAATTCCCCACCTCGTGCTGGGTAAGAGTCATAACACACACCGGCCTGGGCTTGGTGCTGGGCTGGAGCCAGGTACCCAGTGGCCTACCCCTGATGCGAGCAAGCAGCTCGGAGGTGAGCAGGGCTTCCGTCAGCTCCTGGGAGGGCCTCGTGAGGGATTCTCATGAAGGACATGGTTGCTGTCACTGTCAGTTATGGAGCAAGGAAGGAGAGGTGACAGAAAAGGTGAGAGAGGGAGGGAGTGGGAAAAGGAGGGATGTGGGGCGGTGGAGGAGGAGAATAAAGGAGGAGAAAAAAAAGGGGTGAAGGACAGGAAGAGGTGGGGGGGAGGGAGGAACAGGGAGCGCCTGGGAGGGATAAGGAACAAGTCAAGTCTTTTATATGATGCCCTGGGAAACACTCCGTACCACCAAATCTCTGTTTTTGATCCACAGTCGGTGACTGCTGTTTGCTTTTCACTAAAATACATTTTTCTCTCTCTCTAGCCCTGGGTTAGGACAAGGGCTTTGGAGTCAAATGTCACAGCTTGAAAGGCAGATGATAGCCTTTTGAAACCCGGGAGTCTGTGACTTTGAGAAGATAAGTCAATTTCTCTGCATTTCATTTCCCTCAAATGGAAACAAGTGGGGTAATAAATCCACCTTTCTTGGAGCTGCGATGAGAGTAGAATAAGTAAATACGTACCATGCTCAGGGTACTGCCTGATACACAGGTAGCGTGTCGTGTGAAATATAAAATATCTCTATCAAAAGGGTACTACTTACACTTTCAAATCATATTTTTAAAAAATATCTCCTGATTGTAGGTATAAAATGTTATTCAGCGTTTACTTAAATCCTAGCAACACAAAGTCACTCCAAAAGCAGCTCAATGAAATAGGCTCAAAAACCAAGGAAATAAAATGTAAATCTTTCTAAACCATGAAGCTGGATGGTCTTAGGACAATGAAGACTATTCAAAGAGAAAGATTCCACCAAGAGACATAAATATCCAGAATCCCTCTTTTATAAACTGTATGACATTGGGGACATACTAAGCAATGTCACTCGGCAGGCTCTCCAACCTGGACTCAGGATGAAGACCTGGAGAAACCATAGGGAAGGAATTGAAGAGAGGATGAAAGAGAAGAGATGGCACCACCTGGCAAAGGGCCTGGCTCATAAATACAAGTGAAATGAGTGAATGAATGAAGAAATTGGAAGAAAAACTATAGATGACTGTGACAGGCTGATGAATGTGCTCCACCATGTCACATGAAACTGAGAAATGAAGCCAGGTACCCATAAAGGACTCACAGAGCTAAGTGGTGCAATAAGATTTCCACACTTGGTAATAAGCTGGTATTTGGGCTGACCTTGAATGATATTCATTGAAGTTCTATTGTGGGAAATGAGGCACACAGAGAAGAAAAGGGTGAAGGAGAGGATCTTTGGAGGACAGACTCCCAAATTTGGGGGGCATTGGAAACAGCCAGGTCCCAGTGCAGGATATGAGAAGAGCTTGGGGTTTGGATGAAAAATCCCTCCTTCTCAACACAGCATGTACTTATCAAACTAGCTGTCCAGGCTTACTGTGTGTGTTTTTGGGACAGGCATGGGGATGTCTACATGCAGGACTTCAGTTCCTCAAACCATACATGCAAAACTTGGAGGCATGTGTCATCATCTCCATCTCACAGATGAATAAACCAAGGCTTGGGCTTACTCACTGCACTTTATTTCTAGAAAATGATTAAACTAGGACTCAAACGGTGCTCTGAGTCAAGATTTATGTTTTTGACTATGTTTTTTAAATAGTCACCATACTTATATCCATTCAGAGATATTCACTGTCTGCCTATATTAAATGCAGTGAGTAACATTAGTTCCTTATAAGTAGAAAGCACTGGTTTTGCTCCTCGAAGAACACAAAATCTGATTGGGAAGTGTATGCCTGCAGTCGATGGCATGAGAGAGGAGTGGTGAAGAGCAGAATTTCCGGTTGTCTGCCTGGTTTAGTTCTCATCTCTGCCTTTCCCCAGCTGTGGGACCTTGGGTGTTACGTACCCTTTAAGGCCTCACTTCATCTGTAACATCAAGATGACAATAATCGTAATACTTAATTCCCTGGCTTGTGATGATTAATTTAGGTCATACATGTCAAATACACAGAATGAGAACTTAACTTGTATTAATGCAGTGTTTCAGAAATTAAAAACTGCTTTACATACACACACACACACACATATATACACACACATATATATACACACATGCAGATACATATGTGTATGTGTGCGTGTGTGTGTGTATAAAATTTATTGCCACCCTCACAACAATTCTATGAGACTGGTAGGTGAGATAAAAGCTTTCTGTATCACTTAGCAATACTACGATCTTATCCTGGCAAACTGATCTTCCATTCTCTTAGGGGACTTCCATAACATGTTCTCTTCGCAAGCCTTTGGTATCGCTCAGCTATTGACCTTCTTTCTTACTTTACTGAGAAAAGTGAATTAATCCGGAAAAAAAAAAAAAAACTTTCACAAGTTCCAGTATGGAATCTGCCTACCTCTCTGCATCTGCGCCAGCACCTCCCTTCCTTGTTGTGATGAATGAAGTGTTCCTGTCCCCATCTGTGGGAGGCAGAGTACTGGCCCTGCAAAAGATGTCCATATCCTAACCATCAGAACCTGTGAACATGTTGCATTATATGACAAAGGGGAATGAAAGTGGCAGATGGAGTTAAGGACGTGATTCAGCTGAACAGGGATTATTCCGGACGATCTGGATGGATCCAGTGTAATTGCATGGGACTTCAAAATGGGAAGGGGGGATTTAGAAGCACTGGGTTGGAATGATCTGATTACAAGGAGGACTTGCACTGTTGCTGTCTGTGAAGAAGAAAAGAGGCCTCAAGCAAAGGAATGAGGATAGCCTTTTCCAAACCTGAAAAGACTAGGATGTGGATTCTTCCCTAGAGCCTCCAGGGAGGAAGGCAGCCCTGCTGACACTGTGATTTCAGGCCAATGAATCCCATTTCAGACATGTGATCTCCAGAACTGAGATCCTGCCTTGAGGTAGGGAGCCGGGCTCTTCCCACCATACAGACTGGTCATTAGGTGCATTCAGATGCAGATCGCCCTGGGAGACAGAGTGACCTCAGAGGCTTTCTTCAACTGAGACCAGTTTCCAAGGAGGGATTCTGCTCAGTTTCCAGCAGCTGAGGGAACAATACCTTAGTACTGACGGGGAATCTCAGCAGCACAGCACAGCATCTGCTACAGGGCCCTTCCACCTCCTCCTCCCTCCATCAGGAATGCTTTCTTCCCAGACACATGCAAAGCTCTTCTTCAGCTCCTCCAGACCTTTATCAAACGTCGCTTCTCAGTGACGCCTTCCTTGACCCCCTAATCAAAACCACATTAACTACGCCACCCCCTGAATTCTTGATCCTTTTCCTGATTTATTTTCCCCCTGCAGCACTTACCTGACAACTACATTAATACTTGATATTTTGTGTTACTATGTTTCTCCCTGCACTGGGTTGGGACCCCTGAGGGTGAGGACTCTGGTCTGTACTCTTCACCACTTCACATCCAGAACTCAGGACAGTAATGGCCCTCTAGAGAGAGTCACTCAGTATTTGGTGAATGAATGAACAGATGAGAAAACAGAGGACTAGAGAAGCTGAATACTTAACCAAGGTCAGATAACAAGGGTGAAAAATTAATAAGATTCTAGATGTAAATGCAAGTTTTTTGGACTCAAAGTCCAGTGCTCAAAAATTTTCTTGAACAATTAATGTGTCCTCCCTGATGGCTCTTCCTATGTTGTAACTAAATATGAATAAATCATCAAAATGGCACTGTTGATCCCCAAATGAGGAAAGAATTAGATGGAAAGGGAGAGATAGCATTAGAATATAATCAGTAATAACTGGTCATATTTTGACTCAAAATATATCATTTGATCCATTTGAAAATACGGCCTTCATAGAACTTTATTCATTTAGCAAAAGTATTACAGGCCAGGCTCCAGGGACAAAGCTGTTGAAACAATGAGGACATGTCTATCATCTCCTGGCCTTCTGATAGCCTTACCCTATAAAATACATTTAGGCGATAAGATATATGTATATCAAAATGGAAAAATACTACTCATCTGAAATCAGACTTCCTCTTAGGATTGGTATCTAAGAAGAAAAAAGTAGATTTCTTTACTGACTCATGTTCTAGGTGATGGTATCTGAAGTAATGAAGAGAGCTAGTATTTGCTCAAAACACTACCTAAAACTAAAACAAACAAACAAACAAACAAAAAACACTATCTTGATAAAACATTTTAACAGAGGTGATTTGTGTTATAAAGACTGGAAAACAATTGTGCTTCTCCAGTTCAGTGTAATCCTCCCATGCAACAGAGAAACAACCAAGGTACAAATTTTTAAATATACTTTGAAAATCACTCTGTTGAGTCACTCGCATTTTATCTCAAATAGGTCTGTGTAATTTTGGGCCTCAGCCATGCTGTGCTACTAGTACATAGCTCCTCTCTGCATCTGAATGGATCAAGAAGCAGGGAAGATTAGCGACTGGGGTTGAGCTGTGAATATAATTTTATTTGAAAAAGCCATCTTTGCAAGATACAGTAAAGGATCACAAGATGAGTGCACCCTAGATTAACAGTAGGGACCCTAATCCTCAGTGACAAATGTCCTTATAAAAAGAAGAGAAGACAGGAGTTCCTGCTGTAGTGCAGTGCGTTAAGAATCTAATTGCAGTGGCTTGGGTCGCTGAGGAGGCGCAGGATTGATCCCCCAGTGAAGTGTGTTAAGGATATGGTGTTGTAGCTGTGGTAACAGTCTCAACCGTGGCTCAGATTCAGCCCCTGACCCAGAAAATCCCATATGCTGCAGGTATTGCCATTAAAAAAAAAAAAAAAAAGAATAAGAAAGGAAGGAAAGAAGGGAGGAAGGGGAGAAGACAGAGGAGAAACAGTGACACAAACAGAGGGCCACGTGGAGGAAGATGAGGAGACTGGAGTTAGGCTACCACAAGCCAAGGAGCCCCTGGAGCCATCAGAAGCTGCAAGAGACAAGGAGTGATTCTCCTCCAGAGACTTTAGAGAGAGAATAGCCTTGTGAACACCTTGACTTTGGACTTCCGGCCTCTAGAATCTTGGAAGAATGCATATATCTTGTTTTAAAGCACCACGTTTGCAGTAATTTGTCATGGCAGCCCTAAAGAACTCATCTGGCAAGTGTTCCCAGGAGGACGGAAGTAATCCCGAGCATCTTCAGGATCTTCCACGCAGGCTCACAGTTAGCACTCATCACCTCTCAGGGGAGAATCCCCTTGCATTTGCAGGTTTTATTTTTTTCTGCTCAGAGCTGATTAGATCTAGTCTGATTTTTTTTTTTTTGTATTTTTTTTTTTTTTGTATTTTTACGGCTGCACTCACAGCATATGGAAGTTCCTAGGGTAGGGGTTGAATCAGAGCTGCAGCTGAGGGCCTACAACAGCCACAACAGCATGGGACCCAAGCCACATCTGCACCTACAGCATAGCTCATGGCAACAGCAGATCCTTAACCAACTGAGCAGGGCCAGGGATCAAACCCTCATGCTCATGGATAATAGCCGAGTTGGCAACCCACTGAGCCACAACAGGAACTCCCTGATTTTTTTTTTTTTAACTCAGTATTCCATTGGTCATTACATTCCTAACTTTAAAAATCATCTAGTTTTAAACAAGCCAGCTGCCAATTCAATAAAATCACTTCCTACAAGCAAGTAAATCATGATAGACTTACAAGAAATAGCAAGAAGGAACTAAATCATGCCAGGAATATTTCAGCCTGTGGCACTCCCACTTCAGATGAACCAGAGGGAATGTGAAAGCTGTGGAAGCTGGGAGAGACAGGACAGGAAGAGCAAGGAAGCAATTTCCATGGGACACAATAAAGAACACTGTAAATTTTTAGTGGAAATGCAATTATTTCAGTGTCTCCCCTAACTGTTAAAATACTTATCTCTTCTCCTTATTTGAATGACAAATGTGCTCATCATCAATATAATGTATTTTATAGTTGAGTGCCTACAGTTCTACATCACCGGTTAATTGTTATACAACTGTCTTTACAGCTAATTCAGTGAGCTGTGTCAGGGTAAAGACTATCTCATACTTTCTTCTCTTGTGTCTCCAGTTTCGTTTCAGGGCCAAGTAAAGAGGAGGTCATGAGGAAGTACTTAGTAATAGATTCATCTTTATATTCCTGCTTGTAAGATTCTAATATTTTAACTTTTTTAATTAATGAATATCAAAGTAGTGGCATTCTATTCTAATATTTTAACTGTTTTGATTAATGAATATCAAAGTATTGGTATGTCAGTGTATGAGCAAATCTAAAAATAGTCAACATCCTCATACATGTGTGACTAAACAACCCTCCACTCCACCCCACCCCACACTAATATGAAACAGAAATATTTGACCCTAAATCAATTCTAGAAAAGAACTATCATCACATCTGAGTATTCTAATAATATATTAGATAACTATTTTTCACAAAGGAGAACCAGAAAGATGAAAATATCATCTAGGCAGCCTACAATGGAGTTTTTACATAAATAACATTAGACTGAAAGGCTCCTGTCAAATGTCCAAATCTGAAACATCACATGCTAGTTGTATATGACTAGCTGTAAGTCTACATTAGTTCAAGAATATATCAAATACTCTGGGGAAAATTCATAATAATAATGTTAATTTTGCATTTAAGCTGGTCTAGCAACCATTCTAAAAGCTTCACATTCATTGAATTCACCTATTTATTTATGTATGAATGCATTTATTTATTTATTTTGCTTTTTAGGGCCCCACCTGCGGCATATGGAAGTTCCCAGGCAAGGGGTTGAATGGGTGCTGCAGCTGCTGGCCTACACCACAGCCCCAACAATGCAGGCTCTGAGCCACATCTGTGACCTACACCACAGCTTATAGTAATGCTGGATTCCCAACACACTGAGCGAGGCCAGGGATCGAACCCACATCCTCTTGGCTACTATTCAGACTCATTTCCACTGCAGCTCAACGGGAACTCCCACTTATTTATTAAATCGTCAAATACATCCAGAGTATGTGATGGTTAATTTGATGTATCAACTTGAGTGGGCCAAGGGGTTTCTAGAAATTTGGTCAAAATTTTCTCTGAGTGTTATATAAGAATGTTTTTGGATGAGATTAACATTTGAATTGGTGGTCTGAGTAAAGATTTCCCTCCCTAATGTTGGTGCATCATCGTAATTCCTTGAAGACCTGAAGAGAACATAAAGGCTGAGTGAGTAGAAACTCCTCCCACTTGCCTTACTGAGCTGGGAGTTTTCCAGTCTCTGAGCCCAGACAAAAGTATCAGCTCTTATTGGGTCTTAAGTCTGCCAGTTGTTGGACCAGAAAAGATTAAGAAGATGTGGTATATGTATACGGTAGAATACTACCCCGCCATAAAAAAAGAACAAAATGATGCCATTTGCAGCAACATGGATACAACTAGAGACTCTCATACTAACTTAAGTAAGTCAGAAAGAGAACAACAAATACCATATTATATCACTTATGCCTAGAATCTAATATATGGTACAAATGAAGCTTCCACAGAAAAGAAACTCATGAACTTGGAGAAAAGACTGGTGGTTGCCAAGGAGGAGGGGAAGGGAAGGGAATGGGATGGACCGGGAATATGGGGTTAACAGATGCAAACTACTGCACAAGCAATGAGATCCTGCTGTATAGCAATGGGAACTATATTCAGTTACTTGTGATGCAGCATAATCGCGGATAATGTGACGAAAAGAATATGTGTGTATATATATATATATATATATATATATATATATATATATATGCGCGTGTGTGTATGTGTGTGACTGGGTCACTTTGCTGTACAATAGAAAATTGACAGAACACTGTAAACTAACTATAATAGAAAAAATAAAAACCATTATATAAAAAAAGAAAATACACCATTAGCTCTCCTGGTTCTCAGGATTTCAGACCCAGAATGAAGTATACATAGGCTCTCCTGGGCCGTCAGCTACCCAGCAGCAAATCTTGATATTTCTCAGCTTCCACAATCATGTGAGCCAATTCCATATAAATGATGTCTTTTTATGTATATATGTATATATGTAGGAATTATTACATAGTGATTGTATACACACACACACAAACACAAACACAAACACAAACACACACATACCTCCCACTGTTCTATTTCTCTGGAGGATTTAATAGAGTGCAAACTTGGTAAAGGCAGGTTCTGGGACTACTGCTATAAAGAAGAATAGACCAAAAACCCATGCTGTTTTACATTCTAGTCATTTAATCTGAAGAGGAAACCGTAAGATACCCACACTAATAGTTGTGTAGCCCTATATTACAAATGAGTCCTTAAGAACTATCTTCTCTCTAGATCCGGTCACTAATCAAATGGGTTCCCATTGCAGTTGCAGAGATCTAGTACATCTTACCAGATGTTAATTTTATCTCTGTTTTCATTGATTTATGTCTCATCAGTTTAGCTACCACATGCTCTGTTCCTGTGCATATGTGTGTGTGTCCTGCCATGTTGTGTTGTGTGAGATATGCATACTTCTGCAGTTAGTTCGGCTGAAAGCTGATTTACAAAGTGGGAAGCAAAATTGGGCCTTTTTTGCTTCATCAGGAAGTTCAAGCTCAAGAAACAATAAACTTCTAGAAAAACCTGTCTATAATTATTGATGTGACGGATACTCTTTGAAATAATATTTTATTTTCTTTCACAACTAGAAAAATGGTAGAGGAAGTTTTTTTTTTTTTAATTAAAGTACAATTGATTTACAATGTTGTGCCAACTTCTGCTATATAGCAAAATGACCCAGTCATACATAGTTACACATTCCCTTTCTTATATTCTATCACGGTCTATATCAGGAGATTGGATATAGTTGCCTGTGCTGTACAGCAGGACCTCAGTGTTTATCCATGCTAAATGTAAGAGTTTGCATCACTAACCCCAAACTCTCAGTGCATCCTACTCCCTTCCTCCTTCCACTTGGCAGCCATAAGTCTTTTCTCTACGTCTTTGAGTCTGTTTATGTTTTTGTCATATTTTAGATTCTACATATAAGTGATATCATTTGGCATTTGTCTTTCTTATTCGGACTGACTTCTTTTAGTACAATAATCTCTAGTTGCATCCATGTGGCTGCAAATGATATTATTTTGTTCACTTTCTATGGCTGAGTAGCATTGCATTGTATATATGTACCACATCTTAATCCATTCATGGGTACAGGAAGTCCTTAATCCATATGGTGGAGAAGTGCTAAGGTTTAGGAGTTAGCAAACATAGTTTCAGGTCTTCATTTGACTAGTTTTATAAAAGTGGCCTATTTGCTTAATCTACCTTCCATTTCTGACCTGTAAAATAAGGGTAATAAGAATAACTACCTCTATTGCCAAGGGGGAGGGAAGGTGGGGAAGGAAGGATTGGGGGACTGGGATTAGCAGATGCAAACTATTATATATGTGATGGATTAAAAAACAAGGCCCTACTGTATAACACAGGGCATTATACTCAATACCCTCTTATAAACTACAAGAGAAAAGAATCTGGAAAAGAATAATGTATGTGTATATGTATAACTGAACACTGTAAATCAACTACACTTCAATAAACAATTAAAATAATTCAAAAATTAAGGCCATGAGTGGAAAAAAAAAGAATATCTACCTCCAAAATGCAGCACTAGCTATTCAATGAGCCAATGACTATAAAGCTCTGAGCAGTTCCCGGGATAGATTCAACACTCACTAAGTATTAGGTAAAAATAATGACTAGAGATATTTAGGTTAAACTTTAGCATCAATTTAATATTTTAATGCATATGTGCAAAATTAATATAAAGTATGACCGGCCAGAAAAACATAAATTGGTTGGGGGAAATACATGATGACCTGGTGGCCAGGTGTGAGAGCAGGAGCACAGATGCCCAGCAAAGGAGCATTTATTAGGTGCCTAGTTTGTACAGGCCCCTAACAAACAGCCCAGCTCCATCAGCCCATGGAGCCAATAGGCAGCTGATATTTGCTAAGGAGCTCTGCGGGTCAGCTCTGTGTTGGGTGCTAGGGAGACAATAGCGAGCAAAATTAGGAGTTGCTGGCCTCTTGGAGGTTGTCCTCACTAAATAGCTGGTGATGACTGATTGTACGAAGTGCTTACCTGGGCAAAGGTTTTCTCTAAAGGGCCGGATAGTAAACATCTTAGGCTCTGTAGGTGGTCTTCTCTGGCAACTATTCTATTTTCCATTTTAACACAAAGACAGACTCAGACACTATGTAAATAAAGAAGCATTGCTCTGTTCTAGTAAAACACTACTTAAGAAACAGGAGACAGGCAGGCTATAGTCTACAGGGCTCTGGATAATGGAAGGAAGCGGAAGCGCCAGTCTAGGGGAATTGAGAAGGGCTTCAATAAAAGGAGGGAGGTACTAAATGAGTTTGCTCTGAGGAAACACTAGGCTCCCTAGAAAGGCAAGGGGAGGGAAGGGAACCCCAGGCAGTAGGAACAGACTGTGCAAAGTCACGGAAGCATTAAAGGATACCTCTTGCTCAGGAAAAGTGAGGAGCCAAGAGAACTAGGAGATTGGGGTCAGAAAGAAAGGAACAGAGAAGTAGAAAAAGCCATTTTGTACATAGCTCTGCAGTGGTTAGAAGCAAAGTTCATATTATCTTTCAGTGTTTTTAAAGGTCAAGCCGTGTTTCCCCTCCCAAAGCTAAATGATAACATGATGCAGTTCAAAAGCTGGTCAGATCAAATTGCCATCTAATCATTTAATTAAAGCCCCAAGCTGGCACCAGCCATCCTCAGGGCCCATTTTTCATTTGGGCACATTTCATTACACTTTTCAAAGCAAATTTGCCTTTTCAAAGGCGAAAAATGCAAATGACTAGGTTTGAAAGGAAATGCATAACACTCTGCATAATGACAGAGATTTTCTTGGAAAGCAGTAATGCACAGACAGAGCTATCTTTAGGGGATGAGGATGGCTTATCAGCCCTATAGGAACTCGACATGATATTTCATTACAGCACCAGGATGCAAATGGAAGTGAAATACCAAATACCAGAAAGCAAACAGCCATCCCATGTCTCCTTTGTCAGCATCATTACAAAAGCATTTTGAAATAGGATTCATCCCTTGGACCCGATAAATAAAGAACATTTATACTGTAGCCAAGAAAACAATGAAAACCTAGGAGGAACTGACCTGTTCAAGAGACCGGAGTAAGAATGCTAAAAGGCCCATTAACATAAAGCATTAATGGGCAAGTTCGTATACATTCAAACAAAATTCTCAGGAGTAAGAGAATGTCAGCCTTGAGGAAGTTTAATGCATGGTGGTGGTTTTCACAATAAGGGAATGAAAGTGACCTTAACAATATAAATCAGCACCTTCCTGCTCGGTTCACGGAAACTCTCAGAAGCACTGCTTCCCAATTACTCTGTCTTCTACCTTGAAAGATGAAGCTACAGCACAAATTTTATGAATTCACAGACCCCATAGTGGGAAGCAATTAGTTCAAAGGAGAGAGAGCGGTAAAAAGATAAATAAATAAGCATCTGTCAGCGTGGCCCTTACCATCAGGGAGAGAAGGAAAACTTAACTTAAGGCTGCCAGATAAATCTTTTCATCCCATGAAAGAGCCACAGCAGCTGGAGCAACAGCATCCACTGTGAGGTTGAGAGTCTGGACAAAGTTCAATGTTGCAGACTATTCTGCTTCATGGCCAGAGTATATGTGGGTATTTCAAACAAAAGCTTCTGACCAGAGAAGTTCGCTAGTGCTTGAACCTTAGCTGGTTAGTTCAGCCAAAGCCTCATTTGAGAGTAAGCTCAGGACCTCATTCTATTCCTTATACAGAAAGGATGCTCATCCCCGGCCAGGTCACCTGCAGATCCAGGCATTCAGTTCAGAGTGCCACCCCACCTTGGAGACACACCCTGCCTGATGCATTTTTTCTTCAAATGTAATTTGATTACATTGAAATATAATATATACAGAAAAGTACACTTATCATTAATGCATACCTTGATGAATTGTCACACGAATGCACCCATGTAGCCAATAATTAGACAAAAAGAATAACATTACCAGCACCTCAAATTTACCCTTACACCCTCTGATAGTTTTGCATGGTTTGTGTTTTGTACCAATGGAATTATACAGTAGATTATACTGTGTCCAGATTATTTGGGCCTATATTAAATACGTGATATCACTAGGTCTAGCTGTAGATTGTTCTTTTTCATCGCTGTAGAAATTTCCATTATATGCACATACCACAATTTATTTCTCTATTCCACTGCTGATGGTTGCTTGCATTACTTGCATTATTTCCATCTTTGAGCTATCAAGAATAGTGCTGCTGTGAATTTCCTATATATATATTTCTCTTGGTGAGCATGCAGATTTTGATCTTGTCACTTTGATATGAGAAAAAAAAAAAGGAGGTGTGGCATTTTGACATGGCTGTGCTAAGGTTTTCAGGTTAAAATGTGAAACCTTCATCTTTTGTTTGGAGTCATGAATGAAGGGCACTGTCCTAACTCACATTCTGTCTCTGGCCCTCCCACCACCTTTCACCCTGCCCAGTTCCTCACCATCCCATCTAGTTCAAGAGGCTGACTGGGCAGATGTGAACAGAAACGGACCTTCAAGGAGCCTGGCCGTTCACATGCAGTATCCATTGCCCTCCTTAAGGGGAAAACAAAATGTGCTTTTAAAATCACATAAAGATTTTTTTTCTTTTTTTTTTGTCTTTTTGCCTTATTTGGGCCGCACCCACGGCATATGGAGGTTCCCAGGCTAGGGGTCTAACAGGAGCTGTAGCCGCCGGCCTTCACCACAGCCACAGCAACACGGGATCTGAGCCGCGTCTGCAACCTATACCACAGCTCACGGGAACACCAGATCCTTGACCTACTGAGCAAGGCCAGGGATCGAACCCATAACCTCATGGTTTCTAGTCAGATTCGTTAACCACTGAGCCACGACAGGAACTGCTAAAACCACATAAAGATTTCTTAAAGGAAAAGTTTTAAGAGAGAAGGTTTCCTGTCTCCAGCACAGAAATCAGTAATTATAACAGACTCTATTTGAAGATTATCAAGTAGGAGCAGTCGTTGAGAGAGGGATACAGAGACAGAGAGACAAAGAGAAAAAGAGAAAGACAAAGAATGTACAACCGACTGTAATTCAAGTTTCAGGTGGGAAAGGCTGTGGACGTAATAAGGCAAAAAAAATTCTGCCTGACAAGAGTTGGCTCAGGTAGATGCAAGTCTGGAAGGCTTTGGGCAGGGAGATGAAGTAGGAATGTAGGAATTTTGTTGGGGGGGGCGGCTTTCTAGCAATGATTTTTCCATTGCTTCTTCTTAATCACAACTCAAATTTTTCATCTATGTGATTGCAGTGGTGCTGACCCAACCCCTGGGTTTAGGGGTGGACACTGATTGATTTAATTTAACCAGGATAGTCCATTTTTTAGCCACAGTGATGGGTTCAGGGATGGATTTAATCCACTTCTGAGCCAATCCTTCTTTTGGTTTCAGACATTAGGGCTCATGACCCAAGACAGTTCAATCATTGTGAGAATCAGTCTTTTTTGAAAAGGCTGAAACACAGACTCTATTTACTTGTCCATTCTTGACTTGGTGGTGTGAAAGAGAATGTCTGGAGAAAAAAGCTGCATATAGCAGGAGAGGCATGTATTATTATAAACCTCAAGAACTGGGTTAATTCATAAGACACATAGTAGAAAGATAAGTTCTGATAATATCACTTTTGTCCTAGATGAAACTGTACCTAAAGTGAGATGTGTTACTGGATGTTTCTGATATGAGCTAATGGATTCACTTTTTAAAATATCCAATTTGGAGTTCCCATCATGTCTCAGTGGTTAAAGAACCTGACTAGCATCCATGAGGTTTTGGGTTCGCTCAGTAGGTTAAGGATCTGGCGTTGCCTTGAGCAGACACCACTCAGATCCAGTGTTGCTGTGGCTGTGGCATAGGCCAGCAGCTACAGCTCTGATTTGACCCCTAGCCTGGAAACTTCCATATGCCATGGGTGAGGCCCTAAAAAGACAAAAGCAAAAAAAAAAAATATATCCAATTTGAACTGGGTTTTCCATTGTTCTAATCAAAACTTGCAAAAATTTAGTAAGTGTATTTGATCTGGACTTGAAAATATAAGCAGCATTCAACAGGCAGAGGTGACATTAAGTTGTGTTCCAGGAGCAAGCACAGTAAAAGTGAAGGATGTCTGTGGTCCAGCACCCAGACTAGAGAGGCATCTAGCATACTGGGAAGCAGTACCATTCATGGCTTAAGATAAATCATAGATCAGCAAACTTTTTCTGTAAAGAAGTAGACAGAAAATATTTTCCATTTTGCAAGTCAGATGATTGCAGTCATGACTACTCAGCTCTGCCATCATAACACGAAATCAGCCAAAAACAATATGCAGACCAATAACCATGGCTATGTTCCAATAAGCTTCATTTATGGGCACTGAGATTTGAATTTCATATTAAGTATCGTGTGCCCCAAGAGACTGTACTCATTTTGATTTTTTCAATTATTTAAAAGTGGTAAAAGCATTCTTACCTCATGGTCTATAATTTGCTGACCCCTGAGGTAGAGTGAACACAAAATTTCTACATTTATGCCCTTTTTCCATCATAGGCTAGCTACACAACATCGGACAAATTCCTTAATCTCTTTAAACCTCACTGACTTCGTTGATAGAATTAGAGATCATTATAGTGCTTAACTCACAATTTTGTTTCAAAATTTAAATAATCTAATCATTACAGAAAGTGTCTAATACACAGTAAAATGTAAAGTGTCTGATACACAGCATCCAAAAAAGACTAGTCATCTTACGATTGACTAGGAAGTTCCTTCGATCCTAGGCTACCTAGCTCAATAACAGAAAGTCATCAGTGTTTTCTGAGCAGAAAATTTATACAGAACTGTGCCTTTGGAACTTCACAAAGGCATCTGTCACCAGGACAGACTGGAAAAGGGAGTACCTATTTAAATTGACCTAATGTGTACCATCTATCTAGCTTAGGAAACTTGGATGCTTATTAGCATGCTGCTCTTCATTTCAGTGTGGCATTCACTGTTAAAAAGAGAAGACGGAGGAGGAGAAGAAGGGGAGGAGTCAGGATTTTTTGTTGTTGTTTTTTGGGAAATCACATTTCCAGTTCCATGCGATGCATTCTTTAGAAACAAATTCTTTCAGAGACTCAGCTGAGCTGATAAAAATTTTAAAACCCATGGTCACTTCTGGTTTGAACTGCATTCGTTGGTTTTGATAATTTATTCATTGACTAATTAGTTCAGCCAAATCTTATAGACTATGTCTCTTTCTACAAGACCAGATGGTACCCCATCACACAGACGATGGGAAATAAGACCCCATACTGTATCTGTCAGACACCCCACTGGGTAACTGATAGCCAAAAAAAAAAAATAATAATGTTCAGTAAAGATTTGCATTTAGGTCTCTTAAGGTCCTCTGATTCTCTCCACCACTCCCCTCTCCAGCAAACACTCAAGATCCTAACCCCATTTAAGATCATTAGCAAATCCCAGGCTTAATAAATATCACAGGGGAGCTAATGAGATGACTTACAGAAGGTTTGCAACTCATTGCATAAGAGGGCACCAAGCCAGTCTGATTTCTCTGGTCCATGCTATGGGAAAACCAATTAGAGTTTGCTTTTGCTATTCAGATGCAAACAAAAAGCATTATAATCTGGTTGACTAAATCTGTTAAGGTGAGAGATTGGGATCCATATTAATAGCAATAAACATGGGCAATGGGAGATGTGTATTTTTTTCTACTCCTGCCTGGGACTTGGGCAGTCATTTAATGAGCAACATGTATCTGCAGTGTATATACTGTGTGTCAAGCATGGCACTAAGAACTTTAAAGGTGTTATCTTACCAAGTCATCACAATTACCCATGTTTGCAAGCTGAAAAAAGTGAGGCCTGGAGAAACTGTGCTCTCACCCAAGTTCACAGAGCTTGACAGCTTCTCAGCCGACCCCCACCCCAGTCTCTCCTCTTCACCCCTCACTGAGTAAACAGTGATCAAAGACAACTTTTTGCCCAGTACCAACATGCATACACATGCCAGGGGCAGTGGGTGAAGAGGTGGGTACAGGTCCTTCGTGCTCTCTCCCATCTCCATCTCTGCTGTGATAGTTCTTTAACTTAATTGTGATTACATTAATTTTCCAAGAACATCTACAGGTGAAGAAACTGAGCCTGGGGGAAGAAAAGTAACTTGTTCATGGTCTAAAACTAGTAGACAGGTAAGTCCTATTCTTATCAGATCTCAGTTCAAAGATCACAGTGTTTCTAAGACTCTTAAGACTCTGAGGAAAATGAAGGTTCCCTCTGCAGCCCCATGTGTATCTAGAAAGCTCCATCTTTTCTTGAGACAACTGCATAAGAATAAACACAAAGTATTAGTCCTGTCTAAGATCCTTAAAAAATGTATACCTATATAAACTACATATATAACTTAGGCATAAATACTAGAAGTAAGCTAATAACTTGAGCCTCAGTTTCTTCCTATGCTAAATGGTGCTAATAATACTAGTATCATTTCACTGGTATAAGCATTAGTTTTAAAAAAATACAAGTAAAGCATACAAGTAAGGCGTTCTGGTAGCTATTAAAGGGAAGACATCTATCCACCTGTCTGTCCTTCCATATCTGTCCATCTATACCCCCACATGTCTATTCTCCATCTCTGTATCTATCCAACACATGTGTTTGCTGATCAAAAGAGTAATGGGCTGGGAAGCTGGGTTACTGACCCAACTCTATTATCAGCTCTGCTGCTCTAGTCATTTTCTCCAGCAGGTTCTGTGACCCCCCCATCTGTAAAACGAGGGCCTTTACTCGATCACCCCTAGATGCCTAGTATTCTCAGAATCCATACAAGCACATCACCATTGGAGCACACCACCACAGGGCTGTAGCTCTGATTAGGACAATGACATTTAGCTTCCCAGAGTACTAGGCCAAAGGATGAAATTATGTGCAGTTCTGTCTTAATGATCCAGCTGGTTTGGCTGGCCACACATTTTGGAGAAAGCTATAACTAGTCTGTGTAGTGGCTGATGAATTTCACAGGATGGTTTTTATTTTGGTTATATAAACAGTAACTCTCAGCGTACTGGGACTCTATGCTGTTTGGGCAAAATGACCTGCTTCACTTAAGCTAAAAGTATCAATCTCTGACTATTTAAATTTCTAGAAAGATCAAGAAAGAAGAAATCAGGAAGGGCACATCCCTATTTGCATTAAAATAAGTTTTTTAAGGTTTCAAATATTATTAGAGAAAGGGCCTTTACATTTATCAGCAATATGACTATTCGGCAAACATTTAATTAAACTCTCAGCTACAAAACAGAGTTGAAATAGCAAAGACTTGGAAGCTGGCTAGATCTGGTTTTGAATCCAGGCTTTGCTATATGACTTTAGGCTATTGATTTAATTTTAGCACTTAAATAGCCTCAACTAGAACAGGAGTAATCTAATACCTAATTTGCAAGATGATTAAGAGAATCAATGAAATAAAATATACACCAATAAAGTTATTTAAAAAATAAATTTAAAAAAGGAGTTCCCGTTGTGGTTCAGCAGTAATGAAACCGACTAGTATCCTTGAGGATGTGGGTTTTATCCCTGGGATTGTTCAGTGGGTTAAGGAGCCGGCATTGCTGTGGCTGTGGCATAGGCTGGCAGTGGTAGCTCTGATTCGACCTAGCCTGGGAACTTCCATATGCCATGGGTGCAGCCCTGAAAAAGCAAAACAGGAAAAAAAAAAAAAGCATCATCTAGCAGTGCTTTATGACTCAAAGTATCTGAAAAGTAAAAGTAACATACTCTCAGTGGGAATTGGGATTTTTCTCCTAAAAATCTGTTGCTTGCAATCAAGTGCCTTCTGCCTCTGTGGATACCATCACTGACCCATATGTATTAGCTAGAAACCTGAGTCATCCGTATCACCTTCGTACTGCTGGTAACCTCCACTTCTCATCTACTTCATCCATTGTCCCCACCTCCTCTCATGCCTCCTCCCCGCCACTGTCATGTCTGAACTGGACTATCTCACCTGAACTGGCCTCTTCACGTCTACCCCCATTCCCCTCAAAATGATACTCTGCAAAGAAACCAATGTGATTCTTTAAAAAGACAATCTAAACACATTCCCTCCTTGCCTTTAAGCCCTTTTGCACTCCCTGATACTCCTGGGATGCAATCAAATTCTGCAACATGGCCTTCGAGGCTTTCTTGGAACTGACTCCTGGCCCTTCTTCAGCCCCATAAGATCCCACCCCCTACCCTGCTCCCTGGGTGGTGGGAACACTGGCTTTTCTCTATGCCTTGAGGGTTCTCAGCACTCACCAACCACACAGTTTGCACACACACCTGAACATTCCATTCATCAGCTGCCACATACACCTCAAATCTTTTTTTTTTTTTTTGTCTTTTTGCCTTTATGTAGAGCCGCACCTGCGGCATATGGAGGTTCCCAGGCTAGGGGTCTAATAGGAGCTGTAGCTGCCGGCCTTCACCACAGCCACAGCAACGCGGGATCCGAGCCGCGTCTGCAACCTTCACCACAGCTCACGGCAACGCCGGATCCTTAACCCACTGAGCAAGGCCAGGGATCGAACCCGCAACCTCGTGGTTCTTAGTCAGATTTGTTAATCACTGAGCCACGAAGGGAACTCCACACCTCAAATCTTAAGAGATGTCATTCCCAGACACTTCAAGGGAGTTCAGCATGTGCGTCCATACCTTCACATGCTTTTCTTTCAGAACCCACCACGGCTTGGAGTTAGATGTTTAGGTAATTCTTTGCTTAGTGCCTGTGCCCCTCCTCACTGTAAATTCAGTGGACAAGAGGAACCATTTCTGTTGTTTTTGATCCTGTTTCCTGGTAACTAACAGAGAGCCAGGCCAAGAGTAAGTGTCCCATAAATACTCTTCTTTTTTTTTTTTTTTTTTTTCTTTTTAGGAATGAAGCTGTGGCATATGGAAGTTCCCAAGTTAAGGGTCAAATTGGAGCTTCAGCTGCTGGGCTACCCCAAAACTACAGCAATGCGGATCTCAGCCGCATCTGCGAACTGCTGCGCAGCTTGTGGCAATGCTAGATCCTTAACCCAGTGAGTGAGTCCAGGGATCGAACCCACATTATCATGAACACTATGTTGGGTTCTCAACGTGCTGAGCCACAATAAGAACTCCCATAAATATTCTTGAATGAAGAAATAAATGTTCTCTCCCTGTTCTCTTCCCCCTTCCCCTTCCCACAAATATTTGCTGAAGGTCTACTTAATGCAGTCACTCCCTTTCAGAGCATTAACATTCTTTTCCAGACCCTGCTTGAACATTTCCGATAACAAGGACCCCATTACCTCCACGAATCTTCATCAGCAGACCGTTCTGATACTAGTTCTTTTCTGAAACAAGAACTTGATGAAATGTAACTTCCACCCACTTGTATACGTGGCTTATATTTTTCTCTCAAAACTTGAGATTTACAAGTAACAATCTCTGGTATGTCTTGGTTAACTTAGTTCCCTTCTCTCTGGTGAGATGTATACTCAGTTTGCACAGTCCCTACATCTCCAAAAGCATGTTTAAGGGCAGATAAAATGAAGTCCATCTAAAAATTTAACTTCAAGGAGATATGTTACATATCAGTTTACAAAGACAGAGGAAAAGGAGAGGGAAAGTTTGGGACAAATTTAGTCCAATCCCAGGTGTGTCACATTCCCTTGTAATTTTTTGTCAGAAAAATCTATATTTGCCACTGGACCAGGAGGAGTTTTTGGAGGATAAGTTCATATGTTCACCGTGTGGTCTTTATCCCAGCACTTAGCACAGCGGGCCTTCAATACACACTGGATCAGTAAATGTGACAATGATGACTATCACAACAGCCCTGACACTAAGTTAAATAATACAAACTTTGTGTTCTATTCTGGACTCTAACTTTTGATCCTGTGTGGTAGGATGAGGCCATCGACAGCATGAGATAGAACAATGCCTATAACAGATTAAGTTTTTTAAAGTTGTAAAATGGTACACATAGTATGATTCTATTTGACTAAGAAATTAAAACTCACATGACTAGACAGATAAACACCCGGCATCTGCCTAGACAGCCTCTGTTAAGGCATCCACAAACTGTTAACAGTTGTGTGTAGGGATGTAATTTGCCTAAGTGGGACATACAGACACATTTACTTCTTGTTTCACACAAAACCATCTTTTGGGTGTGTTTGGGTTTTGATTTGGTTTTACCTTAATTTACACTAAGTACCCATTCCTTTTATGATGAAATAAAACAACTTACAGAGCCATTACACAGTCAGAGGAAAGTAACAGGCTGCAAAGGGTTTGGATCCCATGAGAAATGAACAACCACCAAAAGAAATGGAGATGTTCAACCTACATACAGAAAGCCAAAGCAGACCACAATAACTGTCTCCCGATACTTACAGGGCTGTTGTCACACAGAAGGGGAAGGCTGCCCTCTGCAGGGCAGAATGAGGACTACCAAAGAGGGGGAAGGCTCAAGGATGTAAATTTCAGCTCAAAGCAGGAAAAATCCTTTTCCTAATTTGAGCTATTCAACATCAAAATGGGCTGTTTTGAAGTAGCCACCGTTACATCACTAGAAGTAGAGATTTTTGCAACAGAGGAGTCTGTGAATAGATTTCAGGCATCAGTAGGATCTTAAGATTAGGTTCAACTTTATGCTGTGTGTGCATCTTTCAGAGAAGTGAAACCATAACTTGCTTCAACATCCTGTAGGATTCAGTGAACCCGAAATAGAGGAGGATCAATAGGGACTGAATGACTGCTTATTACCACTGACACCAAGGAGATTCATACACCCTTGAAATTTTAGTAATCTCATCTATACCAATTAAAAATCAGAAAAAAAAATGCAGGTCTGGAGTTTTTTGGTATCCATTTTATGCAAATTATTTACTTTTTAATATTAAGTATTACAATTCATTGAGGGCAAAGACTATGCCTTCTATGACAATATTTCCTCCTTATCATGCAGAGCTTCTTATACAAAGTAGGTTTTTAATAAATACTCAATGAGTATATGGAGCAATATGTATGCAGACTCCTACAGTATATTTTTCCCTTTTCACTCATTGATATAGCAACTGCATCAGAAAAGCAGGATTCCATATAGGAATTAGGGGTGGCACAATGATGATAATGGCGATGATGATGGTGGTAATGATGGTGATGATTATGATGGTGATGGTGATTATGACAGCTAAAATGTTACTAAACACTTACTATGTGTAAACACTTTGATAGGCATTTTATCTGTAATAGTGTGAGTAATTCTTACAGCAACAATTTAAAGTGAGGCTTAGATTAATTAAATAACCTATCAAGGTTATATTGTTAATAAGTGATTTAAATCCAGGAAGACCAACTATAGCATGCAAACTCTTAACTCCTATTAAAAAAAATTTTTTTTTTTTTTGTCTTTAGTGCTGCACCTGTTGCATATGGAGACTCCCAAGCTAGAGGTCGAATTGGAGCTCAGCTGCTGGCCTACACCACAGCAACGCCAGATCCAAGCTGCATCTGTAACCTACACCACAGCTCACTGTAATGCCACGATCCTTAACCCAGTGAGCAAGGCCAGGGATGGAACCTGAGTCCTAACGGATGCTGGTCAGTTCTGCTGAGCTACAATGCGAAATCCATCTATGGAAAACTCTGCTAAGAAAGTACAGTCACCTGGACTCTGGTCTTAACTCTATCACAGCTTTGTGAAGAACTAAGGCAAGGGGCTTTTCTATCCTTTATTTGTCAAATCTGTTATGTGGGAAACAGTATAATAAGAAAAATCTGGAAGGTGTAACATGACAATGAAGAATGTGGACTGTACTTATTCATTATGAGCATATTTTGAACATAATTATAATACTTGTTTTGAAGCCCTTGTCTGATAACGGGGCTATCTCTGTTTACTGTCCTGTGCGTGTTCACCTTTTCTTATTTATTTACATGTTTCTATCTAGTAATTTTGGAGAGTATCCTGGATACCGTACACAATAGTTTGTGTCTGTGTTCTGTTCTGTTCCCCTGAATAGGTCTGTTTGTTACTGGCATTTGCTTACTTTAGCAGACACTTAACTAGACTCAACTCAAAGTCCAAAGTCTGCCGCCACTGTGGTGGGCATCAGCTGAAATCTCAGTTAATATTTTCAGTTTTCAGACTTGTATATTTCCTTCAGTGGTCATTTAGCAGTTTGGGCAGAGTTTATACTAAGAATTAGGGCAGAATTACATAAAGAATTATCTTTAGAGTGTTCTCCTTTCTAGAATTTTTCTCCTTCACTTTCCAGCTTCTCAAGCAGACCCAAATTTTTTCTTCCAGTTCTTCATGCCAGTATGAATGCAGGTTTTAGCTCACATAGTATTAAAAAAAAATAAGTAAACAGAAAACCCATAGAGTGCCATTCCCTTCTTTCAAGTGTCAACTCCCTTCCAGTTTCTGTCTACTTTATATCATTCTGCAGTCTTTTCATTATATATATATATATGTGTATATACAGACACACACACACATACACACCCCTCAGCCTGGTAAAATCAGGCTGGGAGTGTGGTCCAATAGCAGCAACTCCACCAACAGCATGGCCCGAGTCCCTGCCCTGACTGTCTCTTAGACCAGAGCATTCTAACCATTTTGCTGATAATGGGTTACAAGTAACTTTCCAGCCCTTATGACATTTTACCTCTACCACAGTGTAACCCAATGATAATATTTTCATTTATAAGTATGCTGGGATATAAAAAAGATTGAGAAACACCATCTTAAGCAAAGCTACTTCACCTATAATAGTCTGACTTTTTCAATCAGTCAAAGGGGCTAATGATAATATCTCCAAGAGTTATTGTAAGGATTAAATAATATAAGTAGTGTTTGAGAGGCTGAACACAGAGGCATAAAGAATATCTTAATATTATGCTAATATTGTTGACTTAAAATTATTAACTATTAATGCCAATATAACTACAATTGTATTGACTTAAATAATATCAAAGATTATTACTGATAATATAAATATGATAGTGGCCCCCCCAAATTACGTGAGAATATTAATAATTTCCCCTCCCTTCTCCTTGTAAGAACAACGCACCTGCTTGGGTGCCTATATTTGGCTCCTCCTAAACTTACCAAGAAAAGCAATAAGAAGTAAAGTAACACCAGGTAATTTTTTAGTGTTTGCTGTATCAGATCCTGCTCTAAGTGGTTTGTATGTATAAATTTATTTAATCTTCCAGTCAGTCCACTAATGAAGACATTATTATGTCTTCTTTACCAAAGAGCAAACAACTGAGACTCAGCCTGATAAACTCACTTGCCGAAAAATAGATACTTAGGAAAGGCTGAAGCCAAGGTTTGAGTCCAGGGAATCTGTTAACAAGGTTACTTTCTCAACAACCATAATTTGGAAGGTAAAGAAGCAGAACTGGGGAAGTAAAAAGGGTAAATGGATTTACGATAAAATAGGTGGGGGGCTACTTGATGGAGAAAAAACTGGATGTGTAAAAGAAGAGGAGAGAAAAAGTAAGAGACAGTCCAGCAACGGATAATTTTGGAGACAGACCTTTGGGGAGTATGGGGCATTTAAGCTGAGACTTCTAGAGATGAGCAAACTCCGGGAAGATGACTGAAAAACGTATCTCTTTAGATCCACTCTTACACAGCAAGCTCTGTATTCCTTTTTAGGCAAGTTTCAAGACCTGAGATAAAGACGCAAATCGCTTTGAAATGCTCTGTTGTTTGGGGGCATGAAATACTTTTGTCTCTGCTAAATGTGACTCCCCCCCTCCCCGCAGCCATTATCCTTGTTTTTTTTTCTACCAGGGCAGCTTCAGCTCTGGTGACAATGAGGATGCTGACTACAAGGCAGATAAGGGTCTTAGGTCTAGTGATTAAGAGGAAGAAATAATAGGATTTGATGTTTAAATCCCAATGTTGACTCTTAATAGTTGGTCCCTTAGACAAATTATTTAAACCCTCAGTGTGACAGCTGTCTCGTCTGTTAAATCGGAGGAGCAATATCAACTTCACAGGTATATTGGTAGGACTAGATGAAATAATACGTGAATGTGTAAAGTACCTGATATATTCCATGGTCTTGTGGGGAGTCAGAAACCATAAGATCAATTTCCTTACCCTCCCCCTTCTTCCTTAAACTCTGGGATCAAAGTATTCCCTACCAGGAACAGCTACTACCTTAAGAGAAAAATCACCAGCATAGTATTTGCACTTTGCTTAGTGGCCCAATTAAGTAAACCCCTATTAAATTCATTTGTATTTCAAATAGACCATGCATGATACCCAGGCCAACAGGAGGAGGAAAAGGCAGAGTGATTAATGAAGCCCCAGGAACAGACAGACAGACATCTCACAAACAGCCACGTGTTTGTTTACTCATCCATAATTTGTTTATTTTTCCTTTTTGGAAGTCCCACACTCAGAAGGGGCTGTCAGATGAGAAACACAATCTGAAGCAACTCCCTAAATGTACTTATCCTGGGGCAGACCCCGGTTTATTTCAGGCTGACAGCTGGCACCTATGGCCTGCAGTGAAATACTCTGTGACACTGATACAAAGAGACAGGTGGCAGGGCTGCCACCAAATGCCACATTTGATTGATAAAGTGACCTAAGTATTGCAGGCACCAAGAATGTCATTAGCAATCACTGGTTTCCCTGCAGAAAGCACCCTAGAGGCCATGGAGGCAACAGAGAATGCAGCCCTTGAGTGTGTGTATATGCGGACGTGCATGTCTGTGTGTGATGGAGACAGTTCCTATCACTGTGGTTCAGAGAAAGACCACCGGACCTGGAGTACAGGAGCGCTTGGCCATGAATGTGCTAAAGGGTCCAGGGTAAGTTAAAAACTTGTAAACCTCAGCTGGCATCCTTCTCATCTCCCCTCTCTATTCTCAGCAGCTAAATGCCATATCCTTGGGGAACCCTTCCCTGATCACCCTCATGCCCAGACAGATCTCACTCCCCTAGTAATCAAGTCAAATAATACCTTGCACGGTGTCCATATCACATTTGTAATAATATCATCGTTGGTTGCTTATCAACTTAATGTCCATCTTCCACACAAAATTATAATCTCCATGAGGGCAGAAACTGCGTCTTTGTTATCAAATCGATCCCTAGGGTCCTGTATGTTCATTTTCTCCAAGTCTGCTCATCCAAACATGGCAACCATCACAAATATCTCACTTCCAGTGCTCCAAGCTCCCCCAAATCCTTTCTCCAAAACTCATCTCTTTCTGGTCTTTCCTTTTCCTTTCCTTCTTCTCTTCTTTTGAAAGCCAGGCTCTTCTCCATCAAGTATCCCTCTGCCTCTTTTAGTGTACATTAGTTTAACCTTTTTGATTCCCGGGTTCTGTTTGTTTATTTTCCAAATTACAGCTACACTCCAGAGAGACGATGCTTTTAATTTAAGCAAATATGTCAATAAAGTAAGTCATACAAAATTTTGGCTTCCGGTGCATGTGAGAATTTTGTTTAGATTATACAATAGTCTATTAAGTGTGCAATAGTGTTGTCATAAAAAAACAATGTACTTACTATAATTCAAAAATACTTTATTTCTAAAAATAGCTAACCATTCTCTGAACCTCACCAAGTCACAGCAGTAATATTAAAGATCACTGATCACATATCGCCATAACAAACATAATAACAATGAAAAAGCTTGAAATATTGTGAGGCTTACCAAAGTGTGATACAGAGACACAAAGCGAGCAAATGCCGTTGGAAAAATGGCTCTGCCAGACTTGCTAGACATAGGGTTGCCACGAACTTTCAATTTGTAAAAAAAAAAAAGGCAGTATTTGCAAAGCATGAAAAGCAAAGCACAATAAAACAAGGTATGCCTGTATAGCTTTTGGGAAAATAGCCTTTATAAGACATTTTCTGGATTCAGACCCTGGCTCTGGCACTTCCCAGAGGTATGACCTTGGGCAAGGTGTTGGACCCATTGCCCCTCTCTCTTATCCTAATGCTAAGCTAGTTTGCACCTGCTGTTCGCAACCTGGAATGATCCTCACCTGCCTCCTTTTGAATGTGTAAATCAAACAGGATTCCTCAGAATGGCTTTTTCCTAAGCCCATACTCATCACTCTCTAATTCATTATTCTTTTAAGTTTTTCCTATAGCATTTATCACTGGCCGATACTATCTAGTGGGTTTACTTGTTTAATATTAGTCTCCTCCCATAATGGTGAAATTCCATGAGGACAGTAACCTCTCCTATCTCTCTAAACACACTAGCCCAGTCCCGAGGACAATGCCTGGCAAAGACTAGCCTTTCAACAAATATATTCTGAACAAATAAATAAAATAACCAACTAATTCATTAGTAAATGAAGGAACAAAAGTCACTAAAGTATGGTAAAGACTAAATAGCCAAAAACAAATAAAAATGCCCTATGTTAGCCAGGATTCTTAGCTGCAAGCCATAGAAACCAACTCTGGTTGATTTAAGCACAAAAAGAATAGAGAAAAGGGTATCAGTTAACTCAAAGAATTACTGGAAAAATTCAAAACCTGTAGAGGCTTAGGGCCAAGTATATTACTCAAATGAAGTAACTGAGTGATGACAAGACACTGTCATGACTTCTTTTCCCAAGCATTGGACATAGCAGCTGGACAATGAACAGACCTAACACTTAGGCACTGTAGCAATAGTGAACTCTGAGCGCCAACAGTCCTGCCGCAGGAAACCTATCAATTCATCAAGAACCCTGTGCATCCAACAGTTTGCTGGGTACCCAGCTTCTCCAAGTAATTAGTTCAAGTCCAAGTCTGGGGCAACTACAACCAACTGGCAGATTGTAAGCCAGATGTCCATCATACTATAAAACCGTGGGGAAAGCAAGGAGCCAACGTTTTCAGTTTCTATACATGAGAGGAAGGCTGGGACGCCCACCTTGATTCCTAGAGTGAGGAGTTTTCCAAACATGGAAACAAGGGCCAGATGCTGAACAGTCAAAACTAATGACCAATTTTCACCACAGTGCTCAATAAATATTAACACAAAGCAATCCAATTACTGAGCTTCTCTGACAAAACAACTGACAATTTTTCAAAAAGAGAAAACATGAAAACTACGGCCTAATTCTTTAAAGCTGTACCGAATTGGAAGCACACATTTTACAACTTTTTCACGAATTATTCGGTTTGTCAACTAGCTGGATGTTGAATGTGTTTGAGTATTGATTTGAGGAAACTCTTGTCCTGCACAGTTCAGTGAAATGCCAGAAAAAAAAAAAATCGTTAAGACGATTCTCATGGACACAACCCTAGGGACGTGAATTTGCTGCCAAATAAGCCAGGCCGTTTTCACGGCTTGCTGCTCACCCAGGAAAAGAAATCTTCAGCTTCTTTCCAAAAATGCAGACGTCAAATACTTTTAACTGATACAGCTGCTGACTTAACATGTCTGTACTGGGCAATAGTCTCTAACATGAGTTAGCCATTTGGTTTGGACCCGCCCAGTCGCATCCAATGAAGACTTGATAGGAAGAATCAAGATGTCTATCTACTACTAAGAAAACCTGATCGATCAGACTCCTCAAGGAAATTTGGATCTTTACAGGTGTCTTAGAGGACAGATAAAAAAGACAGAGATGATATCCCCCAATGATGGGTGTCCCGAAGTTCGGATGCCAGGATCATAGTTTCACTCAAATTCCCAGTCTTTTTGAACTTGGTTCTTAGATTTTTCTTAATTCTGTGAGCATAAATATAGAAATAATAAATAGGAGATCCCATTGTGGTGCAGTGGAAACCAATCCGACTAGTATCCATAAGGATGCCCATTCGATCCCTGGCCTCACTCAGTGGGTTAAGGATACAGCATTGCCATGAACTGTGGTGTAGGTCGCAGACACGGTTCAGATCCCACGTTGCTGTGGCTGTAGTGTGAGCCAGTAGCTGTACCTCCAATTCGACCCCTAGCCTGGGAACTTCCATGTCCCATGGGTGAGGCCCTAAAGAAAAGCTAAATATATAACATGTAAGTTTTACTCTCTTAGCAACTTCAAAGCAAATAATGCAGTGTGTTTAATGATATTCACCTTGCTAAACATTTGATTCTAGAATATATACCTCATATAAGTGGAAGTTTGTTCTTAACCAACAAATCCCCATTTCTCCCACCACCCACAAGTCCCTGGCAACCATCCATCTCTTCTCTGTGTCTATGAATTTGGCTTTTTTAGATTCTACATATAAATGATCATGCTCATACAGTATTTGTCTTTGTCTGACTGATTTCACTTAGCAAAATGTCCACAAATTTCATCCATGTTGTTTCAAGATAGGAAACTTCACTTGCATAAAAAATATGCATTTTTGCATCTTTGATGGACACAAGATTGTTTCCAAGTCTTGACTATTATGAACAAGGCTGAAATGAACACAGGGGTGCAGATTTCTGTTTGACATAGTGATTTCATTTATTTTGCATACATATCCCAAAGTGGGACTGATATATAACATGGAAAATTTCTATTTTTAACTTTGAGGATTCTCTGTACTGTTTCCCATAGTGGCTATACCAATTTATATTCCCATCAACAGTGCACAAGGTTCTCCTTTATCCACATCCTTACCAGCACTTGTCATCTCTTGTTTTCTTGATGCTACCCATTCTAATAGATGTGATATGATATCTCATTTTGGTTTGGATTTGCACTTCCCTGATGATTAGTGATGTTGAGTACCATTTCATGTTTGGCCATTTCTATGAATTCTCGGGGAAGAAGTCTACCCAGGTCCTTTACCCATTTTTAAAATCAGATTATTTGTAATTTTACTATTGAGTTGTATACATTCTTTACCTATTTTGTATATTAACCCCTTATAAAATATATGCTTTGTAAATATTTTCTCCCATTCTGTTGGCTGCCTTTTCATTTTGTTAATATTTTTTTCTCTAGGTAAAAGCTTTTTAGTTTGATGTGGTCTCATACGTTTATGTTTGCATTTTGTGCTTGTGGTCTCATTTGTTCATTTTTTTTCATTTTATGCCTTTGGTATCATACCTAGAACACCTAAATCATTGTCAAGAACAATGTCAAAGAGCTTTTCTCTCTGTGTTCTTCTAAGAGTTTTATGTTTTCAAGTCTTTAAGTCTTTAATCCAATTCCAGTTAATTTATGTGAGTGGTATAAGAGAAGAGTCTAATTTTTTTATCTTTTGCACATGAATATTGTTTTTCCAACATCATTTATTGAAGAGAATGTCTTCCCTCCATTGAGGAAATATTGGCTTCCATGTCAAAAATTAGTTGATCATGTATGCATGGGTATATTTCTGGGCTCTCAATTATGTTCCATTGGCTCTGTGTGCCTATTTTTAATGCCAGTGCCATGCTGCTTTGACTATTACAGTTTTGTAATATAGTTTGAAATCAGGAAGTGTTATACACACAGCACTGTTACTCTTTCTCATGATTGCTTTATATATTCAGAAAAATTTTCAGTTTCATTTGAATTTTAGGACTGCTTATTCTATGAAAATGCTATCAGACTTTTAAAAGGGATTGCATTGAATCTAGAGATAGATTTGGGAAGTTCTAACAACATTAATTTTTCCAATTCATGACACAGGATATTTTTCCAAATATTTCTTTCATCTTCAGTTCTTTAATCAATATCTGGTCTTACAGTTTTCAGTGTATAAATCTTTTATCTCCTTGGCTATATTTATTCCTAAGCATTTTATCATTTTAATGCTATTGTAAGTTAGACTATTTTCTTTATTTTTCTTCAGATTATTCGTTGTTAGTTTGTAAAAGGCAGCTTATTTTTGTATGTTGGTTTTTGTATTCTGAACCTTTACTGAATCCTTTACTCATTCCAACAGTTTTTTGATCATTGAGTCATTAGGGATTTTTACATATAAGATTGTGTCCCCACAAACAAAGACCATTTTACTTCTTCCCTTCTGATTTGGATGCCTTTTATTTCTGTTTCTTTCTTACTTGCTCTGGCTAAGACTTCCAGTACTATGTTTAATAGGAGTGGTGCTAATGGTCACCTTTATCTTGTTCCTGATCTCAGAGGAAAAGCTTTCAAACTTTCACTTTTGAGTATGATGCTAGCTGTAGGCTGGTCATACACGACTTTTATTATGTGGAATTATGTTCCTTCTATATCTTATTTGTTGAGTTTTTATCATGAAAGGATGTTTATTTTTTTAAATACTTATTCTGCATGAATTGTTATGATCATATGACAGTTATCTTTTATTCTATTAGTGTGGTGTATCACATTTATTAAGCCGTGGATGAACAATCCTTGGGGACATACTGACTTATGGTGTATGATACTTTTAATGTGCTCTTGAATTCATTTTGATAGCATTTTGTTGGGAATTCTTGCATCTATGTTCATCAGGGATATTGGCTTGTATTTTTTTCTTATATTGTCCTTATCTGTCTTTAGTATCAGGGTAATGCTAGCTTCGTAAAATGAATATAGGAGCGTTACCTCCTCTTCAAATCTTTGGGAATAATTTTACAAAAAGGGCATTAATTCCATAAATATTTACTACTTAAACTTAACAGTGAAACCACCTGATCTTTGGCTTTCTTTCTTTCTTTCTTTCTTTGGTAGGTTTTATATTGGTGATTCAATCTCCTTACACATTATTGGTCATTATGATTCAGTCTTCATAGATTATATGCTTCTAGAAATTTATCCATACTAGGTTATCCAATTCTTTGGTACATAATTGTTCACAATAGTCATATGATCCCTTGTATTTTCTGTGGCTAGCGGTTGTCATGTCTCCTCTTTAATTCACAGTTTTACTTATTTGAGCCCTCTCTCTTTTCCTCTTGGTAAGACTAAGTTTTGTCAATTTTGTTTATCTTTTTAAAACATCAAATCTTAGTTTTACTGAGGTTTTCTATTGGTTTCCTACTCTCTATTTCATTTATTTCTGCTCTTATCATTGTCATCTCCTTCCTTCTGCTAACTTTGGGCTTATTTGCTCTTTTTCTAGTCCCTTGAGGGGTAAAATCAGGTTGTTTATTTAAGAACTTTCTTTTTTCCTTAATGTAGGCTTTAGTACAGAAATAGCTTTAGTCACTCCTGCTAGGGATTTTTTGAGGATTTCTTAGACCTCTTCTACGGATATACCTATGCCATAGCTCTTGTTCCCTAAGAGGGCGTAGGTGGGGATCCCTAATATCATTTGTCTTCTCTCTATCCTGCAAAGCCAGGTTGAGTGCTGACACCCTCACTCCCGTTTGCTTTCCCTAGGGTGATGCTGAATCCTCAGTCTTCTGTGCTTTCTCTCAATCACACAGAATCTCACCAGCTTTCTGCCAGTGCTTGCTAGTCTGCAAAGGATTGCACTTGCCACCCCTTAGGGCACACACAAGGAGCCAGGTGTAGGATAGGGGTTGTGTGAATGAAGTACATGGGGCATAGGGGGTGACCCTGTGTCAGCTAGGGGCATCCACAGGCCAGGTGTCCACAGCAGCTCATGGCTGGACTTCCTGATAGACTCTGGCTGGTAGGATCCACATCGCTTTGATGTCCTATGAGAGCCTGGCTGCTATTCTGGCCCCTCCTTGTCCCCAGAGCACCTCAGAATCCTGGAAGAGAGAAGGACAAAGTGAGCAACTTTGGAAGCATCTCTCATAACTGGGAAGCCAGGTGCTCATGCACAAGCTCTCAGTTTAACTCATGAAGGAAATCACAGGCCAAGAAGATCTCTCTTGGCACTGAGTTGTGCTTCCTTGAGAAGGAGATGACACCAGTAAAGTGGAACTGTTCTGCTAACTCTCTTCGATGTATCTAACCTTGGATTGTTTTTGCTCCAATAGTTTTCTAGAACTGCTCCATAGGACTTTCAGACTTCCCGAAGTCATTCTAATCCATGGGTGACTGTCAAATTTGGTATTCTTTGTGGGGAAAAATAGTAGAAAAGTCCTATTCCATCAATTTGCTGATGTCACTTCCACAGTGAGCTTTAACTGACACAGTCTTCACTGGAAATAACCTAAGGATGACTGACAGAATAGTATTACTGGTTAAAGTTTAATTAAACACACAAAACACAGGCTTTGGAGAAATGCTTTAGAGGCATCATATCATTTTAACCTTCTCCAAATCTTCAAGATAGGTTTTCATTTTTTACCTACTTTGCAGTTGAGAAAGTTGCAGCTTAGAATGGTTAACTGTCTCCCCAAAGACGCACTCATGGAAGTGACATAGCTATCAGTTCCATCTTAAGCCAAAACTCATACACTTGACCATGTTGGACAAGACTGTAAGGATGGGACTGATTGACTGATTCATTCATTCATTCGTTTAATAATTACTTATCAGGCATTTATGATACTAGGCTCTATTCTAGAAATGCTGGCAAAGGATAAACAAGATTCTCTGTAATCATGGAGTTGCCTTCCAACAATGGAGATAAACAACAATAAGCAGACAACAAATAAATAAGCATTATACTTTCTGATAATAAGTACAGAACAGGAAATTGAAGAAGGCTAAGGAAATCCAGTAGTACCAGTGTAACATTAACATTTGGCAAAATAATCAGGAGCCATGCAAGAAGCTGGGACAGAGCATATGAGACAGACACAGGTCAACCGTAATCACCCTTGGGGCAGGAGTGAGCCTGATGTGTTTGAGCCATAAGAAAACCTGCATGGCTAAAGTAAAGAGATAGAAGACACAAAAAATGGATATTAAAGTCAGGCTGACAGGCAGGGGCCAGATGATGGGGAACTCTGGGGTCTGGTTTGCATTTGTAGCCCTGGCTCACACTTGCAAGTCCTGGCTCTAACAGTGGTTTATCCTTAGGGGACTCACTTACCCTCTCTGGGCTATTTCCTAATCTGTAAAAGGAGAATGTAGGAGATATAGAAGCAGAGAATCTGAAAGGTCCATTCTAGCCTTGACATTCTGCAGTAAGACAGAGAATATGATGGATGACAAGGAAAAGGTAAAAGCTGAATAATGAATTCCGCCTCTGAGGGTGGTCACCTTGAATGTCTCCATCTTCTTGTGGATGACTCAGTGTAAGGGTTTATAAATAAAGCTACTCTTTCCAAACCCTGCAGGTTCATCTGATAATCATGTTTGTTTCATGATTCACTCAATACAAGGAGATAAGGCAAATGTCCCTGACATTTAGATCAAGGAAATTAAAAACCTGTGGAAAATCAGTGAAATTCCCTACCACTCTGGTATATTTTGATCTGATGAAGGTCCAGTGGGAGACGGTTATTTGATACCTCTGTTGAATTCAATTTTTCCAGCAAAAAAATAGTCCCTATGACTGACTATTTTGGGGGTTAATCAAATCATCTTTGAACTGAAATGAGTCAAAATGATCCATGAAATTTTGTCACATGCAGAATATAATGCTAACCTAAATATATTTCTACTGATTATACCTAGTTATATGAAATTTGCCTAGAAAAATACCTTTGGATGGTAGCTACCTGTCAGGTAGAGAAACAGATAATGCCAGTGTCAAGGCTTGCTACTTAGTGTGTCAAAGTTTGAGAAAATCTATTCATTCCCTCAGGAAACTTACATTCTACAGAAAACCTACAGTCAGTAAATAAATATATGAATCAAAAGCGTGAAGAGTGCTACAGTGAAATAATATAGTGTAATGAGAGTACGTAATAGGCTGACGAAAATATTCCACTTTGGTCAAGCCAGAAAAAAAAGTGGCATAGCACAGGCAATAAGTGGCTGAAAGCAAATCTGATCCCAGATTTAAGCATGAAGCTATACGTCACCTTTCCAAATGAAATGCTAAGAATAGCTAACATATTCCCAGACTTAATATGAACCTGGAATTCATTCAGTGCCAAAAAGCTACCAATACTTGCTTCTGTTTAATTAAGAGAATGTATTATTTAGCAGGATACCAGAAACACCTGCTCAACAAAACTGGATCATCTTGCTTCATTTCTTTGAGAGCTCCTGAACCATTAAAAAACAAAAACTCTACAACATCTATGTCTCGCATAGAAACAACTATACAGGTGACATTAAATGAAGCTAACTACAAGGGATACAGAATATTTTCAGTGCATGTGTAACTGAGCCTATTTAGACTGAAATATATTCACAGGTAAGTATTTATGATGATAGTAGAAAAGTAATCCATTGAGGAGTTGAAGCAAATTTGAACAAAATAGCTATTTGAATGTTTTCTACTTCTTTCTATTTTTTTATAACCTCCCATGGAACTCAGATTATAGATGCTTATAATAAGTTTTATCCATTGCAAATAACCAAAAAAAGCCTTTTTCTTGAAAAAAGCTTTTAAAAAGCCAAAAAAAAAGAGAAGCACTTTTCTTTGGTGTTTAGTAATTTTACCTTTCAAATAAATTGTTTCAAATTCCATATGATTATTCAGTTTAGAAACATACTCCATCAGCATACAAAAAAAAAAATCCACATGCAATGTTAAGCTATTCTAACCATCATGGAAAATGAGAGTACTTTGGCAACAATACAGGAGAGGGGAAAAAAAGAAAAAAAAAGTGAGTAACTCTAGACTCATAGCTTCAAAACAAGATTACAGAAGCCTTATCAAAAAACTGGATATAAATGTCAGAGATTATGATTACTATGATGATTCTCCTGTGACTCAAAATCATTCCAAGTAATGAGAGCAAACGTATCCTAACCCGAAAGTTTTCAGTAACTATCAGTGGTCTCCAAAGATACATGAATGGTCTCTAAAGTTGCAAAATGTGTGAATGGGAGGTGGGGGCTCTTCACACCACCTGTTTCAGTGTCCTAAATAATGATATTCAGGGAGCATGTTAATTTGAGGCCACCGTAATAAGTGTAGAAAAGAACTTACTATACAAAATCTGTGAGCTCCAGTGAGACCACACTGCCCTGGCCCTCTGAAGATGCCTCAACACCTGGTCTACCCCATTCTTGGAGGATGAGGCTCATTGGCCTACGGAAGGGAGTATTCAAAAAACCATTCACATTGACCTAACAACCGAGAAACATGACAGGACCTATTGCATGCTTTGCTAGCTGATTTTCTCTCTACCTCTCTATCCTCTAGCTGCAGAAAATATACCTTGGCCCAGCAGTATGCCTAAGAGATTAGGCAAACTCCGTCCATCTCAGTTGCTGAAGTTGTTAAGCTCATTCATCTCAGATCTTCATTATCTCCTGCACATTTCCGAAGGGCACCCCATTGAATAAGAGCCACTTATCATTATTGTCTTGTGCAAGAGACTCGAGTTGTACAGAGGGCTTTCCAGGGATAACGCACTTGCTCCACAGCATGAGAAAAACAAAGATAAATGGAGGAATGAAACAGTCTCTTAAATTCAAGTTTTATTTGGCCATGGAGGAAAGGAGATGCAAAGCACATAGCGAAGACACAGGTATCTATCAAAACAAAGGAAGAGCATATTCTGTAGTGCAAGTAAAATACTATCAGCACGTAGAGAAGAGAGCAAGGAGGTCCTTATCTGGAGGACGCTAGAAGTTTTGCATAGAGGAGGTCTTGGGTATTAAAGGACACATGGATTTTTCCTGATGTCAAAGAAAGAGAAGGATATTCTGAAGAGGGAATTTAAAAAGAGGGAATACAAGTACACAGTGAATGTGGATAAATGGAGTGGAAATGGCACATAATCAGGCAGCATAGAAGACACATAAAGACTGTGGGTTAAATGAATGATTATTAGGGTAAAGGCTGTGGAGCAGTGAGTAAGGGTGACTAAAACCTGAAAAGTGGTTACTATATGGAGAAAAGCTTTGAAGTCCATACTACAAAGTGGAGACTACTTCTTGGAAACAATGACAGTCATCAGAAGTTTTACAAAATGGAAGGATCAAGATTTACATTTTAGAAAGATAACTTAGGGGAAAAGTAGGGGAATGGATGGGAAAGAAGAGATTAGAAAGGAAGATGATTTTTAGAGCTCAGCTTTTTATGATCTGTTTCTGTTTTAAGAGCTGGATAATGAAATTAATGAAATAGAGTGATGGAAGAAGCAAAAAAAAAGGAGAGGGTTGGAAGGAAATTATGAGCTCAAGTTGTGAAGCCTCTATGAAAGCATACAGGAGATGTAGAAAGGGAAAATTTTAAATTTCTCTCTTCTGAGAATTCCCATTGTGGTGCAGTGGAAACGAATCCAACTAGTAGTCATGAGGAGGCAGGTTTCATACCTGGCCTCACTCAGTGGGTCCAGGATGCGGCGTTGCCATGAGCTGTGGCACAGACCACAGACATAGCTCAGATCCCACTTTGTTGTGGCTATGGTGTAGTCTGGCAGCTGTAGCTCTGATTTGATCCCTAGTCTGGGAATTTCCAAATGCCACAGGTGCAGCCCTAAAAAGCAAATAGATAAATAGATTGATAGATAGATACATAGATAGATGGATAGATAGACAGATAGATAGATAGATAGATAGATAGATAGATAGATAGATAGATATAAAAAATAAAAAAGTCTCTTTCCTGAACCATTGGGCTCATACAAAAGCATGTGCCGAGAAAAGGAATTCCCTCAGTTCTATAGGAAGTGCCTCCTCATTCAAACTGCAGAGCAAGTGCAGAGTGCTAGCTAGGTACTGGAGATGATCCCCTAGGGAGAAAAATCAGGCATGGTTCAAGCCTCAAGGCACATACTTTTTTTTTTTCCAGTTACTTTTTCTTTTTATTACTATTACTATAAAGTATAGTTGATTTACAATGTTTTGTCGAGTTCTGTTGTACAACAACGTGACCTAATCACACACATTTCCCTGTGTTGTACACTAGGAACCCATTGCCCATCCATTCCAAATATAACTGTTTTCATCCAAAAAAAGCTCCAAAATGTCCATCCATTCCACTGCCTCCCCTTTCCCCTTGGGTGGGAACCCTAAATCTGCTCTTCTTGGCTATGATCTGTTTCTGTTTTTTGTTTTTTTGTTATTTTTAGATAGGATCATCTGTTCCATATTTTAGTTTCTACAAATAAGTGATACCATATTGTATTTGTTTTTTTTTTTTTTCTTTCTGGCTTACTTTACTTTGTATGAGAATCTCTAGATCCATCCATGTTGCTGCAAATTGATTAGGTTGTCTGTTCTATGGCTGAGTAATATTCCATTGTATATATGGACCACATCTTCTTAATCCATTCGATGGACATTTAGGTTGTTTCCATGCTTGGCTATTGTGAATACTGTGGCTATGAACACAGGGGTGCATGTATCTTTTTCAATGAAAGTTTTGTCCAGATATATGCCCAGTAGTGGAATTGCTGGATCACACAGTAGCTCTATATTTAGTTTTCTGAGGTACCTCCATACTGTTTTCCATAGTGGTTGTACCAATTTACATTCCCACCAATAGTGGAGGAGGGTACTTTTTTCTCTATACCCTCTCCAGCATTTGTTGTTTGTTGACTTGTTAACAGTGGCCATAATGACTGGTATGAGGTGGTACCTCTTGTAGTTTTGATTTTCATTTCTCTAATAATTGGTGATACTGAGCAATTTTTCATATGCCTGTTGGCAATCTATATGTCTTCTCTGGTGAAATGTCTGTTTAGGTCTTCTGACCATTTTTTAATTGGGTTGTTTTTTTGTTGTTGTTGAGTTGCAAGAGTTTTTATATTTTGGAGATTAGGCCCTCGTTTATGGAATCATTGGCAAAGATTTTCTCCCAGTCTGTGGGTTATCTTTTCATTTTTTTAATGGTTTCCTTTGCTGTGCAAAGGCTTTTGAGTTTGATTAGGTTCCATTGGTTTATTTGTGTCTTTATTGTCATTACTCTAGGAGATGGATCAAACATGATGTTGCTGTGATTTATGTCAAAGAGCATTCTGCCCATGTTTTCCTCTAGGAATTTTATAATGTCTGGCCTTATACTTAGGTCTTTAATGAATTTTGAGTTTATTAAACCCAAGTAACAAATGGGCAACTCATCTATGACAAAGGAGGACAGAACACAGTGGAAGATAACCTCTTCAATAAATGGTGCTGTGAAAACTGTAAAGCTACATGTAAAAGAAAGAAAGCAGAACACTATCTAACACCCTTATACAGCACATACTTTCTTATCCCGCCTAACTGAACATAGATATTTCAAGTCTGAAAGTAAATGTATTTCTAATAATAAAGAGAAAAAAAAATTGGTAACATCTGTAACAAACATAGAATTAGATTAGAATAGGAAGGTGACCAACAGATTGGAATTAGAAAAAAGACTTTACTGTTCATTTTATAACCTTTTGTATTGTTTGAAATCACTATGAGGATTTTTTTTTTTTTTTTTTTTGGCTGAACCTGATACATATGGAAGTTCCTGGGCCAGGGATCAAATCCAAGCCACAGCTATGACCTAGGCCACAGCTGCAGCAACATGAGATCCTTTAACCCACTGCACTGTGCTATGTGGGGATCAAACTCACGCCTCAGCAGTGACGCCACCTGCCACAGAGACAACACCAGATCCTTACTTTGCTGCAACACAGTGGGAGCTCTGAGGAAGCATTATTTTTAACTTTAAAAAATTGAATAAAGATTACAAATAACTAAAAATCCATTCAAAGTTTGATAGCCCCCCAACTCAATCTCAAAAGGATTCAGAATATAAAGAGAATTCATGTATATTTTAAAGATGTCCTTGAAGAGGCTTGCTTTCAGTTGTTGCATAAAATGCATTTAGTTTCTTTGTCCTGATAGTAGCAAATTCGAAAGAGAGAATATCCAATTTTTTTTATTTGCTTGTTATTGAATGTGAGACCTTGAAGACGTTCATATTTTCTTTCACACACACTGTATGCTTTTTTCTTTTCTTTAAAAGACTACGGACAAGCCACATTTTGTTTTCTATAAATAAAGATTCAATTGATTGATATATAATGCCAGTCACTTGATATTCTCCTTTGGAGAAGTACCTCAATTTCTATGTGTAATATATTTAAAAAGCCATTACCATAAAGAATCTTTCCCTAAAACATCTATATTAAAGGGAAACACTAGAGATTAGGGCATCAAAAAATAGCGACATTGCTTCTTTTTTTCCCAAGCTCTTCAATAGCAAGGGTCATGGAATTACTGGAGAGAGCGCATATTATTTGCAATTGTCTTCTTATGCCTGTGTTACAGACATTAGATTTCATTCTAGAATACTGCAGACCTGACGCCTTTTTCCATGAGCATGCCTTTTATTACTTTTTAATTGACCCCATGTGTTCTAATTCCAAAAGTTCAAAGTGGAAAGGTTAGAAAATATTTTTAAAGTGTTAAAAAAAATTATTTTTTTAAATTTTTTTTTGCCTTTTGTCATTTTTATGGCCGCGGGTTTATGGCCGCACCCGCAGCATGTGGAGGCTCCCAGGCTAGGGGTCTAATCGGAGCTGTGGCCACTGGCCTGCGCCGCAGCCACAGCAACGCAGGATCTGAGCCGCGTCTGCAACCTACACCACAGCTCACCGCAACGCCGGATCGTTAACCCACTGAGCAAGGTCAGGGATCGAACCCGCAACCTCATGGTTCCTAGTCGGATTCGTTAACCACTGCGCCACGACGGGAGCTCCCTAAAGTGTTAAAAAAAATTTAAAGTGCTGAGGAAGGAAGGAAAGAAAGGAGGGAGAGAGGGAAAGAGGGAGAAAAAGTAGACCCTGACACTCAGAAGCTGATCTGCCCCTCTCAGCTGGCCATGTAATTCTCCTGTTGGATATAAACCATCTTATAAAACACTAACCTCAGAAAAGATCACTCTGAGACTAGGATAACATGATACAAAGCAAAGCCCTTTCACAGTTTTTTCTCAGCACAGATGATCACAAGGTAGATGTGGCTCCCATACAATACCAAACACTTCCTCTCTCAGCTTAAATGTATGCCTGCTACTTCTTTACCAATTACATCTCTATCCTCCTTCCCGTCTTCCCTCTCTATAGATAGGATTTATTAAGATGCTCAGCCACAGAACTTCCCCCACTTTCTGACAGCACCCAATCTAGAGTGAACCCCTTGCTTCCTTAGACTCTCTCATCAGTCACCCAACCAAAGCCAAAACCCTAAAACAGACCTTTTGAACTTTCTCTTGCTAAGACACCCCATGATTCTCCACGGTATTGGTCTTCCTGCTATGCCTTGTTCAACTACAGATATGTTCCCTATGGTCTTTGATTGACAGCACATGTAATGCTAGCACTACAATATCCTGCCTTATTTCCTCTCTTTCCTTGCCTCGTAACAGATAAGAGCTAATGATAACTAACACTTACTGCATTAGTAATGACTGCATTATTAGTGACTGTTCCAAGTGCTGTACTTATATTACATAACTTAATTCGGACCACAACCCTATGAACTAGACATTATCATTTCTGTTTTAAAGAAGAGAGACAGAAATGCAAAGATAAAGCAGTAATACGTTTTAAATCAAGAATTCTCAACTATGGCAATATTGACATTTGGGGCTGGATAATTTTTTGTTGTGGGGAGTTGTCATGGGCATTGCAGAATGTTTAGCACCATCCCTGACCTCTGTCCACCAGATGCCAGAAGCAGGTATTCCTCTCCAGTAACCTAAAGTGTCTCCAGACATTGCACATGTGGACTGGAGACAAAATCACCTCCAGCTGAGAACCTCTGCTTTAAATGATTGGGACTATATGTATATAATGTCATTTCTAGGTTTTTTAATTTAAAAATTTATTATAAATGTTTCCCACTGCTACTTCTTAAAAACAAAATTTTGAAAGCATAAATTTTAATGGGTACAGAAATGTATACACTCCCATTTATTTAAACATTCCCTACCATAGACTATTTCTTTCATTCTCAATTTTCTGTTATTGAAAATAACTCCTTGCGGGACACCTTTGCACACAAATTATTTTCTATTTCTCTGACTTTTCTCCTTAGACTCATTTATTAGGAAAAGGAATTATTGGACCTCAGAGTATCTTTATTTTCTTTTTTATTTCCTTAGGAAAAAAAAAGTATATACTTTACTTTCATGTTATGTACCAATTTGTTCCATTAAAATAATTAAACAAGATATAGCTCTCCTCCAACTCCCAGAACAACCTGTGTAAATCTCATCACTATTCTTTGGTTGAATATGTGTTATCTCAATATGTGCTATATTCAGAGAGTACTTCATTTGGAACCAGAAATCCAGCATCCATACTTAAGCAACTACAGGTGGCAAAAATACAGGATGAACGGGATGAAGTGGCTGGAAGATGAAGCCTCAGGGACTGTGAACAAGCTTGTGAAGAATCTTTTCTGCCAGATGCACTGGGTTGAACAATGTCCCTTATAATTCATGTCTATCCAGAACCATGGAATGTGAACTTATTTGGAAATAGGATCTCTGAAAAAGTAATTCATCCAGATAAGCTCTGGATGGATGGGGCAGGGGGCATAATCCAATGACGGGCGTCATAAGAAGAGAGAAATTTGGACACAAAGGGAAAATGAGAGCGCACACACAAGCGCGTGCACACACACACACAATTGGAATTATGCTCCCAGAAGCCAAGTATGCCAAGTATTATCAGCGACCACCAGAGCTTAGAAAGACCAAAGGAAAGCTGCCTGCCCCACCCCCCAGAACCTTTAGGGGAGCATGGCCCTGCTGACACCTTAATTTCAGACTTCTGGCCTTCAGAATTCAGAGGGATACACTTCTGCTGTTTTAAGCCTCTTCGGTTTCAGGTACTTGTTACAGCAGCTGGAGGAAACTAATATATGAGATGAGGGTTGGTTCTTTGTCAATGAAATACCACGGAGGCAAGTTTGGTAGGAAGCTGTTTAGTAGCCGAAGCAAAGGGAGCTCAGTGATCTTAAGGTGGAGAGGGGAAAATATATATATATATATTTTTTTTTTTTTTCTAGGAAAGAACAGTCATGTGTGAGTTTGTGTGTTTACTACTCTATCTTTTTAAAAGAAGGACATTGTAACATCAGTGTGGACTGGAAACAAACTTAGTATCTGATCAAATTTTATTTATTTTTTTCTTTTTAGAGCCGCACCTGCGGCATGTGGAAGTTTCCCGGCTAGTGGTTGAATCAGAGCTGCAGCTGCCAGCCTACACTACAGCCACAGCAACAGCAGATCCAAGCCACATCTGCAACCTACACTGCAGCTTGCAGCAATGCTGGATCCTTAACCCACTGAGCCACAAAGGGAACTCCTTAAATATAATTTTTATATTTCTTCATTTTGCTAAGAAATGGTGAAAATTCAGTCAGGGGTCAGCCCAATTCTACCAGTGATTCATTAAATCCTTGTTAATTCTAGCTTATTCACAAGTTTAACTGTCTTCAAAAGCTTCTCTAGAGAGAATCATAGCCATATACACAGGAAGGGACCCACAAAACACACCAGCATTTCACAGACCTTCTCGAAACCAAACATACTCTGTTGCATTTTCTCAATATTTTCACAAGCACAATTGATTTAGCTTATTAAAAGATAAATAATGAAAATTTGAAACTAAAATAGATTCTAGAGACCCCAATTCAAGTTATTCTTTGAACCTAAAGAGAGACTCAGATGCTAAGAAGGACTTAGGCCCAGCTACTCAACCAGTGCCTATGCATGGTTAGCACTGCTGGAAACCATATCCATTAATTCCAAACTTCCAGTTCTTCCCTCCACTACTCTCCTTTGCCTTGGTTGGTTTTCTGCCTGCTTCACATTTTTCATGTTTTATCTCAAATCAATGCTAAGCTCTTGACAGTCAAAGACCACTCTGTGGGTCTCCCTCCATGGGCCTCTTTCTGGTTGAGTACTCAGTGCTTATTTAAAGGACGTGAAAGAGAAGAAACAGGTAGAAAGCGGCTGATTATCAGTTGTGATCAAAGTTCTCCTGCCGCAAGTAATAAGTTCTCCTGTTCATCTTTCCAAAACTCCTTTTAGCTTCATCAGGTCCCTTCCTCTCAGGGCAGGATCTTCTCTGTCGGCCACCTCCCTATGCAGCCTTCCTCTCGTTTTATCTTCCTTTGTGCATCAGTGATTCATATTTTCTCCCCAGACTGCAGTAACTACATATGAGTGGGTTGAATAAAAATGGTAACGGTCTTTTGGATCTCTTAAAACAGTAATTTTTTTCTTTCTCTATCCAAAGGAAGAGAATACACAAGAAGAACAAGGCAAAGTGATGGAATAGATGATGAGATAAAAGCTGAGGTATTTATTTTCTGTCTCACCAGGGAATGCTTTCTGAATCATCTAACCTGTGCTGCTCTTTCCCCGTAGTGGAAAACACCGCAGCCTCTAAGGGCTTAGGTTTAAATGTAAATGAGGCCCTTAGTTTTTCAAGACTCAGTTTACACACCCATAGAGTAGGGATTTTAAACTGACCCTATTTACCTAAAAGGACGTTTGTGACTATCAAACATCATAAAATTGTTCTATACACTAGAAGGTGTTACATAAAGAAAATAATGATGAGCTTACTAGTTAAAAGAGGTACATGACTCCCTGTTGGGTGGGGCTGGGGAGAGGGGAGAAAATATCTAATATAAAAGTCACTAAACAAATACAAACTGCTCCTGGTAAAGAAATATTGCTTGCATTATCCAAATCTGTTTGTCCAATTTCCTTGATTCCTTTTCTTGTTTCCTGGGAACTCTAATTGAAAAAGCAATGACATCCTTCAGTTTGCAGGGCCTGTCACATTAACATATTGATCCAGCAATGGTTTTTCCAAGGGCCTTGTTTGGAAATGTCCATTCACAAGGAGCTTATTATATAAGGAGCAAGAAATAAATAATTACAAATGGTCATCTTTGCCATTTTCCAGCTCTGTTTGCTAAAGTAAGAAATCAGTTTTTGTGATTCAGAGCCTAACAACTTCTGATCTTAACCATTAGTACTGGACAAAAAATTGGGGCTCCACTGACTTCCTGCCAAAGCACAAAAAGGTAGTTCAGAGAAAAGTCTTTAAACCCTTTGGATAATTCCCCCATTGATAAAATAAACTTGAGGATACACCCTTAATATATGCATTTCACAGTAAATGTCACGTGTGCCATTGCATTTGTATATTACGTACTTTAGAAAATACACAAAAGTTAGAAGGATGAAATAAAAACATATAAATACAAAGCTCTTACTGTTTTCCTCCAGCACCTGAACAGTCTTACTGAGCTCTGTCCAGTGTCTGAATCTCACATTAGAGACTGTTTTCTATCAGGTAAGGAGATAGACTATTGATAGGGATAAGTATCGCCTGCTTGCGTCCTATCCTGTCCCGAATAATAACTATGTTTTACACTGTATGCTTATGCTAATAGGACTCACCAAGAAATCGATCTCTTCCCACTGTACACATTTGTTCATTACCCACTGGAGCACTGGGACATTGTCTGATGCTCAGATTTCTCTGTGGGCATTGACTGGACTGGAGCCTCTGGTGGTTCATCCATCTTTCAAGATGAAACAGTCAACCTCTCATGCCCTCATTCTCTACAACTCACTTTTCTGTGGGGGCTGAAAAGACTGTGGCTGGGTTGAAAGTACTTGCAAGCTTTTGCAGGAAAATAGTCTCACTAGTAAGGGAAAGGAAAGAAGCATCCCCAGAGTCTGGAGTGTAACCTGAAAGGCAGTGCTGACAAAAAAAAACTTACCAAACATAATTTTGTAAACTATAAAATTCCTTTGAAATTTCATTCTTCCTTGAATTTTATACTCTGTTCTTTATTATGCCATTTTAAATTTGTATGCAAAAATAATGTTTGGAGTTCCCTTTGTGATTCAGTGGTTAATGAACCCGACTGGTATCCATGAGGACGCGGGTTCCATCCCTGGCCTTGCTCAGTGGCTTAAGGATCCGGTGTTGCCATGAGCTGTGGTGTAGGTTGCAGACCCAGCTCGGATCTGGCATTGCTGCGGCTGTGGCAAAAGCCACAGCCTGGGAACCTCCATATGCCTCTAGCTTGGGAACCTCCATATGCCGCAAGTAGGCCCTAAACAAAAATTTAAAAAATTTTAAAAATCAAGGCATGAACATCACAAAAATGAATGCTCCTAGGGAGATAGTCCATGCTTAGCCTGTTGCTGTGGATATCCTCATACAGCCAGGATTTTGCTCACCTGGGTATAGAAACTTGAAAATAAGCAGTGAAGACTCAAGTGGGAGATGAGGTTCCAGACAAGTTTCCACCATGTTGCTCAAGGTCCACCTGTGGGACTTTGTTAACTTGTTTCTATAAACCTCACCAAACAGCATCAATTCCCTTACTTGGAACTGGGGACAATTCATCTATCAACAGCCTTTTCTCTTGGTCACACCTCAAAGACCTCATCTTGTCAATCCAGAGCATGAGAACTCAAAGGAGGTCTAGTGATCACCAAACAACATATTAAAGGCGAGGAAGGAGAGGGACAGAAAGGTTGACCACCTGCCAAACTCAGAGATCAAGTATTTTCAAATACCCGAAATGGTAAATTTTTTTTGTTTGTTTTTTGTTTTCTTTTGGCTGCACCTGAGGCATAGGAAGGTTCCCAGGATAGGGATCAAATTGGAGCTACAGCTGCTAGCTTATGGTATAGCCACCACAATGCAGGATCCAAGCCATGTCTGCAACCTACACCACAGCCCATGGCCACATCTGCAACCTACACCACAGCTCACGGCAACACCAGATCCCTGACCGACAGTGAGAACAGGGATTGAACCCACGTGCTCATGGATACTAGTTGGATTTGTTTCTGCTGAGCCACAACAGGAACTCCCATAAATAATAGTTTCAATTTGAGGAGGAAAACTGCTTCACAAGAGAAATAGCTTTCCCTGAAAATCCTCAATAAATTAAGAAAGCACCCTCAAGTACAATTCTGCTTCTCTTTCCAGAGAGACACATTGGTGTCTAGTCCTCACACATACTAGTGCTTAAAGCACACTTGTTAAAATGAGCTGACCTGTTCTAGCCAAAGGACAACTTAGAAGCAACTATAGGCTGCATTCTTATTATTGCCCCTTTATGCTTTGTGTATTTTCCAACGGCTTCAGAGAGGGTTTGCCTGAGTGTGGGTATTTTCCAGCACTGCCTCTGATTATGAGGCGTTTGAATTAAACTCCATCTGTGATATAACCAATGTTTATTATGTTGCTATGTGAGTTGTTTTCTTTCTAGTTGAAGAAGCTAAAATATTCTGAAGCTTCACACTCCATTTGTGTCTTGAATCTGACCCCCTTGCCTCTTCCACCTCCTCATCTCACCTCCGTCTCTTTTCAGATTCTCAGCCCACTCTCCCCCTACTGCTACTCCTCAGTCAAGACTCACACATGCTCAGATTTTTTCCTTCCTAAAATAAAGTCAAAGGTGAAACATCTTCCATCCTGTGCACTCTCTCTGCTCCACCCCACCTCCTTCCTTAAAAAAATAAACTTAATAAAGTTGTCTGCATACGTTGTGTCACTTACTCTCATTTTCTGATCTTACCATCACATACTGCAATCTGGTTTCTGCCTCCAGAGCTCCACAGAATCTGCTTTCCTTCAAACCACAATTAGTCTTTGGTTATTAAATCCATCTGGAATTTTCAAAGCCTTCCTGCAACACTGGACACTGGTGTATGTGTGTGTGTGTGTGTGTGTGTGTGTGTGGCATTTTCAATTTAATTATTTTTTTTTCTTTTTTAGGGCCACACCTGCAGCATATGGATGGTGTGTGTGTGTGTGTGTGTGTGTGGCATTTTCAATTTAATTATTATTTTTTTCTTTTTTAGGACCACACCTGCAGCATATGGATGTTCCCAGGCTAGAGCTGCAGCGGCCAGCCTGTACCACAGCCACAGCAACACAGGATCCAAGTCACATCTACAACCCACATGGCAGCTCACGGCAACACTGGATCCTTAACCCGTTGTGCGAGGCCAGGGATCGAACACCAATCCTTATGGATACCAGCCAGGTTCTTAACCTGCTGAACCACAATAGGAACTCCTATTTTTTTTTTTTAATTTTTTTTATTTTACTGTTACTAGAGTACAGGTGACTTACAACACTGTGTTAGTTTCAGGTTACAGCAAAGTGAATTAGTCACATATATAAATATTTCCATTCCTCTTTCCCACATAGGTTATTACAGACCATTGAGTAGACTTCCCTGTGCTCTGCAGTAGGTTCTCATTAACCATCTATTTTACAGAGCAGGGTGTAGATGCTATTCCCACCCCCCAGTTCCTCCCTCCCCCCAACAGTTTCACCGAAGGTAACCATCAGATTGGTTTTGAAATATGTTTGTTTCTGTTTTATAAGTAAGTTCTTTTGTATTGTTTTAATTAGAGCCCACAGATAAGTGATATCATATATCCATCATTCTCTTTCTGACTTGACTCAGTATGACATTCTCCAGGTTGAGCCATGTCACTGAAAATGGCTTTTTCCCCTTGTCCAGTGCCCAGTATCTCTGGAGTTGCCAACTTCCTTAGACACTCTTTCTTCGTGTCCTGGGTGCCCTTTTTAACTTTAGCCAGTAAGGTACAATTCTGCCCAAGGTTCTGTTCTACTTCTTTTCTTTTCACTGTTATCTCTTAACACTGTTATCACTGTTATCATGACCTCAACTCTCTTCTACACAGTAGGGAATGCCTAGTTCCCTTCTCGAATCCAATCGTCTCTTCTTACCTCCAGAACCACATGCAGACTGCCTCCCAGAAAGCTTCACTTATCAGAACAGTGGATATGCCAGGGCTCGCCCCATATCCCTTCTTCAGAGCTGGCTACCCATCCCACTCCCCCCACCTGCTGAGGATATGAGACTGCGCCCAGCTGTGTCCTATACATTCAAGGATGCGCCCTCTTCCAAAAGGCAGCAACAGAAAATGACTTGGTAACGTGGGCATGAAAAGGCCAGGGCCCCTTGCCTCAGCGTTCAGTACTACAAAGCGCCATGTGGAGCTCCAGGTTGAAGCGGCTGGCTTCTCAGTTGCAACTGTATTTTCACATCTGCTTTGGCCTTTGCCCTCTCCTCATCTCATCCCTTCTCTGGGAGATTATCTCCTAGGAGAACATCCAATAAATCTTCTGCACTCGATTCTCCATCTCAGAGTCTCAGTGCCAGGGAAACCAGAGTCACCATCAAAAGAAAATTCATCCTAGTCACCTATAAATTTATAAAAACTATTTTCTTCCTTATTTAAAGCTTTATGTTTTAATTAGCAACCATATTAAAAAAAAAAAAAAAGAAGCCATGTTAGGACTCAGAAGCAAAGGCAGAGACCCTCAAACAGTCATTTTTCCTTAACTTACCAGGCTTAAAGAGAGTTTAAACCAGACCAGACTCATCCCAGCTCTGGCAGTAGCCTACTCTCTGCATCCTGATCCTGGTCATGATGGTTGGAAACCAGCCGCCCTTCATCCAAGGGCCTAATTCAAGGGTATTCATTGCTTCTTCTTTCTTTTTTCCACCTCCTGCAATATTCACCATCTCAGTACATAGCACCATCGTACACCCAGGTGATCAGGTCAGACACTTAGGAATCACCTTTGACATCTTCCCCATATATCTACCACTCACCAAGCCATGTCAATTATTTTATTAAATAAAATAAAGTTTTTACTAGAGTATAGTTGATTTACCATGTTGTGCCCATTTCTGCTGTACAGCAAAGGGACCCAGTCATGCATACATATACATTCCCTTTCTTATATTATCTTCCATCACAGTCTGTCACAAAAGATTGGATATAGTTCCCTGTGCTATACAGTAGGATCTCATTGCTTATCCATTCTAAACATAATAGTTTGCATCCACTAACCCCAAACTCCCTGTCCATACCACTCCCTCTCCTCTCCCCCTTGGCAACCACAAATCTGTTCTCTGTGTCTGCAAGTCACATCAACTCTAATTCCCAAATATCTTTCAGGTTAATCTTATTTCGTCCACTTTTACTACAACTCCTTCAGTTCCAGGAAGCATCTCCTCTCCCAGGACTACTCCAGTGCATCCCAACCAGCAAGCCAGGGCTAGAAGCTGGTCATCCCACTGCTGGGCTGGCTGTATGGGACCTAAGGTAGCCAGGACATGCCACTCATTTGCCTTTATCCAAGAATAACCTCCTTTAGGGGTCCAAGTTACCACCAGGGTCCTGGCATTTGTCATACGACATTATCATGTTCTGTGAAAAAGACAGAAAATTACTCTTGCCACTAGTCCTAGAAGATCCGTCTTTCATGGGGCTCCTCTCCCCTCTACTAGATGACAAGCCCCTTAAAGACAAGGACTCGGCATTTTCTGTCTTACTGATGTCCAGAGTGCAGCCTAAGACTAGCATCCAGTAGTCGCTCACCAAATATTTGATGAATGAATCAATACACTAGTTAATCCATCCTTCACAAGAAGAAAGGCGGAAAATGATACAAAGAAAGAGGAACTAATAAAAAAAGAAAAGGAACGGAAAAGAAACCAGTTTCTCATCTTTCTAAGAGTCTTGTTCCTGGTATTGAACTGATTGCCATGATGAGTGATCTCATTTAGAAGATAAGAGGAATGCTGATAATCTGGAAAAACAAGTTTTCAGTCATAGCCACATCTTCTCATTTGGTCCTTTTTACTGTATAATCTCCAAGATGGCTTATAATACCAGCTTGGGCAGTGAAGTACTTTACCCAACAGAGAGGAATCAATAAATATGAATTAATGATAACAACAACGATAACAAAGGAATAAGCAGGTGGAGCAGGAATGAAATAGCTAAGTAAACACCTGAGGCGAATCCACCACCGGGATGGAAGTTTTATATCACTGGTCCTGCCTGCTGAATTACAGTTCTTTTTGATGGTAGAAAAACACTGGTCAGCAAGTGGAAAAATAGGTGCTCATGGCTCACCTAGGTACTAGAGCTGTGACTTTAAGTGAGGAACTTAATTTCTTTGAACTTGCATGTCTTCGTCTGAGATAAGGCGGAATTAGAGTAGAAGATGATCATGTTCACTTCTCAGGCCAACATTCTATCCTGATCTGTGCGGTTATTTTTAGCTCTCCTAGTCCACTGTTTTTTGCAAACTGGAAAAATTAATTCAAGCTGGCTAGTGTTTTACTAGTGTTATCTAAAAATAATCTTTAAAACAGGAGCCAGGAAACCACTCTGTGAAACAATGCATGTTAGTTTTTCACCAAGTTCAGCCTTCTTCACCTCTTAAAGCATGTGCTTCAAACAGAAGAGATCATGAGAGAACATACATACTTATTTACCAAGTTGACCTATCAAAGAGGAGGGGGAAAAAACATATGGAAATTTAGGCAACTGTTGATTGCGAGGGATTATTCAGAAGGGAAATCTGAGAGATAAACTAGTATAACAGAAATTGAAAAAAAAAAACATTATAAATCAACTATACTTTAAGGGAAAAAAGAAAAAGAAAGCAAAAAAAAAAAGGAAAAGAAATGGAACTCCAATGGCTACTGGCAGCACTAAGTGGATTATCTAAGAATTCATCTGTTTCTCTCTTCTATTGCCTGTTCCTGCTAGGAAGAGATGTAGTCAAGGCAAGTCCGGTGTTCTAGAAGTATGTGCCCTCAACTTCCTGGCTATATTATATCACTTTAATTTTTTTTTCTTGGCTGCAGCATGCTTTGGCTTGATGTGGGACCCCAGTTCCCAGACCAGGGATTGAATCCAGGCTGTAGCAGTGAAAGTACCAAGTCCTAACCACTAGACCACCAGGGAACTTCCTGCTTCACTCATGTTTTTTCTTTTTATGGCTGCACTTACAGCATGTGGAAGTTCCTGGGTTAGGGGTCAAATTGGAACTGCAGATGCCACCCTATGGCACAGCCACAGCAATACCAGACCCAAGCCACATCTGCAACCCACTAAGCAAGGACAGGGATCGAACTCATATCCTCACAGACACTATGTCAGGTTCTTAACCCACTTCATTCCATTTTTTTTTTTTTTTGTCTTTTTAGGGCTGTACCTGAGGTATGTGGAATTTCTCAGGCTAGGGGCTGAATTAGAGCCATAGCTGCATGCCTATATCACAGTCACAGCAAGGCAAGATACAAGCCATGTCTGAGACCTACATCACAGCTCATGACAATGCTGGATCCTTAACCCACTGAGTGGGGCCAGGGATCGAACCCATGTCCTCATGGATACTAGTTAGGTTAATTACCACTGAGCCACAATGGAAACTCCTCCACTTCACTCATTTTTAAATTCCATTCTGGTCTATATTTATTGGTTAGTCCTCAGGAGGTCATTACTACTCTTTTCTTTTTCTCTTGTTTAAAAGAGAGGCACACTCATCTCAGAATGTTTATCTCCCATGTTATATATTTTTCATTCTTTTGAGGAGGGTGAAATATGCAAGAGAATCACCTGAATAAAAACTTGGACTGTTTGTAACCCATGGCCACCCTGCAAATGCCCTGGGGCATTAGAGATCAGGTATGAGTTAGAGATCAAGAGAAATGTAGCCAAAAAATAAAGCACATAGGCTGTTCCTGACAAAGTAAACGAAACCACTAACTCCTATAAGCGAATTCTCTGTAACCATACACACTGAAAGAAGCCCAAGGGCTCTCTGAAAAAAGTCTTATTAGTGGTGACACTGTAACAACGCTGACCCTCTACAAAAACACAGGCCTTCCTCTGGGAATAGAAGCATCTCATAGCCAGCCTTCATAGAGGCACACACTCCTGGCTACCTTTTCACTAGAGCAGGCTCTCTGCTGTGTGAGAAGAGGGAGTCCTTTCCCGGGGAGCTGGCTTGCAGCCTAGTATCTCAGTATTTCTAGGAGCAAAGTTCCCAGGGACATTCCATTGCTATCAAGAAAAGTCTGCTTTCCAGTTGTCTAGGCTGCAGGTGATGTTGCCACTGAAAATACATTCCTTAATTCTAATATCTCAATTTTGCTCGATAACATCATTCTAAGTACTAATAACATCTACTGAGAGTAGCTAGCACTAAACTGCATACTTACTATGAGCAAGACCCCATGTTCGATGTTTCATACACAACAAATGCCCATTCACACTTCACCACAGTCCTGAGAGGTGGGTCTGTACCACCTTCAACCACATTTGACACTAGAGGCCAATGGTGGAAGCTGCTCACTTTGCACCGTTGGCCTGGAGGAAAGCAAGGTAACCCCTCTCAAGTGGTAATGGGTAAAAAGTGCTCCATTTCTTTTCACAGTCAAATGGAGTTAGAAGTCAGATGTGTAACCAAAGATCACTGCAAAGAGTGATGAATGTCTAGAGGTTAGAATTGAAAGTTATGGCCAAAATGTCAAATTCAAATACAAGCAGACTTTTATGTCTAATGACCGATTTTACTTTCATTATATCAGACTTGGAACTGCCCGATATACATGTACTTTTTAGAAGGACCAGGAGATGTTATAAAAGAACAAGATGGTCACAGTTTAAGCCAAAACAAACAGAAAGAAGCCAAGTGATAGGCTAATTGGGTAATTGCAGGAAAGTCATCTCACTGTCCTGCTAACATTTCAGTGAGTCTAGAATGCACGTGTTTCTTCTGGCCCTCCTCACTCCTGTGGACATTTGTAAGAAGCATATGACGTAGCAACACTGAAATCTGAAAAAGTATGAATGTTCCATAACTGCAAGCTGTTTGGTTACCAAAGTTCTAATTCAGTTCAACATTCTTTCCCTGAAATTCTGTGAATGTAAACTTGAAACATAACCACAGCAAGCTTTTTAGACTTTTCCTGACAACAACGTGGCTTTTGTACCTTAGCCCTAATATTACAGACCTTCTAGAGGCAACTTGAAAGAAACAATAAATGAGGATGGGGAAATGAAGACCACTATAGACCCAATGTTCATAATAAAACCAAGTTCAACTTGGGACAACTCCCACACCCATCTTCAAAAAGAAAGTGATCACTGCCCATGATCATCAGGGAACTGGGGCAACCTATGGTGAAAGCTCAAGATCAGAGACCTCATGTCAAACTGTACTAAAAAACATAAGATTTTTAGGAACATGAAAACAAAACCTAATCTACTAAAATATAATGAGAATAAACCCTAGTTGCTTCTAAAAGAAATTATATTACATCCAACTTCTGTTCTATCTTTCGTTAGAGATTAGAAGATTTTTTGCTTTATCCTTAAACTACCGTAATTAAAAACATCCTTAAACAGGGACCCTTGGAAGGATTCTGTTGGGAAATAGCAAACAATGGTACTTATTTTCTTTGCTTACAGGAAGCCTGTGTGTGCATCTTTGCATGTTTCACTCTTGCTTAAGAACTCAGGTTGTGCAATGAACATATGACCTTTGGGGATGGGGTTGTAAAAAGGGCTGCTTAGGAGTTCCCTTAGTGGCTCAGTGGTTAACGAATCTGACTAAGAACCATGAGGTTGCGCAGGTTCGATCCCTGGCCTTGCTCAGTGGGTTAAGGATCCGGCGTTGCCGTGAGCTGTGGTGTAGGTTACAGACGCGGCTCAGGTCCCGCGTTGCTGTGGCTGTGGCGAAGGCCGGCAGCTACAGCTCCTGTTAGACCCCTAGCCTGGGAACCTCCATATGCCGCAGGTGCGGCTCTAGATAAAGGCAAAAATACACACAAAAATAAAATAAAATAAAATAAAAAAATAAAAAGAGCTGCTTAACTGAAGATAATTAATTCTGTCAGGTATTTTTCTTTAACATAGATATAAAGATACCAACCACTTAAGCCCACAGGGGAGCTGTCACCTGTCTGCGTTTTCTCCGGTTTCTCCTTCCCTTCCATGTACCAATTTTGGCACATCCACATCATACCCATGGTGCCATCAAGATGTGACTCAGCTTTCACTCTCATCAGGAAGCCTTCTTAAGCCTATTTTTGGAAGTGTCACATGACATTATGTCACACATATTAAATGTAACCATGCCACACTTACAATATATATGTATTGCTATGAAGCAATACATACATATATGTATATATATATATATTGCTATGAAGTTTTTGAAATGTTTTAAATAATTCAGCTTTTGAACTTTGATTATGAGTAACTCCTTTGAATATGATTGCTTGATAATCCCTAGTTTCAGGGATTACTAAGAAGCGAGTAAGAAAATCTAACAAATTTTTTTTTTATATTTGATCCAATTTTTCAGAGCTTAACATTAAACAGTACATGGACTTGATACAATATTATGTTTTATAGACATTTAATTAAATATCGATTAAGCTTGATTTTGCAGATTTCATCTGTAGCCACTGATTTATCTATTTTCATCCAGGACCCATGTCTACGACTCTGATCTTTCAGGGCCTTATATGTAGTCAATCTGTGTTTCATTTTATTATAATACATTTAGGGATGAAGTATGTTAAATCCTATAGTCTCGGTCGGGGAAATAATGCCCTTAAGTGGATGAAAATTGGTTAGCGGGGAATGAAAACTCTTCTGTAATATATATAGTACTTAAAGAGGTACACAATAGATCTGTGGTGTGAAATTTCCATGGATTTAGAAAAACTTCTAAAAAGGTTCTTTAGGCCTGCACCTGTGGCATACAGAAGTTCCCAGGCTAGGTGTTGAATCACAGCTACAGCATGCTGGCCTATGCCATAGCCACAGCCACAGCAATATGGGATCTGAGCCACGTCTACGACCTACCTTAACCCACTGAGTGAGGCCAGGGATCAAACCTGCATCCTCCTGAAAACTAGTCGGGTTCGTTACCACTGAGCCACAAGTGGAACTCCTCTAAAAACGTTCTTGGAGAGATGATAGTGGCAAAAAGGCTGAGAAACACTGCTTAGAATTGTATTTTTACACATCTGTTTGATTTTTCTAATAGGGTTAAAGCTATTTAAGAACAAGGATTACATCTTCTACTTTTCCTGAATGTTTGCACCACCTGCTCAAAGGTCCCAACATTTTTTTTTTTTGGTTTGTTTTCTTTTCCACCCTCTGGAGAAAACACTCTAGTCTAATTTTATGCACTTTGAATTATGCAAATTTGAAATAATGTCATAATAAACACCCAGGGTTCAAAATATGAAATAATACAAATTCCTTCAAACTAAAACTTTGCCAAGAATTGCCTGGTTTCAAAGCTGATAAGCCAAGAGAATCGCTAATCATATATACTGCCAGGTGATAACATGGTAGACATAGGAATTTCTTCCATCTTTTGCAGGGAACAAATTACATGAAGGAAGGGAAGGCTTCTCTCCAAGAAAACAAATTGTCACTTCAGAGTCTGTGAAGAATACTTGCAGGAACCTAATACCTAATTATTATCAGCATATATATACACATAATTACATATAGCATATAACTATATGAAGTTATCTATATCTAAAAAATTTGGAGGTGTTTAAAAAATCTGTTTAACTATGATACATAAAGTTATGCAGCAGAATATATTTTGATTATTAAATTATCACATTCATTTTTCTTTATGGCCTATAACAAAGGATATGGCCGTCACCATGGCATGGCTATCTGTCACGTGAAATACTGACTGGACGAGCCTTATACATCTAGCACTGGGAACAATCCACAGAAATAAGAGCCAAGAAACACTATTTAATGTCATCTCGACCACTGGGCTCTCGGCACCTGGCCTGGTAGAAATGAAAATAAATCATTTGTTACATGGATGTAAGATCTTGGTTAAAGCAGTACAGCAACACTGGATGCTGAAAGGCAACCAAATACCTATTGTGATGCTAGGACATCATACATCGATTACAGACATACATTTACAACCTCCTCAAACTGTTATGGCCAACCTGTGAAGGTTCCCAGTACGCCGTGAAAACCACAACGGTCAGACAAGGAACAACACTGGGAAAGGACGGAGAAGATCCAAGTTCAGGGTTTCCTTCCACTCACTCTCCCTGAGACTGAGGGCGAGTCACTGATGTCTCCTGACCTTGATTTCCTGACTAATACAAATGAGGGCATTAGTTGAGTAATCCCAAAGAAGAAATATTTCAACTGTGAAATGTTATGAGTTTTATGCTCCCTGAACGCTTATCAGCAATTTCTCGTAGTCTGTCCTGGGTTTGGATTTCTAGCTTATATTCCTGAGCCCAATAAAGATTGGCATCAAGGAACCTATTTTATCTGTTTCATCTTTGTTTCTGAACTTTGCATGGTAAGTAGAGACTATGCAAGAATTGTCCGCTCGTGGCACGTGTGCTAAATTCAACCACATTTCTTCAATATTGTGGCCTTAGATGTTTTTTTTTTTAAATGAACCCTACTTAAAATATAATTCAGTAAAATATGTATAAGTTTCACCTTAAAAAGGCAAAGCAAATTTCCTGACTTTCAAGGTGCTTATAATCACTGAAGAAACAAGAAGTAGGTATATAAAACAACCAAATAACAGGAACGTGTTATGTATTAAAATTTTAATGGCATGCACTCAATGGCAAAGATACAAGGTACAGATAATTAGTGCTAAAAGCGGTCAGACTCAGAAAACGTTAATGTTAACAGAATATCAGAATGGTTCAATGAAGGAGGTCGTGCCTCAAAATGATAGCATCTTGCCCTAAGGTAACTATTACATAGAGGTAACTTCAACCATTCTTCCTGCAGCATTTCATGTCCCTTCACCATCTACCTGCTAGGTAAATGTTCTCTGCTGACAGAGCTGCCAACGTTTCATTAGACAGTCAATTTATTTTTCAGTCAACCCTTAATATACAAAGTTTGCCTTATGTTGACCTCAAGTTGACTTTTCTTCATTTTCCTCTAATCTCCTGTTTTATACTATGCTCTCTGGAATCCCACAGTTCAGGTCAAATCCCTCTTCCAAATGCAATCTCTTCAGCCCTTGACATTCAGGGCTCATGCATGACTTGTCCCGTCACCTGGGTGATCAGTCCCACTTCCTGCTACCATTTCTCTTACATGAACTGGTCAGCTCTGTACCCATCCCATCTCTCCTCACCGCCCTGTCCCTGTTCAAAATTGGCCAGTCAAGACTAAGGTGAATTGGCTATCACACTCCCTTCCAAAGAAAATTAGTGGGAACAAATGAAGGCTATGTAATGAGGGAAAATATACTTAATACAACAATCTGGCTTCCAAGCTGTGCTAAAAACACAGCCACAAAGCCATATGAGTTGGAACAAAATGACTTACTGGGTGGTTACTGTGCACCGAGCAGGCCGTACCACTTCATCCTGGCACTGTTTGAAGAAACTTGTCCTGAACACCATTTGGAAAGAACCCAAGGTGTTTGTGCCCCAATGAGAAGCACAAATTGTTAAAAGAAAAATATGGAAAACAGTTTCCACACTGGTGTGTAATTTCTCAATGCTTTTGCCAGCACAGAGAAATGCTTTGAAAGTGAACAAAAGCTAACATGAAGCACTGCAATAAGCACTGGTGGTACTTGTTACTACACCTTCACGTCCTGACTTTTCCCAAGTATATTCTAATTCCTCTACAACTCCCTCTGTAGAGATGACACTCCTGGGGTTTCACCTGGGATAATATCTTTCCATCCCTCTAAAATGGTAGGCTCAAGAGCTCCCAAATCATATGTTTGTGAAACTGGAAATAAGGGAAGTATCAGTTCCATCAAAGCTGAGAATAAGTGAAATCACCAACCATACTTACCACCTAAGTCTAATTATGGAGAAGATAGGCACTTGTAGAGAGGAAGGTTTTATGCACAAAATTACTGGGTTAGAGATTGAGGGGGTGGGGTGGGGAAGGCAGCCCAGTTCCAGCCATGGTACCCTTTTAGAGAGAAAGCTACAGGCAGTAGCAAAAGAGGTTGCTCTCACATGAGACCCTATGAGACACAGGGCACAAGAGCTGGTGTAGCCCAAGTGACAAAAGTGACACAGATTGGAGAACAGAGCCATTCTCCCTCTATTTTTTCTTTTTCTTTCTTCCTTCTTCTTCCCCCCCCCTTTTTTTTTTGTCTTTTTAGGGCTGTATCCGTGGCATATGGAAATCCCCAGGCTAGGGACTGAATCAGAGCAACAGCTGCCAGCCTATGCCATAGACACAGCAACACCAGATCCAAGCTGCGTCTACGACCTACACCACAGCTCACATCAACGCCAGATCCTTAACCCACAGAGCAAGGCCAGGGATTGATCTTGTGTCCTCATTGATACTATTCAGGTGCACTAACCACTGAGCCATGACAGGAACTCCCTCTTCTATTTTTTCATGCCACACATTTCTGATATAATCTTTGACAAGATTTTTTCAAAGTTTCAGGACATAACGCTCTTTAATATTTAGCTGTCCTCACGGTGGGTACTGGCAACCGTGGAGGAGGGAGGCACTAACAAATGAATCATAAGTTAAGGACATCAATACTGGAGCAGGACCAAGAGAAGAAAAATATGGTGGCCACTACATTGTGAATATGGCTGACAAAGAAGCCACTTCAACACACTCAAGACTCTCTGGATGACCGTCCAGTGGCTGGTACCCTGGACACTAGGAGGTATGAGCAGGAATCAGAGTGTATGGAACACAAACACCACTGAGAATGTATTTGTACCCAGAGGCTATGGAAGTCAAGAGAATATTTAGATTTCATTCCATTTATCTTTGCTTGTGGTTGGCAATCTTAAGGTAGACTCTGGTAAAGAATTCTTCTGAGAGAATTTTTTGGTATACTCATAAAAGATGATCTTCTGCAAACTGAAAGAATAATATAAAGAAAAGAAGCTCCTGGAAAAGATGTTTAAATTCATGTGCATTAGATGATATTTGACAATGATGGTCACAATTCAAAAATCTCAACATTTTGAGACCCTAAGAATCCTAGATTTTATAGAATGATATAGGATATAGTCCTTCTAAAAACAGCAACATCACATTTGTGATCATACAGGCAATAACGTATAACGCATTGCTATTCGGCTGACATTTATCCTACTCATCTTTGATATGAGAGCCACTGAAGTCAGCTCTGTGATGGAACAAGCAGCTAAATTCTAAATTAGACCCTCAAATCATTCTCTCCTATTTTTAATGCCTAAGAGGTACAGCTCCCCTTTCTGAACAATAAAGACCAAATATTTATACAACAGGTTATAAAGCAATTCAAGAAACAGAATGCAAATGAACAGTCTGGTTGAGGGAGTATCTTCCATTTTGACAGCGCACTCCCCTAAAACCAGGAATTTTTTATGGATATGATTCATTTTCTCTTTTCCCACAAAGTGACAAATTAGTTACCATTTATTCCTTTTTCCCTTGAGGAAGAAAAATCATTCTATCTGTAGGCAAGAGTATAGTCCATCTTTTAGTCAGTTCTTTTGTACTGACTCACTCAAATTTGTCATCCTGGTGTTGTGCTTTTTCATGGCCCTTTGTGGATATTTTTTTACTACCCGAATTGACATGATATGCCACCACCAAGCTACCATCCTGGCTAAAAGTCCCTGAGCTGGGGGACTTAATGACCTTCTCGGGACCAAAGCCCAAGACCAGTTTTTCTTCCCTAATTCCACTTGTCTGTCATCTACCTTTTCTCTTACATTGCTTCTTTTTACTAAAATCTGTCACTAGAATTCTGCAATCCTATTATCAAAAGAAGAGAAACAAAGAAGATTTAAGCCTATTGAATTTTTCTCTTCATCACTAATTCTTAAACTTCCCTATCGAGTAGAGGAATCTTTTTTATAAAATGACAGATTAAGCAGAACCTCAACCTATAAAATGGTAACAAAAAAAAAGGAGGGGGCACTATGTCAGCCAGTGAAACAGGAGAGAGGGGCTAGGGGCTGAGCAGATAAAGAGGATGGGCCTAGACCCTCCTCCACAATTGTTCTCCATCTTCAGCCAGCTACCCCCTCTGTATCTTCTAGAGCATCAGATTTGAAAACAGCTAACTCATAATACTGTGCAGATTTCTGCTTTTAAGAACGGTTACATACTTTCCATTTGAAAAAAGAAATGATCATAACATGATATCATCAACCTACTCTAAGTACAGCTATCACTTGCCTTTGGTTCCCAGACTATTAAAGCATTATACTGTGATTGAATCCCAACATTCATTCTCTAATAATAATTAGTAAGCTGTAAGGTTTTATCTTGAAGTCCCTGAAAAAAAAAAAAAAGTTGGGGAAAAATTTGCCTCCATCTGTTCAGCTGTTTAGAGAATTTTACACTTCTAATGCTGTTAAGAATGTTAATGATTTGCGCTACCACGAAAGATCCAAGGCCAAGTTCAAGTGCCTCTCACTTTGTTAAGGGCCTGGAGAAACTGGAAAGAATTATGCAGTGATTCTCAGAGGGTGAAATGTCCGTGATCTCTCTAAAAAGAAACACTTTCCTTGCCCTTGGAGGCAACTGCTGTCATTTATTCATCCCAGTCTAAAAGATGTGATAATCTCTGCTTTGGTTCTTATAATTCTATTTTTCAAATGCATGCCATCCTAGAAGTGGCATTCTGGTGATCTGTGAACCAATACTTAAACCTCAGATTAAGATCTCCATCAATAACACAAGAAAGTTGTCTGCATAAAGGCACTGTGGAAGCAGGGGTGAATAAAGGAGAAAATGATGGTTGTTTATAGAGATATTTACAGCAATGTTCCATCAGGATCCCACTTAGCAAGTATTAAAGAAGATCCCTTTGGAAAAGGCACACTTTCTGTCTTCTGAATGTTTGCTAAGCAAACCAACTGTTTTTAAGGTTTATTGAAATCAAATAGCTATGGGTATTACTGGCGCTTAATGATTCACGGGCTGAAACGAGACTTCTTTTTAGAAAAGAGAATAGAAAATACACTTAGTTCCTTTAAAGAGTTCAGCAGGGGACCTTTTGGGAGCATCTGGAGGAGAACTGCATACAATTGCATACAGATTATCACCCACCTTCTCGGAGCCTAAGAGTGGCCAGATGATTAGCCTCAAGCTAATCGATGAATTAAGAAATGAAATCATGCTTCCTGTGTCCTTCATGAATGAAGAGGCTACTAATGATCTGTCACCAGGAGGGCATGTGCCCTGTTATAACGCATGTAGAAAGTAGGTTATCTAGCCTTCCCTTTCTTTATTTCCCAAGTATATACTGAGCACCTGCTATGGTGTAAGGAAGACTGCATCTTTTGAAGTTTGTAGACAGAAAGCTAGCATCTGACAATTCAGGCAGATCCCCACAAGATGATCAATTTAGTGAATTTGTCACAGTATAGGATTTGTGGCACTCAGATAGATAAATAGTTCATAAACGATGCTACCTGATTCCTAGGTTTATCTGCACTTGTCCATGCCAAGTCACAGAAAGAAACAAAGCTCACAAGAAACCGCTGAGTAAACCAGTGAGACAAATAACCTCAATGCAAATATTCTCCAGGGATCTGCAATGTGTATCCCAACTAACATGTTCTTTAGAATTATGTAGAAATAGCTTCAAAATCTGTCACTTGCTACCTGACTTTGTACAAGTCTGGCACACTCTCTAGACCCTCAGTGTCCCCATATATAAGATAGCAGTCATATCTTACTTCACAAAATTGCCACTATAGAGTGGATAACCTTTACAGAGTACTTATTACACATTATTTAAAAGAATATTTGCTCAGCACCTGCTATGTACCAGGCCTCATCCTAAACACTGTGAACATGGCAATGAATAAATTAAACAATGGCTCCAGAGGCTTTTGGAGGCAAAAAGAGGGAAATGAAAAAAAGGTTGAAGTTCACTGGTACAGGAAGAGTTAGCCTCAGGCTTTAGTGCCAGATGTAGTGTTGCCAAGGTTTCCTCTATGATTTTTCTTCTAGGCTTCCTTGGTTGTCCAGATTCCCTTGTGACTGACAGATGCACTCAACATAATCTTCGGAAAGCTAATACTAACAATAACTGAGCATATACTACATGCTTAATTTTTTTTTCTTTTTTTTTTTTTGTTTGTTTTTTAGTATTCTGGCTAGGGATCTGGTCCTATCCCTAACATGATTTTTACATCTGTTTTGTTTTAATCCAGTTAGTATCTGTAGTGTATTTGTTCACGTGCCAAGCTATGCTTTCCAGAATCCCCATCTCTGCAGCAGTGGCTGCATGAGACATCTCAGCTGAGAGCTGGAAGACAAAGAGAAAGAACTGCCACCTTGTCAAGCTTCAAAGGCAGGTGCAGGGCACAGGTGGTGTTCCAGCTCCTGTGGGTTTAGTTGCTGGATGAAGACTACCAGTTTCTCCAGCAGGTTATTTCTAACACTGATGTTGGAAGCTTGGAAGCAGTAAGAGACCCGTGTGGTTTCACTGTCCTCAAGGACGCTGGTGCATCCTTGCAGGGTCCAGTTTGTCCTCTCTTTCTCCACTTTACATCCATTTTTCCTTTCCTGACATGCTTGGGTTAACTCCAAATTCCAGCACAAGACACCAAAGCAACAGCTACTCAATTACTATGTAACCAGCCCCCACCCCTGTGAAAGTTGAATCTTGATATAAATCCTATTCACGGCATCTTGGCCTTCAGCTTCTCTTCAAACCTTATTTCTCTAAGGGCAGTTGCCATCCCAAAGTTCCTGGGAAGGTGGCTGAAGGATAAAGCCACCTTGATAAATCTCTATCCTTTAATTTTTTTGAAATAATACTTTATGGAGATATAATTCACACACCGTAAAATGAATTGTAACATATACAGTTCGGTGATGGTATTTAGCATATTCACAAAACTTAAATAATCATCAGCACTATATAACCTCAGAATTTTTTCAATACCCCCTAAACCTCCATACTCAGCAGAACTCCCCATTTCTTCCTCCCCTTAGCCCATGGCTACCACCAGTCTGCTTTCTGTCTCTATAAATCTGTCTATTCTGGGTATTTTATATAAAGGAAATAATAGAGTAAGTGGCCTTTTATGTCTGGCTTCTTCTATTTAGCATAATGCTTTCAAAGTTCATCCATGCGGTAGTGTATTGGTAATTCATTTCCTTTTATTACCAAATAACATTCCGTTGTATGGAGAGACCACATTTTATTTATCCATTCATCAACTGATAGACACTAAAACCATTTCTAATTTTTGGCCACTATGGATAATGTTGCTGTGAATATTCATGTATGGTTTTGTGTGAACGTATGTTTTCAATTCTCTTGAGAATATATATTTAGGAGCGAAACTCCTGGGTTTTATGGTCATGCCATGCTTAATATATTAAGCAATTACCAAAATGTTTTACAAAATGGCTCTACCACTTTACATTCTCACCTGAGGGGCCTAAGACTTTCAACATCTCCACTTCACCACCACCACTTGAAATCATCTGTCTTTGTGATTATACCCATCAAGTGGGCGTGATGGTCATCTGACTAGGTCTATCCTCTCCGTTAAGACGATTCCAGGTGGCCAGAAAGAAGAGGGGCTATCTCTATTGCCTTAAGGCAAAGTTTTTATCATTTTTTTTTCATCTTCAGACTTACAAAGGTAATAATAACAATGATGATCAGTATACTTTGTATTGACGCAAGTCTATCATAAAGACATTTTTTTCCTTCTAATCTACTGTTTTCCCACAAGCCTTCAAGAAAGATAACGAAGATGCTATTATTTTCGTATTATCTCAAGGATATGACAATGCCAGGCACACGGTAGGATCCCTGTTGAATGGGTAAATCCCATTCATTTTATAGACAAGGAAACTGCAACTTGGAGAAGGAAACTGTCATGTGCAGTGTTGTCCAATTAGTAAGTGAGAGAGTTTTCAAATGTCTGAGTGGGTGCTTTTTGGATAGCAAGATTAAATATAATTTAAAATGAGGAAAGGTGTTCAACACATATGTGATTCACATTAGATCAAAATATGCTACTTTATGCTATTTATCTGAGAGTCTAGCTTTAAAACTCTACCTGTATGTCTGCCTATTGTCACAATTCAAAAAGTGAGGCCATAATCAAAGGCCACCTTGCTCCTTCCCCTCCTCCCTTCTGTTTCTGTCTCTCTCCCTCTCTCTTTCCACTTAATCGGTCAAAGTACAGTCTTGGACATAGTCTAGAAAATAGTCTAGAAAACCCCCTCATCTACATCCTATATAGGCACTTAAGAGGTAAGATGCTATTTTAAAATTCCAATAAAAATTTAAGACAATACACGAACAAATAAAAAAGTGACCGGAAAACAAAATATGGTTACTTTGATCATTGATGGTTGCACAACTTCATGAATTTATTGAATGTTACTGAAATTGTCCACTTTAAAATGGTCAAAATGGTTAATTTTATGTCATGTGAACTTTACCACAATAAGAAAGAAGTTGAAATTCTAAAAAAGAAGTCTATTAGGCATCTTAGTGATGCATTCTATTTTATCAAGGCCATGAGGGGGTGAGATGGAAAAAGACATCCACCAGCTGTAGAAACATATCGTGCATGTTGCCCCAAATCCTTTCTCCTTGTGATTTAAATCAATTCAGGGGAGATAAAGGAAGATACCCTTTCACACTTTCTCACACATGTGCACGGTCACACATGGAAACGCACATGGGGTAAAGTGAGAAATTCACTGAGAATGCCCAGCACATTTCCTGATAGCTGACATGACATCAACTGCAAAAGACCTTCTGACACAAGCCCTCCTCAGCCCTGCTGAGGTCTTTGTGCTCCCAAATGCCCTTGATTCTAAGAGAACATCCACAGTGAGTTGAAAGCTGTTTTCTATTCAATCCGGGAGAAACTAGATATTTAACTGAAGCTGAATTAAGGGAGAGAAACAAACATATTGTGCCCAGGATTTACAAAGTCTGTGCAACCTGGAATCTCACACACAGTAAGTGTTTTATGAGCTATTAAACTAAATTTTATTCTACCATTACCAACAATTAGAAATGAGTTCCTAATCCATTGGCTGGTCTAAAAGCATTCTGTTTTTACCTTATAAGTATGTAATGCAAGTCTGTCAGAGGCCCTGCATCATTGCTTGTCCTTAGGGTGAGAAGCTGCTGCACCCAGAGGCTCCTGCTTAGTAAAGAAGTACTCAGGTTTCTCCTTGAACAATGGGTGGGCCATGGTTACATCAATGGAGTTTAACCCGCTCACATAAGATCAGCCACTGGAAAGTAGTTTGGAAGTCTCTGAGGAGAAATTGGAAACAAAATAAAACAAAAAACAACAACAAAAACTCTGTTCCTTGAAAACTGTGGTAATCAGCTGGTCCATAAAAAATTCTCCTTTGGAGTTTCTACAAAAATATATGGAAGGAACTAATCAGTTGTCAGTAAAAGGGGAAAGTAGAAACTAAAGAAATTAAAGGAGGCAAAGAGGAAGGGAGGAAAGGAGAGAGACAGACAGAGACAGAGAGAGAAAAAGGGAGGAACTGGCTGGGAATGCAGCAAAGCCCAGGGGAATCAGAGAGAAACACAAACTGTAGCTTGCTTGGGAAGCACTGGCATGATACCCTTATAGTAACCCTGTCTTTGTTTCTTGCAACATAAAACACATGAACCTGCACAATAAGCAAAATAAGACTGTGAGGGAAGTTCTAATCTTCATTCTTCCTGCTCTGTTAATGCTTAGCTAGTTCAACTGCATACATAATCAGAATCCAAAGACTTGAGTGAAAATACCTAAAGTACAGATACAGGGCTGGGGAGAAATGAGATTATCTGTATATAACTCCTTTCTACAAAATTCTAGCAAAGAGCCCAACATTAAGTTAAGCTTTCTTAGGCATTAGGTATGGAGAACAAAACAAACATAGGCAACTACCTGGAGAATTCTGCTGCTGTGTTTGCTTATGAGTGATCACTGTAATATGCTTAATTTTGAGAAAACAGAATTCTGCTTTTGAGAAAGCACAATAACATTTAATTCTTACTGAGTACATGCTATATGCCAAGAACCATGCTAAATTATCTAATTTAATCTCCATAGTAATCCCATGGGTACCATTATGATCTCCAAATTGCAGACAAAGATTCTGAGGGTCAAGAGGTATAGTCATTAGTCCAGGTCACAGGACAGCTAAGGAGCCAAGGTAGGGATCCTGACCTGGTTTGTATGTCTATAAGGACTGTATTTTAACTGTGATGTTCATCTGCCAATAATTTACTGTACGACCCTGAGAAACCAATTAACTACCCTGTGCTTCTTCAACTATAAAATAAGAATGTTGGTATAGTTAATGACCATAGTTACTTTTGGCCTGAAAATGCTATTGGTTAAAGTATGGATAAATAACTTTTGAGTTTAAAGAGGAAACATTACCAACACCAACTAACATTTACATGAGCCCTCACTATGAACAAAGTCTGACACACAGTAGGTACTCAATAAAGATTAGTTGAATGAATAAAAAGTATATATTAGGCTTATTTAACATATTTAATCCTAATCTCTCTAAAACTGAGTTACCACAACTGTTCCCTTTTTACAAATGCAGGAATTGAGTCTCAGAGAGGAAAATATGTCCCTTAAAAGGTACACAGTAAGTGATGAAAATAGCTTTCACCTAAGAAGTCTAAAATTGAAATGTTGGAACTTGACTGAGAAGATAAAAAACTGCAGGAGCCTATGATTTCAAGTAATTTTAATCTTTAGTATAGGATTATTTAAAAATTTTTTATGCCAACCCATGAACAAATAGGCAGGACAGATTTCAGGAAATCTACAGTTATGATTAAGAAATCTGTTACTCCAGGTAAAGTTCCACTAAGTAATTACTGCCTCCTTTCTGCTCCTGATCCATAAAGTGGGTGAAAACTCAGCATACAGGTTGGTAATAAGGTTCCTAAGTAAAAAGGTTAAATGTGAAGTAGAGATGGAAGGTATTTGAGAGTCAAGGTGTGATACAAATGCAAAGGTTTCTCTTAGGTTTTAAGAGGTTCATCTTCCTGGGTAGATGCCAAATAAGAGATTCCTGAAGGCTTCAGATTTCTGAGGTCAGTACTGTTTTAAAAACTAAACATGAATGCCATTCCCTTACCAAGTGGTTTTATGAACTGAACTCACGCCTTAGTTAACTTTCTCAGGAAATTCAGATTTGCGTGGTCCCTGACCCCTAGATCTGCATTTACTACTGCTGGAGCTCCAGTAAATCACTGAGCTTCTCCAGGCTCAGTGGAGAAGCTTACACGTACTCAGTTCAGAGCTGGGACTCTCACAGCCCACAGAGTTTCTTGACTGAGCTTCTGAAACTTAATTTCAGGTGCCCCAGAAACTCTAGTACTTTAATTTGCATTGCCACTTTTTGATTAGCATATCCATCTGATCATAAAAAACTAAGACAATTTTTGTGTTTTCTTTGTATTTTATACCAACTTCTGAAACATGGGATTTATCTCCAAACTCTGGCATTTAGTGATATAATGGAGTTTCAAATACTATCTTAAATCATTTATTGAACAGTGAAAAGATAATTTACATACTATCTGTATTTTCAAAGGGTTTCATAAACTCGTGTAAAATGTGCTATCAAAAATCTTATTTTTAGATTTTGCACTGGGACAGGTTACAACATCTATTAAAAGACGACTAACAAAAAGAGAAAAATTGTGTGTGAAGCTGGTAGTGGGGAGGCAATGGTTATTTTCCTGCTGATGTTTTTGTTTTGTTTTGTTTTGCTCTATTTCTTTAATTTCAGTATAGTTCATTTACAAGGTCCTGTTAGGCTCAGATGTACATAAAGTGATTCATTTATATACATGTGTGTCTTCTTTTTTAGATTTTTTTATTATAGGTTATTAGGTTAATATAAGATATTGAGTATAATTCCCTGTGTTATACAGTAGGTCTTTGTTGTTTATTTGCTTTATATATAGAAGTGTGTATATGTTAATTCCAGACTTCTAATCTATCCCTGGCCCCATTTACTCTGTTAACCATAAGTTTGTTTTCTATGTCTGTGAGTCTGTCTCTGCTTGGAAGTAAGCTCATTTGTATTATCTTTTTAGATTCCACATATAACTGATATTACATCTTTCTCTGATTTATTTCATTTAATATGATAAGCTCTATTATGAACTAATATGATATTAATATGGTGAATTAATATGATAGGTTCATCCATGTTGCTGCAAATGGCATTATTTCATTCCTTTCTATGGCTGAGTAATATTCCATTGTATATGTATACTGTTCTTCTTTATCCATTCATCTGCTGATGGACATTTAGGTTGCTTCCATATCTTAGCTATTGTAAATAGTCCTGCTATAAACATTGCAGTGCATGTATCTTTTTTGAATTAGAGTTTTCTCTGGATATAGCCCAGGAATGGAATTGCTGGGTCATATGGTAACTCCGTTTTTAGTTTTTTTAAGGCTCCTCCATAATCTTCTCCATAGTGACTGAACAAGCTTACATTCCCAACAACAGGAGAGGAGGGTTCTCTTTTCTCTTTATGCTCTTCTAGCATTTGTTTTTTGTAGACTTTTTGATAATGGCCATTCTGACTGGTATGAGGTGATACCTCATTGTAGTTTTGACTTGCATTTCTCTAATAATTAGCAATGTTGAGCATCTTCTCATGTCTTCTTTGGAGATTGTCTATTTAGGTTTTCTGCCCATTTTTGATGGGTTGCTTGGTTTTTTTTTTTTTTTTTTATTGAGCTGTATGAGCCATTTGTACATTTCAGAAATGAATCTCTTGACAGTCTCATCATTTGAAAATATTTTCTCCCATTCCATAGATTGTCATTTCATTTTGCTTACAGTTTCTTTTGCTGTGCAAAAGCTTTTAAGTTTAATTAGGTCCCATTTGTATATTTTTGTTTTTATTTCCATTACTCTGGAGACAGATGCAAAAAAATATTGCTGCAATTTATGTAAAGGGTGTTCTGCCTATGTTTTCCTCTAGGAATTTTAGAGTATCCAGTTTTACATTTAGAACTTTAATCCATTTTGAATCTATTTTTATACATGGTGCTAGAGAATGTTCTAATTTCATTCTTTTCATAGAGCTGTCCAGTTTTCCTAGCACCACTTATTGAAGAGCCTGTCTTTTCTCCATTGTATATCCTTGCCTCCTTTGTCATAGAGTAACTGACCATAGGTATTTGAGTTTATTTCTAGACTTTCTATCCTGTTCTATTGATCTATATGTTTTTGTGTCAGAATCATACTGTTTTGATGACTGTAGCTTTGTAGAAAAGTCTGAAGTCAGGGAGTGAAACTCCTCCAGCTCTGCTGTTCTTTCTCAAGATTCCTTTGGCTATTCAGGATCTTTCGTGATTCTACACAAATTAAAAAAAAATGTTCTAGTTCTGTGAAAAAAGCTATAGGTAATTTGACAGGGATTACATTGAATCTGTAGATTGCCTTGGGCGGTATGGCCATTTTAATGATACTGATTCTTCCAATCCAAGAACATGGTATATCTTTCCATCTGTTTGTGTTGTCTTCAATTTATTTCATCAGTGTCTTATAGATTTTGGAGTACAGGTCTTTTTCCTCTTTAGGTAGGTTTATCCCCAGGTATTATATTCTTTTTGATGTGATTTAAATGGGATTGTTTCCTTAATTTATTTTTCTGATAGTTTGTTTTGAGTATTTAGAAATGCAGCAGATTTCTGTTTGGTATCCTGCAACATTACCAAATTCTAATAGTTTCCTAGTAGCATCTTTAAGATTTTCTATGTATAGTATCATGTCATCTGCAAACAGTGACAGTATTACCCCTTTTTTTCCAATTTGGATTCCAGTGCACCCCAGCAGTACATTCCTCTCTCATCACGCAAGGGCCAGGAGCCAGCTGGTCCCAGGGTAGGGGCTGGCTTATGTTTGCAAACTAAGTGTTCTGCAGGCTAAGAGACTGTAATCCTTCAGTTTCTGCCCCCTAGTAGGTGAGGTTGGTCTAGAGGCCTGTGCAGGATTCCAGTACCTGCCCACTGGTGAATGGAACTGGGCCTTGGCCATCTGGTGGCAAGTGCTGTGTCTAGAGGGCAGGTCTAAAGGTAGCTGTTGGTTCAGGAAGACTTTAATCAGCCTATCTGCAGATGGGTGGGGTTGTGTCCCCACCCAGTTAGTTGTTTGTCCCAAGGCGAACACTGGAGCCTATGGGCTATTGAGTGGGTCCAGGTTTTAGTGCTAATGACCCAAGGAGAGTTCAAGCACATTTATACTCCCTGATATCTCCACCTATGCCTATGCCCCAGAATGAACCACAGCTATCTCTGTTTCCCCAGGAAACCTTCCAAAGTGAGCAGGTAGGCCTCGCCCAGGTGCCTATGAAATTACTATTTTTGGCCTTGGTCCTGGTGTGGGTGAGATTTTGTGTGTGTCCTTCAAGAGTGAAGTATCTATTTCACCAGGCTTCTGGAGCTCCTGCAATTAAGCCCTGCTGGCATTTAAAGCCAAATGCTCCAGGGGCTCCTCTTCCTGGTACCAGACCCCCATGATGGGGAGCCTGTTATGGGGCTCAGAACTCTCACTTCTATGTGAGAACCTCTGCAATATAATTATTATCTAGTTTGTGGATCACCCACCTAGAGGGTATGGGATTTGATTGTATCATGAGTCTGCCACTCCTGCATACTTGTTGTGGTCCCTTGCCTTTAGTTGTAGAAGATCTTTTCTGATAGGTTCCAATATTTTTGATTGTTTGTTATTCAGCAGTTACTTGTGATTCAGGTGTGCTTGTGAGAGGAGGTGAGCACAAGGTCCTTCTACTCAGCCATCTTGGACACTCTCTCTGAGACCCTGCTGCCTTTTGTTTGCTTTTTAAAAAGTTTTTATAGTCACACTTACAGCATACGGACATTCCCAGCATAGGGATCGAACTGGAGTTGCAGTTAAGGCCTATACCACAGCCATGGCTACTGTGACCTGTGCTGCAGCTTGCGAGACGCCAGATCTTAACCCATTAAGCCAGGCCAGGGTTCAAACCAATATCCTCACAGAGACAACATCAAGTCCTTAATCTGCTGAGCCACAATGGGATTGTTTATAGTCACTTTTCTTCATACTCTATTTTCTGATGCTTTCATAAATCGATAAGGAAAGGGGGTATCCCCAAGGCCCCGAGTGTAAGAAACCTGTAGAAAAATTGAATACTGGCTTTCAAAGATTAGAGAAGTCAGGTTATTCTGGAATATGAACACTAAATGAAAATCTTTAATATCATGCAAGATCCAAATGAACAATGCAAATTTAGTTTTAGAGGATTACGTGTGGGTAACCAAAGAAACATATTTTTCGATAAGCTAAGGAAAGCCAATCTAAATTAGTAAAAGATGAATCATAAATTTTATAAAGAGGCATATTTTTATCAATTCAAGTATGAATAGCACTTTTACCATGCTATGTTTCCCTTGTTAGAGTATTTTTGGACAATCCTGATTTAAGAAGTAGATAAGAATTCCTCCCTTTCATGTGAACTGTCTGCAAAAGGGAATTTCCAAAGTGTTTAAACTTTATTTTCCTTAGTATTTAAAATAGCTCTCCTACAGTCTTCATGGACCGATTAATTGGTCATCAAACTATTTCTCAAAGATCCTGCAAAGGTAAGTTTCTACCTCATTGCCCTTCATAAAGCATATCATAAATTCTAACTAGTTGTGATCTGAAAAAAAGGAGAAACAGGAAATTATGTTCAGCGAAAAGCAGTTTTAAATCATCCTTATTTATTTTTCTCAAGGATTCTAATCTAAAGCATGCTTCTAAAATATCATTCCCAGTTCATGGGAAGGAACACATTCTTTTAGGGTGGAAGTGTTAATTAATGTGCGTGACATAGAGAGAACAAGAAAAAGGTTAGCGCTGATGCTTCTGCTAATAGCATTTCTAAAAATAGAGGGATTTTGAAACAATACTTTCTCATGTTAGTTAACTTCCTCAAGGCCTAGGATTAGTGCTAAGATACAATGACAGGGTAAAATAAAATCACCTGTTACACAGATGTCATTTACTGGCACTCCTGTATCAACTAGTTCAATCATTTATTTCTCATCAAAATTGATTTCTTAGTAGACAAGCCATGATGGGTTTTCTCCCTCACATAATATCCCTGGATGTGTTTCTAGGGTTACAAACAGGGACAAATTTCACTCCAAAGTTACAATCAAAACGGACTATAGAGTCACTGGCACAGAATACAAATCTATCTATATCTCTTTTTTCAGTGATGTCTAACACCATGTTCCCATAACAATTTATCTCATAAGTGTGCTAAGCTTTCTCCTGGTCCTCAAATGCATGGAGCTTTTCCATGACCCCATGTCTTTGCATGTCTTCTCCGTGTTTCTCTGCCTAGAATGTCCTTCATTTCTCTCCAGGCAAGCTCTAGCAAATTGTTCAAAACATAGATGAAACTTCACCTCTTCTGGCAGTAGCACTGAGCAGTTGTCTCCTCAGTAGCCATTTCCCATCTCTCTCTTCCCTGTCAGCCTCCCATTCAAGAAGCTAAAAATTAGATACCCATCTTCCCAGTTTCCACTGCAGCTGGAGGTAGGGGTGACCCAGTTCCAGCCAATGAGACATGAGCAGTATCTGCTTAGAGGCATTTTGGAGTAATTTTCCACTCCAAGAAGAAATGTGACAAAAGTTCCTTCACTGACCACCTTGGCTGTCTGTTGTCTCCAAAAGCAACCTTATGATCCTGTGATTGCTGAGTTCCAGGAGTCATTCTGTAACTCTGAGAGGAGATTGCTGAAATGGTGAGAGGAGCAGAGAGGAATTATTGGAAGAACTCCTGTTAATAATACCATGTTGAATATAATACCAACCCTGAGATCATCTACCCGAAAGGTCTGGATTGTTTAAGCATTATTGGTTAACTGTTTTGAGAGAATCTAATGGATATTCTTAGCCAGGGGAAATGCGACCTGATGTAGCTTCCAAAGCATTCTTCTGATCTCTTTGTCTCACACCATCTATTCATACTGTGTTTAGTATAATACGTTCTCAAATGTGTGCCTCATTTAAAAGACTGAAAGGGATAACTAGCCCTGGCAAGTTGGCACAGATAAGGGAAAACTTGTGGACTGTTTGGTGGGAATGTATGATTGGCTCATTCACTCTGGAAAACAGTATGGAAGTTCATCAGAAAATTAAAATGGAACTACCATGTGATCTAGCAATTTCACTTCTGGTTATATTTCCAAAGCAAATGAAAATAGGATCTGGAAGAGCCATCTGCACTCCCATGTTCACTGCAGCTTTATTCACAATAGACTAGAAATGGAAACAACCCAAGTGTCCATCAACAGACAAATGGATAGACATTGTAATATACATATACATACATGCAATGGAATATTATTCAGCCACAAGAAAGAAGGAAATCCTGCCATTGTGACAACATGGATGGACTTTGAGGACATTATGCTAAGTGAAGTAAGTGAGACAGAGAAAGTCAGATACCACATGATATGACTTATACATGGAATCTTAAAAAGCTGAACTCATAAAAATAGAGAGTAGAATGATGGTTACCAGAGACTGGGGAGCCAGGAGGATGGGGGAACTGGGGAAACAGTGTTCAAGGTACAAACTTGCAATAAGTCAATAAATAATTCCTGGAGATAGAATGCGCAGCATAGTGATTACAGATAACAATACTGTATTGTATTTGTATTGTAAATATCAGAGTTGCTAGGAGACTACATCTTAATTGTTCACACCATAAAAAAGAAAATCATGTGAAGTGATAGAGGTGTTAGCTACACCACAGTGGTAATCATATTGCAATATGTGGATCAAATGGACGCGCTGTACAGCTTCAACTTATACAACGACTTATATGGCAATTATATCTTAGTAAATGAAAAAATAAAGACTGCAAACTGACCAATCCTCTAGCTTCAGACCAGGCATGGAGTAGAAAATAAAAGCCTGCTGAGCAAGTAAATGAATGAATAAACAAACAGATGGATCAATAAGCAAATACGGAGGCATAAGAAAAGTATTGGGTTCATCTCACTGTTATTACTCTATTCATTTTTTTCATATTTGCAATTAAATAAAAATGTTCTCCAAGTCATGGCCTACAGGAATTCCAGCATTTTCTGATACTCACCTGGGATATCAGAATCAATTCATTCATAAGTTACCTGATCAAAAGTATCCCCAGCACAAATTTCTTAGAATTTACCAACTGAGAAGATAGCAGAAAGAAAAGGTGCTGATATAAAAGTGACAATGGAAGATGCTTCAGAATTGAATTTTAAGAGTCCAAACCAAAAGCATCGAGATGGGATTTGTGTTCTTTCATCTACCTCTCCATTCATCTATGTAGAATTTACTGAGCATCTGCTATGTATTACATTATAGACTAGATGCTAGTGATTCAGCATGATTAGGATAGACAGGAACCTTGCCCCCCGGGAACTGGGAAATAGACCATACATCATTATCAGCATTTTGTTCGAATACATATTTGAATAACAACATGTGGTTTTGCTGAAAATTGCTTTTAAGAAAATACAGAGTCACACATGTGATAGGATACTGAACCCTGAAAAACTGTTTCTAGATTATCAAAGACACTGATTTTTTAACTTTAGGTTTAGGGGTTATTTTCTTCCCCAAACCAAATTTATGTGATGGGAGTGGGGGGGGGGGGGCAGAGATCCCACCTCCTAGACTGACAAACCCTGCAGGGATCCCTGACGCATCTTTGAAGACCCTGGCACTCAAGGAAGCATAGGTTGAAAATGACAGATTTATTCCAATCCCTTCATTTTAAGAGGTAGGACAGGAAAGTCCAAAAACCTAGAACGTTCAAGTTAACACTTCTAACTGGTGATGGGGCTGGAACTAGAACCCAGATGCTTTGCCTCTCCATTCCAGAACCTTCTCTTCTATCCCATGATCAACTGACCTACTCAAACTGAAAGGTGAGAGGGATCTGGTAAAGGCTGAGGATCTGGAATAGATGTTTTTCGGGGGCTGATTAATGTATCACGGGAAAAATGCAGGGGAATATAGGAAGACCAAGCAGCCTGGGAAGAGCAAGGATTCATGATTGTTTTACCAGACAAGCCAAAGCAGAGGAGCCTAAATGTGTTTACGTCAAAGGCCATATGTTTGCAGGTTAAGTTCTCTTCTGGAAATGGGGAAGTTGAACTAAAACAATGCTAATGTTTTGCATTTTCTGGGCTCTGTGAGGCTTCACTCTGCCTATTAGTCCCTGAGATACCACTTTATACTTGCTTCCTTGCAAACGTGCTCCCGCTTTGTTGTATAAAAGCCAAAAGGGAAAGTAATCTCTAAATGGGTCTGCGTCCCACAGAGCGTTCACTTAGATGACATTCAAATCTGTTTTTCAGGGTTTTTTTTTTTTTTTTTGGTGCCATTACAAGAAATCATACAGTCATTACACTTCAAATTTGACAGCTCTTTCACAGCATGAAAGGCAGAAATTAGGTCCAAATGTATTTATTTAAATGCAAGGTTTCACTTACCACCAGGACATTTGTGAAGACTGAAAGATGACAGCAGATTGTGATGTCTGCACCATTGTTATTTCATGAACCCCCGACTGTGGATTGCCAAGCTCAAATATTTTAAATTCAAACAATAAGCCCATTAAAGACAACTTTCAACTACTATCTCTCCCTCCAGTTATTCAAAGAACTCCATTTAATTCACTTAGCAATCACATTTCCCAGGGAAAGAGGAACTTACACTGAGAACAGGTTTTGAAAGGTATGCGAAGACAAAGGATCCAATCAAGGCAGCACTTAATTAATCAGATCTCAAAACTTCCCTCCCTGCATTGCCACCTGAGAACTGAACGCAAAACATCGATCCTACTTGGCAAAGCATCTGGGTTCAACCTTACTTTCCTACTTGGGAAAGATGTCCACTCACGTTGGAAGACCATCTTCCTGTAAAGCATCTCATGTAGCCCCTATATATGTCTCCAGGGGCAGTGGGCAGGAGGGGTCCATAAGCTTGCATAAGGCTCACTTCTGCTGACTTTTGCCTCTGTCTGGTAACCTCAGCAACCTCCCTGGCCCCTTTACACCACAAAGAGGAAGCACGAGGGGAAGCCCCTTATTCTCAAAGTGTCCTGCCCCCAGCTGCCTTGCCTCCATCTTTAGGGGTCAAAAGGGAAACTGGATCCTCAAATTCTCAACACTCATATGTTCATCTGGCTCCATCAGACTCAAGTCTAGCAGAATGAATCCCATTATGCCTTTTGTCCTGGTTTACATCTGCCATAACAAGTAGCCCCATATTCTCAGGTCCCCCTTTCATCTTCCACATTCTAATCCCCAGGAGTTGGTTGGCTGTATGTACCAGGTTGTTATGGATGGAGAAAAGCACACAACCGTGGCCTCACTAAATTCTTGGGTAGAAATCTCAAGGACACGCAACATGGCAAGGCCAACATTTTATTCCCCTACATGATGACTCTCTAACCCTCCTAGATAACTTTCTTTTTTTAAGTTTTTAAATGATTTTTATTTTTTCCATTGTAGCTGGTTTACAATGTTCTGTCAATTTTCTACTGTGCAGCAAAGTGACCCAGTCACACATACATATATACATTTTTTTCCTTACATTATGCTCCGTCATGCTCCATCGTAAGTGACTAGATAGAGTTCCCAGTGCTTTACAGCAGGATCTCATTTCTTATCCATTCCAAAGGCGTTGACTGGCTGGAGCTGAATATCTTGGCTTTACATGGGACATGTGTCCTCCTCACACCTGTCCACTCCCTGTATCATCAACTCCCTCACTCTTTCACGTCCTGCCTAGCCCCCGTCAGCATCCAAGCTTGTCATTCCTGCCTAGATACAAGACAGATGTCTTCCTCATTCTTATAATGAACTCAACATACAGTTTAAAATCAGCAATGACCCATTGTTCAAACACATAAGTAAGCTGACGAATCTTATTGTCCCCTAAGGAAACATACTTTCTGCAGGGGAAATGATACACACTATTATCTGTTTTTGTAGATTAGTCCTGTAATTCTCAAGAGAAACACAAGAAGCGGATGTAGGTCCCAATTCTGTCGCCACATTCTCTCAGTTAATAAAAGCAGGAGAAAACACATCTATGAATTTTTCCAAAATACTGGTAGGCCTTGCATGAAGTGGATGGCGCCTTACCACTGGGGCCACTTAACTGGGATTAGAGTACCTAGTTCTTCTCCAGCTGGGAATTCTGTCGGCATCAACACCCAGGCTAAATGTCATTCATCTGCCAGACATGGAACATGTAGACCAAAGAAGCTAAGGTCAACTCGGACCATTGTCATATTGTTTTCATTTCTACTTTGTAGGACAAATTGAGAGTCATCATATGATAGCGTAGCAAACTCACATTGGAAACAAAACAAACACTCGTAAAATCATTTTCATCTGGAATCTGGGGACTCTTTCACTGCATTTATGGCCATCATCAACAGCAGAATGGAAAAAAAGTGGGAGATGAGTAATAATTTTTTTCAGAATTTGGTGTACAGAGGGTTTAATAAGCCTACTTCCTCATTTTACAAATAAGAAGAATGGAGGCCCAAGGAGACAGACATTTACTGCCCAACACCACTGAGCTCTTTGAGAGCTCAAAAGTTTTATTTCACTTTTAGCCACAAGGAACAGAGAGGACAGACTTGGACCAGGTGAGTGGTGACCAGAAAGAGAAGCATATATGAGAAATTAAGAAAAACTGAACAACAGGGCTTCTAAATCGGAAGGCTCCAGGGACTGGTTTTATATCTAGTCTCCCTAGGGATATTGGCAGTAAGAGTTTGAAGATTTTTGTTGGTGGTGGTGGTGGCAGTGGAGGTCTTTTTAGGGCCACACTCATGGCATGTGGGAATTCCCAGGCTAGGGGTTGAATTGGAGCTATAGATGCTGACCTACACCTCACTACAGCAAAGCTGGATCCTTAACCTGCTGAGTGGGGCCAGGGATCGAATTCACATCCTCATGGACACTAGGCAGGTTAGCAATCCACTGAGCCACAATGGGAACTCCTAAAGACTTGCTCATTAATATTATTGTTCATGTATTGACCTTTCTCTTTTCTCTTCCAATATGAATTTTGATCCTGCACAGGATGTTTGGTTTTTTGTTTTGTTTTGTTTTGTTTTGGGGGGGGTGATATCTAGTAGCATTTTTATCCTGCTTTTGGGACATCCCAATCTTCTATGTGAATTCTCCTCCTAGATGGTGAGCAAACATAGTAAGGCTGATAATCAGGTTTTTCTGCCAGTGGGATAGGTATATACCTTATCAAAGCAGCTGGACTCTTTTTCTACCATCAGTACCACCCTAGATGACAAAATTTGACCTGAGTGATGCAAAGACAGGACACCGTAGGTTGGGGCTCACTCCTATCCCAAGTGAAGACACTCTTGGTAGGACCATGAGTTCTTGCTATCCCACAGATTCCCTTTCTGTGGCCATTTCTCTTCTGAGCCTGATTCTCCATCCTTCTACTTTGTGAATTTTTACATCCTTTCAACAAATCACTTGTGTCTTTAACCTTGACCATACCAGGTTTCCCAAATCCAAAGAACCTACACCAATAAATTGTGTTTGATATTTGTTTCCACAGAGCTTCTGATTATTCATGGTGCTGGTTCTCTGGTAACGTTAGGTTGCTCGTGGCTCATCATGGTTTTCCAAGACTCACTACACAGTCATGATTAGGAAAGCTTAATGTAAATACAAGGCAGTGTTCCTTAAATATGCCTTCCTATCTGTATCATCCATGAATCCAAAATCAGGAAATGGGCCCTGAGGATAGGCATTTTTTTTTTAGGGCCTCACCCATGGCATATGGAAGTTCCTAGGCTAGGGGCTGAATCGGAGCTATAGCTGCTGGCCTACACCGGAGACACAGCAATGTAGGATCTGAGCCACATCTGTGACCCAACCACACAGCAATGTAGGATCTGAGCCACATCTGCAATCTGACCACAGTTCACGGCAATGCCAGATCCTGAACCCACCAGTGGGGCCAGGGATCGAACCCACATCCTCATGGATACTGGGGGGGGGGGGTCATTACTGCTGAGCCACAATAGGAACTTCCAGAATCTGCATTTTTATAAGAATCCTAGTAGATTCTGATGCGGGTATCCCCCCAAAATGCTGCTCTGTATCAAGAATTCTTAACATTTGCTCCCCCTTGGCTGACTGCCTTCCAATACCAGTATTTCTTAACTCATGCCTGTGAGAAAGAATGTTTGGCCCCAGTCCTCTTCACACACCAGGTGCAACCAGTCCATGGAATGGTTCACGTGGTCACTCTCTGTGCAGCTGGCCATGAGATTTTGGGACAGAGTCACACAGTCCAAAACGAGCTGTCTCTGAAACGGAGCCTGTGGCAGGGTCTTCCTCAGCAGAGGCTATGAGTGACAGGCGATGCATTTGATGCTGCAAGATCCCTGAGTAAGAAAGCAGGTTCCTGACTTCCTTTCCAGGGCTTCTTCCTCCAACCACGTGCCATTAAGAAGGTCTTTCAGACCTGATTCTTCTTTTGAATATAAGATCCAAGATTTAATGAAATGTGTTTAAATGAACAATTCTCCTATCTAGGAGGTCCAGACCTCTAATGAATAACTGGAAAGCTGATTACTTAAATACCCATAGTCTCTAGTTAATCACTTTAATTACCACCTTCTGAATCTTCTGTGTCGCAAAAACTCAAAGAATCCTACCTCTCCAGAGAATGATAATGCTCTCCTGTGGAGCTTTAAACTTCTTTATAGAAATATTAGGCCCAAGAGTACTATAGTAGGTCTCACTTTTAAGGAAATATACGACCAAAAAAGCCCAAACTTCTAAAAGCTATTAATGAGAAAAGAACCATTTTTATTCTTAAAAAAATGAGGATCAAAAAATATCTGTCTTGGGAGTGGGATTAACCAGTCTGTACGGAGGTGAGATCATTTATGAGTTTCCTTCTGCCGTCAATATTTATGGAGGCCTAATCTGGGCCAAGTGCTTAGCTAAGGACAGTGGATGCCTAAGATAAATTCCTTACCTTTCAGGAACTCACAGCAGAATGACGGAGACAGATGTGGAAAACAAAGAGTAAATAATACACAATGAGAAATAATGTACAAATGTATGACTGCAGCATCATGAGACCAAAGACACCAGTCATTCTACACGAGAGGCTGTGGGAAAGAGAAAAGACAGGAGTCTGAACAGGGTTTGAGAGAACCAGCAAGAGAGCCAGATGAGGTGAGTGAAGCCCAAATAAGACAGACTCAAGAATCTACGCAAAGTTAGAGAAGTGAAGGAGAGAGTTAATGGTAAGCTTGGAAAACAAGGGTAAATTAGGAAGATTTGTCGTGAAGGACCAATACATATGTTTCATAAATGAAGAACCATTGAAAGCTTGTGATCTGCTGAATGTTTTAGAAAAATATCTTTAGGAGGAGGGGAGAGGATGGGTAGAATGGGGAGAAGCTGGGGGCAGGAAGGCCAGAGAGAAAACTGCCTTAGGAGCACAAGAGAGATCTGCAGAAAAAGGGGTGGACAGGAAGGAACTATTCCAGAGCTGTTTTGGAGACAAAATGCACCAGATTTGTTTACAGAGTCTCATAGTTGTTAATACCCTGAGCTTTGGGGTCAGATGAACCTGAGTATAAACTGTGGCTCCACCACCTATTAACTGTATAATGTTACACAATTTATCTCATCTCTTTGAGCATTACTTTCCTCATCTTTAAAATGAACACTGTGTTATTGAGAGGATCAAATAAGCTAATGATGTAAGGCATTTAGTATAAATCAAAGTTCATAGTACAACAAATGCTTAATATTCACTGAATACCGGTATTATTACTATAATTATTATTACAAATATTCTAAGAAATAATTGACAGAGATGGCAGAGAAGGGCATCAGGGCATCAGAAATAACTGTTGAGCTTGGAACTCTGGGTAAATGATAATGCCATTAAAGGAAATAGGCAACAACTATAAGAGCAAGCATTTACTGAGAGTTTAACATATGCCAGGGAGTATGTTAAGAAATTCGCACACACAATCTCCTTTAGTCCTTGTAAGAATCCCAGATATTATCAACAACCATTTACAGAGGCAAAAACTGAAGCACAGAGAAGCTAAGTAGCTTGAGTCACACAGCTAATAAGTAAAGAAACACAGACACTTTGGTTCAAGAGTCTGTCTCTGCCAAGAGAAGGCAAGGAAGTTGTGGGATGGGGCGAAGGGACCTTGGTGAGGGGAGAGAGGTATTATTAGCTCGCTGGAGCTGAACATGCTCATAGTCACTGAAATGGAGCGGTCAAGTTGGAAATTGTGGGTATGTCCATAAATCATTTTTTTCGACTCAAAAGAAAGACCAAGGAACACAGAACTTGAGACAACAAAGCATGAAGAGCTACTGCTAGCAGAAGATTAATCAGGAAGGCAGAAGTGCCTCAAAAACTACTTTGCAAGGCAGGGAGAAAAGACAACTGGAATAAGGCAAGTTTGATTTCCCTGCAAACTTCTCAGGAAGTGATCCATGTGTGAAGGAGAGAGGCATCTGTATTACACCATCCTCCCAACATTTATGTCCCCAAGGTCAGCCATGGGAGTCACAGCCTAAGCCCGCGTGCAGCTCTATGAACAGTGCTGTCTCAATCAAAGAAAAGGGAAACCGGAGCTTTTTCAGTTGGGGCTGCCCCTCAGATTTCAGACAGTAGAGAAAAGAAGGATGGGGCTTCCTTGCCAAGGGCTTCACCAGGGGCTTCTGGGAAATCTGCAGCCAGCGAGCCCTGTCTGGTTCTGAAGGACAGGGCTCCCTTGGTAGCCGCTTCTGAGGGGCACATCTGGAACTGGTGAGCCTTCCTTGCCAGCCCTCCCTAACAGGGCACTCACAGAAGGCTGCAGGGAAGGTGATCTCAGCTGCCAGTCCCAGAAGCTTGCCTGATAAATCTTCCCCATCCTAAACTTGTCACTATTCTTTAATGCCCCTGCATTTTCCTTCCATCTTCAGCAAAAGAACATCTTTTTGTAACTACCCGGAACGTTTTCCTCTAGAGCAGATAACATCTGGGTAATCTGCCTGGTGCATGACATACACTTTCTAGGCTGCACATGGGCGTGCACGTGGACATGTGAACACATGCGTGCGCACACACGACACACGCACACGCGACTCTCTGAAGCCAAATTTGTGCCACATCAAACCAGTCCCCTGGTTCTGATTGGACAAGGGATAGACACGTGATCCAAGGACCATCAATCAGATCTCTCATCTGGAAATTTCCAATCTCTAGATGATTTGAGCTAATATCATCTGGGGGCTAAGGATACCATTTTGGGGAACCTTTTTTGCTGTAAAAAGATTAATGCAGAAAATAAACAGGGAGCTCTAGATCCTCCTTCCAGGTCCTTTCAAAGCTTAGCTGAGGTTCCTGCTTTAAAATTCTATGAAACAACCCTGTATTATTCCAATTAATTACCTCTTTTTGGATTAAATAATTTAGAATCAGCATCTGTTACATGTAACTTAAGCAGCCTCCACTAAGACATGCAATACAGAAATTTATAGAAATGAAACTATTGCTGGAAATTTCACTCTTCAGAAGCTCAAGATATAGAAGTGAGTTCTTTCCTCTGCATAATAATTTTTTGGCAAAAATAACAATGTTGTTGATAAACAGAGTTGTTCATACTTTTTTACTCTTTGAAGTGTGTATACTAATTAATGTTATTTAATCAGGAATGCTGGTATGGAATTTCAGGCCCTGCTAGTAGATGGTGAAACTGAAACACAGAAAAATGCCCTTATTTGTCCTAATTCTTCTGCATTCCTGGATCATCCATGTAGTCATGTTTGGAAAAATTGGTTTGAAACTTTACAGTATTACTTGAGATGGATATTTGAGACGGATAGATCATTGATTAAGGTTAATCATTATTTGATCTTTTCTTTTTTAAAAGTAATGTAACCAAATTCCTCTGAACCTACTTAGAAAATAACATGTCCAACTTTTCCTTTTGGAGAGTGGTTGTTCACACTGTCAAACACCAGAGTTTGCATTTAATTTTTCTTTCTCCTTTTCACAGCCACACCTGTGACATACAGAAGTTCCCAGGCCAGGGGTCAAACTGGAGCTACAATTGAGGCCTAGACCATAGCCACAGCAATGCTAGATCTGAGCCACATTTGCAACCTATACTACATTTTGCAGCCACACCAGATACTTAATCCACTGAGCAAAGCCAAGGATCAAACCCACATCCTCACAGAGACAACTTTGGGTCCTTGACAAAGCAAGCTGCAACTGGAACTCCAGAGATGACATTTAAAATACATCACTGGCTATACGAAGTTCAAGGTATGAAAAATAAGCATTCTAGTCATAACATACCTGCAAGAGCACAGTAATGTATGCATCCTATTATTGCTATTATTTTTGACTTTTATCTTACCTAGATATAATACTGTATAGCTTCTAACTCTATAATCTGTTACTGTTTTCAAGAAATTTCTCTCCACCCACCAATTGCCCTTCCCTCTCCCTCTTCACTTCTCTGGGCTTTTGTCACACCTGATTTTTTTATGTTCATTTATATTGCAGCAAATATCATGTTGCATTAACAGCCACTTGGCTATTCTAGCTTGGGAACTTACTGAGGGTAGGAAATGCACCCTTTGTCTCTGTATTCTCAGCACCTAGTACAATGTCTAGTACACAGCAATTATTTAATTATTCTCAGAAACAAGGCACATGTCACTGTAGCTTTTGTGGCTACAAGTCATGTTTACTGATTAATTACATGTTCTTTCATTCACAACATACATTAAAGCTAAATGCTACAGGGAAGAGAAAGTTGAAAAAAAGGATACAACATTGTTCTTACTTTGATGAAGCTGACAGAGAAAGTACTTATACAAAATATCATGACTATTTTTTTCTAACTTTATTGAGCTATGACTGACAAAAAAATTATATATATTTAAGTGTACAATGTGATACTTTCACAAACATATGTTGTTATATGATTAGAACAGTCAGGCTAACATATCTATTGCTTCACACGACTGTTTTTTGTTTGTTTGTTTTTGTCTTTTTAGGGCCACACCCACAGCATATGGAAGTTCCCAGTCTAGGGGTCAATTCGAGCTGCAGCTGTTGGCCTATACCATAGCCACAGCAATGTGGGATCCGAGCCTCGTCTGCAACCTACACCACAGCTCATGGCAATGCCGGATCCTTAACCCACTGAGCAAGGCCAGGGATTGAACCTGCATCCTCAGGGATGCTATTCAGATTCATTTCCGCTGAATCACAACAGGAACTCCCCACGCAACTACCTGTGTATGTACGGGGTAAGAATATTTACAATTTACTGTCTTAGTAAATTTCATCATTATTCACCATAGTCACCATGTACCACTAGGTTTCCAGAACTTATTCATCTTACAACTGAAAATCTGCACCCTTTGAAACATGTCATGACTACTGTCATCATTGTCGTCATCAGCAACCTATTTATTGATCATTGATTATATATTCGGCATTCTGCGAAGTTCTTTATATGCATTATTTCATTTAATTATCACAAGCCCTTACAAGAGAAGAGCTATTACTAATTCCACTTTACAGATTACGAAACAGAGGCTCACAAAGTAATTTGCTCAAGACCACAGTTAATGAGTGGCAGAAGAGAACTGTGAACTCAGGTCTTGCTATCCCTAGAGCTAATACTTGACTAGATGCCAAAAAAGAACTATATCAACTCTAAGGGTAAAAAGCATACAGAGAGGGATGAGGCAGGATTAACATACAAAAACAAAAAACAAAACACCAACTCTTGATAGATCCCCAAATATTTCAACCTGAGCATCCTTATTTGGACACAAGCATACATTGTACAACTATAGAACTTCTAAGTAGTCTTTTCAAAGAAAAGCCCTTAAGTAACAGTACAAAACAGTTTCTGGAGAAGAGATGAAAGCTGGATGCTGAGCCAAATTTACAGCTGAAGGTTCAACTGGAAGGCTCCCAGGCATCACGGCAGAGAATGGGGCAGACCTTGTGTGGGGTTTATCGTTGCTGAGGAGAGGAGCAGCTCCAGCACCACTAATCAGATCACACATCAGCAGAGTGATAACTGTAGACTCTTCCATATACACAGAAACATAAACAAATAGCTAGAAAATAGAAGAAAGCAGAGTCTCTCAAGCTTCCTCATCTGGCACAGGAGAGCTATGAATCACATGGTAAAAGACCCCTCACCTTTTGGTGTCACCTGAGTCATAACAGAGGTGTTGAGTGGTGTGCGAGATGGCTTAGATCAGAGACACTAAAGGAAGAAGCCAAAAAGAACAGGGCAATAACAACATCCAAGAACAATTAGTGAGCGTGAATTCCCTTTATGAGCACATTTCCATAAACAATGTGACTAGAGAGAGTGCTGAAGCGAGAGTCGAGAAATCTGAATCCTACTCTAGGATGGATTCCTACCATTAATTACCCTGTAGGATTTTGCTGAAATGGTCTGAGCCTTCATTTCCCCATTTATCAAATATGTGGTGGCTGATAAACCACTTTTTTTTTTCTTTTTATGGCCATACCTGCAGCACATGGAAGTTCCCAGGCTAGGGGTCAAATCGTAGCTGCAGCTGCTAGCCTCTACCTCAGCCACAGCAGTGCAGGATCCGAGCCACATCTGCAACCTACATGGCATTCTGTGGCCATTCCGAGGCCGGGTCGGGTTCTTAAACTGCTAAGCCACAATGGGAACTTCTGACGAACCACTTTAGTTCTTAATTTTTTTTTTTTTTTGTCTTTTTGCCTTTTATCTAGAGCCGCACCCGCAGCATATGGAGGTTCCCAGGCTAGGGGTCTAACAGGAGATGTAGCCGCCGGCCTTCGCCACAGCCACAGCAATGCCGGATCCTTAACCCACTGAGCAAGGCCAGCGACCGAACCCGCAACCTCATGGTTCTTAGCTGGATTCGTTAACCACTGAGCCACGACGGGAACTCCTAGTTCTTAATTTTTTTAACTGGTATTGATCACAGGTGGAAATATCTCAATGGAAAATTTGTAGAGTGAAAGTCAGGACACCAGGGTTCTAATCTGATTCCTTGGTTGAGAAATTCTCTGCCTTTTTCTGAGCCTCAGTTTCTCCATCTCTAAAATAAGACATTTGATCAAATGGTTTCCAAAGCCGCTTTTAGCTATAGAGTCTTTGGATCTGTATTTTCTTAATTTCATAATACTAACTGTAGGAAATAACATCATTTTGCCTATAAGAGCAAAGAATATTTTCCGCTCACCCAGGAGTCAAATACAACTAATATTCTGAAATAAAAACTGTAGAAGGACACATCAGGTTCTGAGAATACTAACAAATCTATGTCCTTATCCACAAGGGGAAATGTACGGGCTGGATTTTTACAGGCAGAAACAGAAAGAACATTTCCAAAACGTTCCTGGTGAGAATACAAACACAAATACAGTTTTGCCAGCTGGAGTTCAGCTGTGTAGAGTCACAAGGTCAGAACTGCTGGTAAAATTGTGTGGATGCAGACGCCAAGTGTAATGACAGTGTAAATCATAACATTCCTCTCTCCCGCCATCTCCTCTCCCACAACACGGTGCCTGGAAATAGCACATGTGTGTATTAATGTGTTTAAAACATACTTAAGTAGCTCTGATGGACAGGTTTTGGCAGGGTTTTGTGACACATGCCAAGGAAGACAGGTGTGAAAGGATCAAAGTGAATTTTCAAGCAGCCTATTTAGCCCCCATCCCAGGACAGAACAAGGCAGGGTAAAACGCAGAGTGCGGAGAGGAAGAAAACAAGGAATTCAGAATGAATCTGAACAGACGCCCATCCCCTAACTCTTAGCAGGAGGTTAGAGGATTGTCCCAAATAAGAACAAATGGAATTTAGTAACAGATTCTCACTGTATGATTTTCAAGGCTGTTATGTATTTTATGCCTATCTTAATGTACAGAAAAGGGCCTGCAGTCGCATTCCAGAGTTTGCATTCCATCATTTTTTCAAGTTATTTTGTAGTTCTATATAAAGTTAAAAATTTTAAAGCCTAAAAAAGAAATCAAACAGGCTTTTAAGTAGAAAAATTCAACATTTAGTCACAAGCCACCATCTCCATATCTATGTGGAACTCCACCCACTCAATTATAAAGTCAGAGTGCCAGCTACTAAGAAAATGCTAATTTCAAGAATAATCTTCCTAAGCATCCTTAAAGCAATGGTATCACCGGGAACTTAGAGGACTAGCATTGATGGAGATTTCTATGGGCCATGCAGGGTGCTAAGCACGTCTAGGCATGTTCTCATTGAAGCCTCACAAGCATCTACAGGGTAGATATGAACTCACTCTCAATTTAAAGGTAAGAAAACTGAAACCCAGAGGTTAACCTCAAGTTCTTTGCCCCAGGTCACGCGTATATTCAGCAGCAGAAATGGCTTCTGGCTCACATCACAACTCTTCAAATGTGCATAGCTCTTGGGCTTTGGAAGTTCCTGCGTAGAGTTCTGCTTTTTACTTGCCAGGAAAAAAAAAAAAAAATGGAGGTGTTATGCAAAACTCTCCAATCTGGCTTTTCCAGCTAGAAAATGGAAACAAATACAATCATAAAATCTCTTTGGGTTTCTTGCTATAAAGGACAACATAAAACATAAAAATTTAAATGAAACCGAACTATGCAATGCCTATGAGAGCAAAAGCAAGCCAGTTTCCATTTTTATCCCTGAGTTTTCCAATCCATCAATTTGTTAAAACAACTGCCTGACTTTACAGAGTTGTGGCGAGGATAATATTTTTAATGTAAAAATTCCCTGAAAAATTGAAAAGCTGTATACAATCAGTTTTCACTATTTTCATCATCATTTCAACATAATAAGATAAAATATAAGAGTGGGAAAAGAAAAAAATAATTCCTTTACCCCCTGTGTTTTATTTTAATAAAACTGTATCTTATGTGAAAGGGACTTTAGAAGCCTGAAAGATTGGTTTCCAAGGAGGAATACTTGCATTCAAAAGGAATTCTATGATTACTCAATCGTTTCGATCACCCACCTTGGAGGGATAAATTGGAGGGGATAACACTAGCCACAGAAGCTGTCAAGAATGTTTTCAATCAGCATCATTTTGACCCTGCCAGTGGTACAGTTAGCAATGCCTAATTCACAAAGCAGTGAGCATTAGCACCTACTAGCACCTGCTTCACAGGTGGAAGCATGAAGAATCTGGCTACACAAAAAGAGAAATCACTCTAGCATACAAAATGAGCAGTTGACAGTCTCAGAAATATAGTTTTCTGTTTGACATATTTAATTAAATATGTGCCACATCTATGAGTTTTAACTTTGAAGTTTATACATAAGAGGGTAGTTGATCCTTAGAATGAAAAAATGTATAGATTTTGTCTAAACCTAGGTAAGCTCTACAGCAAGGGCGGAAAGACTGGTCTATTCAGTACATCTGGTCTCCAATTCCAAATATTTTTTTCCTAAGTTTTGCTGACATGGTACCTGATCATAGTTACGTCCTTTTCTTACTGACTGTGTGGCTCTGTTGTGTGCATCCAAAATTTACCAATCTTAGAAATTTAGTTACAAAAATTCAAACTGTTATATTTGTTAGTGATTACAAATAAACCAAAACCAAGTCAAACTTGCCAGAAGTAACAAAAATTATATGTTTTCAACTTAAAATATAAATTGAGGCTCAGTATTAAGCTAGCTTCTTGCCTCTACAAATGTAGCAGAGTGTAGATATACGTTCATATATATTTATGTATCTTTTAATTCTATTTGATCTGAAAATAGCACTCACAATGTTATATTGGTTAACAAGAATCTGAGTCCTTCGCAACATTGTGACAGACACCTTGTTTGGCAAAGGGAAACCCAGCTTGTTTACCCTCTTCCAGATGTAATGTCCTTCAGGAATGCTGCACTACTCCCTCACTGCAGGGGGAAATCTTGAGTATTCTAAGCCAGGCAGGGTGGTTTTATTTTCCTTACAAAGAAATTGCTTTAGGCATGGACTTGTGACCCAGTTTTGACCAGTGAAATATAAAGCAATGTTTGGGAACCTCCAGAAATATTCTGAATAAAGGAAAAATATTGGATGCTCCAATTTTCTACCCGATCACTGTTTTTTGGTTGTGAGGCTTTGAACTGCTTTGAACTTGGCAGCCTACATAAGAGGACAGGAAAATGGAAAGAAACTGTGTCCATCACAAGTCACTAAACTGCTGAAATCAACCAACTTTGGAATCTATCTCTAGACTTCTTAAAGGATGAGATAATATCCATGCAGTTGTCATTTTTTGATTGATTTCTCTTACTTGCAGCACCAAATACCCTAATTACTATAAACTTCCATCTCCCCAACCTAAAAATCTCAGTTCTGCCATAAGCCTGCTGGTTACAGTGTTAAAATAATTCAGTCACACACACTAATGGCTTCCTCTATGCTACATGATTGGGGAAAACTTTTTGTATCATAAGGGATACGGTCTTTTTGACAATTTTACCTTGTCTGCTAAACAAAAGATGATATTTACTTCCTTAAGATAACAGTAAAGACAAGTATCAGAATGCCCTTAACACATATGTTCTATATAATAACCCTTTGTACAGTCATAATGCATATAAAGTCATGAAACTGACAGCACTAACATCTTGAACCTAGCCAGAACACAGGCCAGGACTTGAACCCAAATGCCAGGACTCAAACCCAGCCTAAATCCAGATTGGGACTTGAGCCCACGCTTTAAATTAGAATCACCCACCTGATGATTGGGCTTACTGAGGTTCAGGTTCTTTATCACTCCACACAGAAGGAATTCAGCAAGAGACAAAGTGATAGGCAAGAAATATATTTATTAAGATAGGACACTTGTGAGAGCTGCAAGTGGGCAGGCAAGGAAGCTCTACACTTTTATCTTCCAAGGGGAGTGCGGGTCTGAAAAAACCACCTCTTTCTCTTTCTTTGAGTCCTTTGCTCCTCCTTAGTACCTGGTAAGGTGTGTATTCAAATCAGCAGAAAGGCTGTCCTCAAACTCCTGCCCTTGGTCTGAATCCCATCCCCCACCAATATCTCTGGCCTCCACTAGTTAAGCAAGCCTGCTGACTTTCTTGGGCAATTATTAACTTACAGTGACCCCCCAACATCCCCTAGGTTTCCCTTTCTATCTGTGATCCTTTACTGGGACTTCTACAACTACTTGTGTCTACTCCATCCCTATCAGTCAGGGCTCTAGGAAGTCTTTCAGCAATAAATTCTGACTAACTTTATCATATTTGATCAAGGGTTTGCTCCCCAACCTTATTTAATCATAGAATCCCTTTTTCTTCACATTAAATATATTAGTTGATCCACCAGAATAAATGCTCATCAAAATACACCTTGAGAAGCATGAATTTACACTGAGTTTTTATGTAAATACAATGGAACAAAATATATTGGAAAATGTCACCATTTAAGCTTCCCTTCTTGCAGTAAAATGTTTTTAAAAGAGCATAACTAACAATTACTGAATGCTTACTCTGGGTGAGGCACTCTCTGAACCACTTTAACCCATGAATTGCAGATACTCAGTGGCAGAATCTCCTTTAACCCATGAAGAAAAACAGGCACAGAAAGACTAGAGGCCCTACTCTAACTTCTGTCACTCACATTATTCACAGCTCCAGAAAAGGAAGAATTTGATCTAACACTTAACACTTATGAGCAAAATCCTATTGCTTGAATGGTGTTCCATGTGCTGAGTGAAACTGGCTCTGAGTAACTTGGCCAATGCTATCGGACTACCGTGATTCAGTGTCTACTAGTATCTGAAAACACAGGCTGAGTGAGGGCTTCAGGATGTGGCAGTGTTGATATGATCTAGACACCTCTAATTAAAGACGCAGTCGGATTTAATTTAATCCTGGCACAAACAGCTACAGTCTTCCTCTCAACAGCACTCGAATTTGTAGAAATTGTTTGGAACTGTTTATGCTTTAATTTTAAAAAAGCCATAAGACCTTAGTATGTCTTTCATAAATAAAAGATAATTGAAGTTCAAAAGGTTTCCAAGCTCAACAACACTTTAAGTTGTTGGGCATTCCAAAATGCTGATTATACAGCAAGCATAAAAATAAACATGTGCCAGCTGGTTTGAGCCGTTCCATGTTTTCCACCAGTCTTTCTAACTAGGATATCCTTTACCTAAGAAATACATCTTTGCTAAGTAAAGTGAATACTTATCTACGGAATATCTATGTCTTTATAATGCCTTAAAGTATTTGAATAGCCTTTTGTCATTTGACTAGCACTAAAGTGATGAAAAGTCTCTTAATATCCTAAGTAAAATTTATATATCCAAAGACTGTGATGGAGTTTGATGGAGCTCTAAGTACACTTCCTATCTACTTACATTAACACAAATAGAGGTTGTTAAAGAGGAAAGGCAGCTAAATTTTAGATGAAGAAACGACAATTGTCACTCCTAAAAACAAATATATAAATTTGCCTTGAAGGTCAAAAAGTTTGGCTCAAGAACTGTATTATGTTTCCAATTAAATTCCAAAGTTCTCCTTCACACAAAGTACTATATTAAGGTACTTTAGAAGGAAGGCACATTGTATATAAATATAGCATGATCACCTCCATTTACGTCTTTTCAATGTGTTTTGCATTTTTTTTATTTTTAAAAAGTGTGATACTGTTCCTAAAATGGGGAGAAATACAGATGTTATACTGATGTCATTCTAAATATAGAGGGAGATGTTTTGGAAAGCTTCAAAACACCTTTGAAAATTAAGCTGGAGGCTGGGGAAGGGGTAGCGGTTATCAGACCCCATGTGCAGATGATGCTTGATATGTCTTCAATTTGAATTTGCTTATCCATCCTCAAAACATTAAAATGATGTGCATTCCTACATAGCTGTATCTCTAGAATCCCTGCAGGACCCCTGAAGTATCATCATTTTATAAAAGTGTTGCTCACAGACCTGGGTATTAGGAGATTGTGCCCACTCCACAGAAGGCTGTGACAAACCTGTCACAGGACCACCAGACAGACCTCCTTGCCTCTGTTCTGGACAGCCGCCAGTATAGCTTTGAAGGGAAAGTTTAAAACTCATCACAACTTAAAACAAACAAACAAACAAAAACAAAAAAAAAAAAAAACAAGCCACCTTGGATATCTAAAATCTGGTTAAAAATAATACACTGGTTTCTGAGAATACAGAAATACCTTTAAGTTGCTGCAGGTTTTTGGGGTCAGGTGGAGACCTAGAGAAATGTCACAAGTTGTGCGAGAGCCCTTAAGAGCAAATGTACCAGATTAGGTTTGAGGTAAATTCGCAAGTGAAATGCACTGCAAAGTACTCACCTCCATCACCCTTACTTATATTACTTCATTTTTTTAATGATCTATTGAGTTACAACTGACATACATTAAAGAGCATATATTTCAAAGGTAGGTTTTGATCATCTGACATATGTTCACACATATAGAACTATCTCCACAATGAAGATGAGGACCAAAGCCATCAGACCCAAAAGTGTCCTTATATCACTGTATCATCTCTTTCCTTCTCTGCTGCCTCCCCAATTACCCTCTTCCAACCCAGGCAACCACTGACATGAATTATATGTTGCTATATGTTAGCTTGTGTTTTCTGGGATTTTATATAAATGGAGCCATACAGTATGTATTCACTTTTTGTCTGGCTTCCTTTAGTCAGAATAATTATTTGGAGATTCACCCATGATGCTGCATGCAACAACTGTTTTATTGCCAAGTAGTTTTCCATTGTATGGATATATCACATTTTGTTTATCCACGCATCAGTAACCAGACATTTTTGTTATTTCCAGTTTGGGGCTATTGCAAATAGAGCTCCAGTGAACATTCACGTATAGTTCTTCTGTGTGGACATATGTTTTCTTAATTCTTGGGTAAATACCTAGGAATACAATGGCTGGGCCATATGTTAAGGAATGTCTGCTTAACTTAGAAAACTATTAACTGATTTTCCAAAGCAGCAATACCATTTTGCATTCCCCATCAGTTATATCTGAGACCCAGTTGTTCCACATGCTCAAAAACACACTTGGTATTTTCAGGTTTTTAAATGTGAATTCAGGTGTTCCAGGGGTGTGCCATGATACCTCATTGTAATTTAACTGAACATTCCTCAATGACAATGGTGTTGAGCATTTTTTCATGTGCTTATTTTCCATTTGTGTATGTTCTTTGGTGGAACATCTGTTTAAATCTGTGTAAAAACTATGTCCCATTTTCATTGGGTTGTTTGTTTGTCTTCTCATTATTGAGTTACATAAGTTCTTTATACAACCTAGGTACAGATCCTTTTTAAAACAGCTGTTTGGCAAATCTTTTATCCCAGTCTGCAAACTGACTTTTCATTTTTTTAGAAGTGTGCTTCTAAAAGAGCAAAAACAATTTTTTCTTTTATGGTTTTTGCTTTTTGTGTCATGTTAAAGATCTTTGACAAGCCCAAAGTAGTAAGCTTTTCCTCTTATTCTTTAAGAATTTTCTAGAAACCCAATAATTTTGGTTGTTGTTAATGTTATTTTTAATAAATATCTGTACTTACACTGTGGTAACCTGTAAAACCTACTCTTTCCTTTCTTTCATATCTTCATGAAAACTTGTTACCTAAAACTGAGTAAGGCCAGATGGTGTTGTTCACTTTTAATACGATGAGGAGTAAGCTTATCCCCTTCTTTTGAAAAACTAATTCAGAATAAGAAAAAAAAAAAAAGGTGCAACATTGTAAAAACATGTAGGGTCATTAAAATTGCTGTTAAATTCCAAGAAGTCTCCTGCTGATATGAGCAATGGTGTAAATTTTCACAGAAGTCTAGAGTATAGTGAGTTGTTTCCTTACATTGTATTGGGACTGTATAAAAATTGATCCTGGCTGAAAGGAAGGAAGATTTTAAAGATTAAAAATAGATGCCATGTTAAAGCTTCTGAGATAGAATTTAAAACTGAGGACTAAATAATTTAAAACTTTGGATAAGTTACTTCCTGACTTCCTTTCAGAACAATTTTTCCCCGGTGAGTCATGAAATTATAACTGCAAAATGGTGTATTTTTTTTTAACTTTTTAAGAGGTATGCTCTTGCTGAAATACAAATACTGTGTGTTTATTCTTCTGGTAATGATTTTTCAAAAGCAAAATGGAGGTATACAATTTAGAAATAGAAAAGAATAACAGTTCAGCTAAATTCAACATAACTGTTGTTGGTTTCCTACTACGCATATAGCCGATTGATGCGCAAAGCACCAATGCTGACCATGAAGAGACAGAACACAGAATAATAAACAAAACCTGCCATTTAAAATATTAACTTCATACAGGTGTCCTATTAGTTGAAAAGATGCATAATTTCATGTAATCCACACCTAATGGTGAGAAACAGAGATGTGATTTGCTCCTAGAGGGAACAGAAAAACTCATTGATATCAAGAGGTGATAGAGAATAAGGATTAATAGAGCATGATCAGTTTGGGGATTATCTCAAAAGAAACTAAGAAAATCTTGGACATGAAGCACTATAAAAAGACAAAGCAATCAAATGAAGACTTCTTTTTATCAGATTCAAGGTGTCAAAGACAAATAAGCAAGGTAGCTCCAGGAGTCACTGTGCTAGAGTCTAGAGCAACAAGGATGGAGGAATGCAATTAAGAAATGTCCTTAGAAGATTAGACAAATAGTAATAGGAAGAACGGATCATCCAGAAGAAGGAATAAAGTAAAAATACACTTGCAGAAAATGGAAGATGACAAGGCTAGGGAGGAGGGACCAGTGGAACTTAAAAAAAAAAAGGTGAATCAGAGCTATTTTAAGGAGTTATACACTCTCTGCTTTACTATATGTTCCATGATTACAGGAGCCCCATTTCCTTTCTTGTCTTTACAATCCAGAAGTTAGAATTATGAAGTAATGAATAAATGAGTATTATCTGTACTTTCAGAACATTACTGCTCTTAATCCACAATTATAGCCATAGAGTCCAATATCCCTCTCTTAATAATTGATAGAACAGGTACACAGAAAATTGATTATGCTATAGAAAGCAGGAAAAATGCTTTAACCAACTTGACCCAATTGATATTTACAGAATACTCCAAACAAGAGCAAATACATATTTTTTCTCAAGTGCATGAAAAATATGTACCATGATAGACTTATATGGGCCATTAAAAAGTTTGAATGAGAGTTCCCATTGTGGCTCAGTGAGTTAAGAACCCAACTAGTATCCATGAGGACATGGGTTCAACCTCTGGCCTCTCTCAATGGGTTAAAGATCCACTGTTAAAGATCCACTTGCTGCAAAGTGCAGCCCAGGTTGCGGGTGTGGCTCAAATCTGGCATTGCTGTGGCTGTGGTGTAGGCCAGCAGCTGCAGCTCGAGTTCAACCCCTAGTCTAGGGTTGAACTTCCATATGGACCTAGCGAGGCCCTAAAAAAAAAAAAGGAATGAATTTAAAGGAATTAAAATAATACAAAGTATATTTTCTGACCAATACAGAATTTGATTATAAATCAGAAACAGAAAGATAACTGAAAATTCCCCCAAATACTTTGAAACTAATAATACACTCCTAAATAATTTCTGGTTAAAAAATTTAAAAAAATGTGAAAAGTTGTTCCATTGGCATAAAAATGAAAACATATATCAAAATATGTGGTATGTATCTAACAATACTGAGAGGGAAATCTATACCACTAAAATCTATACTGGAAACCACAGAGGTACTTAAATCAATGGCCTCAGATTCAATCATAGAAAAAAAAGCAAATAATACTTAAGTAAGCAAAAGAAAGGAAATAGTTAGAAAATAAACTTCTAAAGGGTAGAAATTAATAAAGCAGAAAAAAATGAAAAAATATAGAAAAATAGTAAAATGAAAACCTAGTTTGTTAAGATGAAGAAAATGGAAAAGTCCCCAGCTAGACTGATCATGAAAAAAGGGGAGAAGATACAAATCACCTATACCATGAATGAGAAAAGTGACATCACAATAGATTGTACAGACACTAAAATAATAGTATGGTAATATGATGAACAATTTTATCTCAACTAGTTTGATAACACAGAAGAAAGGAAAACTTCCCTAAAAGATGCAAATTGCCAAAGTTTACTGAAGAAGAAATAGATAACTTAGCCATACAAAAAATAAATTTGTACTTGAAAACTTTTCCTTAAAAAAAAAAACAAACCAAAAAACTGATGAGTACTGGTGAATACTTAATATATAAGGAAGAAATAGTGAAATTCTAATAAATGCTTCCAGAAATTTGAAGGGGAGGAAATATCTGCCAACTCCTTCTATGAAACCAAAATTACACTAATATCACAATCTGGCAAGATATTACAAGAAAAAAAAATGGACCTAATTAAATAACTAACTTTTATATATAAAAATATATCAAAATCAAATGGTACTTATCCCAGGAACACAGGGTTGGTTTAACATTTAAAAATCAATCAATATACTATACTGTATTAACAGATTTGTTTTAAAAAGTAAAATCATGGCCATAGATGCAGAAGAAACATCTGAAATTTCCAACATCCATTCCTAAGAATATTCTCAGCAGACCAGAAATAAAAGAGAACTTCTCCAACATGATAAAGGGCATCTACCAAAAAACAAAAACAAAAACAAACAAACAAAACCAAAAACCCATACAGGTAATATCATACCTTTTAGTGAAAAACTTTCTCCCAAGACTAGGAACAAAAGTCAGTTTTACCACTTCTATTCAGCATTGTCATGGAGATTCCAGTAACTCTAATAATGCATGAAATGTAAAAGCGTGCACATTAGAAAGGATAAAAACAATGCCATTTTTATGTACAGATGACATAATCACTTAATGAAAATCCTATGGAATCAACAAAAAATGGAACAGAATTGAAAAGTACTTAACTGGAGATGGTGGTAGGAAGAGCAAGAAAAAGATTACATGGAGACATAAGATTTGGAGGATGATCGGTAGGTAAATGATCCTGATTATGGCAGTGGTTTCATGAGTAAATATAGCCACATGTAAGAACTTATCAAATTATGCACATTAAATACGTGTCTCATTGTAATTAATCCTCAATAAAGTTTTAAAAAAGAAACTATTGTCCTAATAAAGACTGCAAATTTCTTATATTTTACATTACATCTTAGTATCAACTATAAATATTAAATCTGCACACAGCCTTTCTTATTTACTATAGAATTTATGTGATCATAAGAAACAGTTGTGTCTAGTGAGATGTAAGTCAAAGTATCTAGGGTTCTAAGGAAAAGCCTTTACTTTCCAAATAAAAATGAAATAGATCCACATAGGACAAGTCCTTTACTCTGTCTCTTCCTTCCACTTTGAAACTAGTGATGGGAGAGTAGCAGCCATCCTGTGACTTTAACAAGCAGCTAAACCAATGCCAGCCACCGTCTACCTCTCTACATAAAGTTTCTAACATGGGAAAAAATAAAGTTAAAATGTTTACTTCACTATCAAGTTTTATTTGCACTTAACTACTTACAGATATAATTCCCATATCCATATAGAGAAGAAAATAGCTCTTACCATTCTTCTTGAATCATTAGTGCATGAATAACCCTCTTCTATATCTCTACCAGAATTTTACTTCCCCATCCTCTTCCTGCATTTTTCAGCAAGTCTTAACAAACTATTAAGACTAATAACAAAACTACTATTAAAAGGTATTCCTAAAAACCTTTGGTATTCTCTCCCCAAGCTGTGAAAGTTTAAAAGTAAGTTAACGGTCAATAAACACATAAAATATGCTTACCAACATTAGCCACCAGGAAAACGCAAACAAAACTACAGTTAGATACCACGTCACACACACAGGGAAGGATGTAATCAAAAAGAGAGACAGGAGTTCCAATCAGGGTTCAGCGGTAATGAACCCAATAGTATCCATGAGGATGCAAGTTTGATCCCTGACCTTGCTCCGTAGGTTAGGGATCCAGCACTGCTATGAACTGTGGTGTAGGTTGCAGATGCGGCTCGGATCCTCCATTGATGTGGCTGCTATGTAAGCTGGCAGCTGTAGCTTGACTCAGCCCCTAGCCTGGAACTTCTATATGCAGCAGGTGTGGTCCTAAAAATACCAAAAGTGAGAGAGAGAGTGAGTGAGTGAGTGAGAGAGAGAGGGAGAGAGAGAGAGATAATAATAAGTGTTGGCAAAGATATGGAGTATGGGACTCTATACCGTTGGCAAGAATACAAAATGTGCAGCCACTTTGGAAACCAGTGTAGCATTTCCTTAAAAATTTGAACATAGAGTTATCACAGGATTCTGCAACTGAACTCTTAGGAAATTAAGACACACATCCACACAAAAACTTGTATAAAAATGGTCATAAAGAGTATTATTCATAGCAGGCAAAAAGAGATACAACTCAAATGTCAATCAAATCATGAATGTACAAATGAAAAGTTGTATATCCATACAATGGAACATTATTGGCCATGAAGAAGAATCCTGATATCTTTTAAAACACATTTAACCTTAAACACTATCATGCTAAGTGGAAAAAGCTAGTTACAGATGACCTCGTTGCATGATTCCACTTATACAAAATGTCTAGAATAAGCAAATCTATAGAATCATAAAGTAGATCAGTGGTTGCCAGGATTTGTGCCAGGAGGAGGGTAATGGGAAGTGATTTATCATGGCTTTGAGGGTTTTTTGGGTGCTTTTTTTTTTTTTTCGGCTGCACCTGTGGCATATGGAATTTCCCAGGCCACGGATCAAATCTGAGCCACAGCTGCAAACTACACCATAGCTATGGCAACAGCAGATCCTTAACCTACTGTGCCACAGCAGGAACTCCTGATTTGAGCTTTCTTTTGGGAGGGGGTAATTAAAATGTCCTAAAATTGATTGCATATATATATATATTCTAAATCACCTACAATAAAAAAATATGAAAAAAATAAAAAATAAAACTGATTGTGACAACTGTTATGTAATAGCAAATATTCTAAAAACCAGTGAAATGTATGTTTTTTTAAATGAGTGAATTGTACTTGGTATGTGGATTATATCTTAATCTATTATATATATTTTTTAAATCGATCAAATATTCTTAGCAGAAAGTATTTGGTTTATTTGCCTCAGAGGGACTTATATTATTAGCTGAGTTTGCCCGTTTTCAATCATCTCCCACTTACAAGTTTTGCAAAAGAACCAGTACCAGGAAACATCCAAGGAACAAAGCTCAGAAACAAGTGCAGATTTCTGCAGCACTCGGTGAGCCCTGGCTAAAACCATTCACCACTGAATATCTTGATGTGCACATATGTCAAAGCATGGCCATGTCACACTAATGAAGATAATTAAGAGTACCTAACATTTGTATCATGCTTACAATATGCAACCAAAAGGTCTCTTCCAGCTCTAAAATTTTATGAGTTTACAATGCCCTTTGATCCCTCAATAATTCTGAGGAGAAATCAGGAATTGAAATTTTACAATTATTATTATACAATTGTTGTCATTTAACATGTTTGTTTGAACAGTATTTTTCTGAAGCGCCAAAACTGGGATATAATCTCTAGTCAATGAATACAAGAAAACCAACTGTGCATTGATTCTGCAAGCTGATTTGTGAAGAACTCTATGGTTAAAAATATGTAATGTGGCAGTGAAAACAAAGGTCTAGACACAGAAATATTTTTCAAAGATTCAGAGAAATAAACATACATGGAAATAAAGACTTACTTAGCTGATTCTCTAGAATGTTTCCTTAAGAACCAGTTTTGAAGAATCGAAAATCACTCCTGTACAGATTGATTTTACTAAGCATTAGAAGCCATAACGTGAATTCACATTTTCCTTTAAGCATCTCTTCATTTATAAGCTCAGGCTTTAACAATCATTGAGAATCCCCAAACCATAGCTCCATCAGCTCACTAAGCTTCCATTTTATTCCCCAATAATTTTGTCACGTCATAAAAGAAGGCAGTCTTAACACAACTTCCATTGTCTCAGTTTTTCTCTTTCTTTTTCTCCTTCCTTTGTTATTATAAATTCATAACACCTTAGGCCTGATCTGCCTTTAAAGATTCTCAAGTGCTTCTCTCCCAAAGAATATGAAGTCCACTGTAGAGAGTCTGACAGGAGGCAGTGCTTTATAAAACTCCAGTATACAGTAGAAAAAAAATACATCCCTTTAAAGAATTTTTTTTCCCCTCAACAAAAGGAAAAGCTCCTTTTAAAATGCTTTGCCCTGCCACTTCATTAATATTTACAGTTTCTCTTTTGCTGGTGGCTACTTACTGGATATCTAAGCATGTCTCTACTGTAAGAGGCATTGTTTCCCTAGCTTTGTCATGGGCCTTTCAAACAGGAGATCAATATTCACTCAGTGGGTTTTCAGTCCTTGAAGACACCTAATTGCCTTTGATTCTTCTTTCCTAAATATTTTGTTTCATGGTGACCTTCCTTTGAACTCCACTTGCTAAGGAATGGGTCTAGGCTTCCTCTCTGACATTCTTCCCTCCCATCCCTTGTGGTTCTTTGAGCTGACGGAGGCCTGGCTGTGAGATGAGGGAGGGCTGGGCTGCTGTGGCCCAGAACGTGCCTCTGTGCAAATTAGAAAAGGACACCTTCACCCATAGCAGCCACAGCCCCGCAGGTGCCTAGCCTCGCAAGCAGAGTGAGAGCAAGACTTGCTCAACCAGAGGCCCCTTGGCAGAGCACCAGCACCACCTCCACGAAGGGCGTGGGAGTGATCACCATCCAAACTGGTCTTCTATTCAGCTATGCTTCACAAGTCCATTGCAAGCATCTGGCTCCATTCCGCTGTGACCTTGGCCCGAACAGCATCTAAACGGGCTGAAATCCTAGGCTGAGGACCCCCTGTCCTGTGGATACCTCTATCTATAGCTCTGGATACAAAGCAGAGATTCAACAAGTTCAGAAAGATCACACACACTGCTGTTCAAGTCTTAATGTGTTATCTGTATCACTTTGAGCCATTTACTCTTAACCTCAGGTTCCTTATCTGCCAAAGTGGGAGAGGAACACCCATCTCAGAGTGTCACAGAGGGGGAACAAGTGACAAGTTCTATAGAGAGAGTTTAGTGTGATGCCAGGAGCAGAAAAGCCTCTCAAAAATGGCAGTTGCTAGAGAACTCTTGTGCATGTTATTTTCATGAACATTTACTGATGGATAAACTGCCTGAAATCAGCAATGTGTTTCCAACTACTGAATGTGTTGCCATAATAAAGCATTTTGCCTCACTAGCATGGCATTTTGCAAAAGCTAAAATTCTTGAGGCCCAAAGGATAACTGAGTGAATATTTAGAAGTCTCCAACTCAACTGAACTGTTAACTCTGAATTCAGTCTTCTTTCCAGAGAAATCTGATATTCATAACATAGGAGACTCAGAAAGGATTTTCACCTTGATTCTCTAATGTGTAAATCCTTGGCTAAGAATTTTTAACTCTTTGTGGATCAACATTTCTCAAGAAACTACATGGACCAGGAATTGTTCTAGAAGTTCTTATGTACGGTAATCTCATTTCAATTTCCCCACAAACTTGAGCACTTGGCATCCTTATCCACAAGGCAGAGGTAATAAAACTGAGACTCAGAGGGGTTTGCCTTGCCAAGGTCACACAGCTAATGAGTCTCATTGGAATTCAGCTTTTATGACTCTTAAAGAATATTTTACCATTGTACCACTCTAACTTTCACTTCGATGAAATCCTGAATGCCCAGGCAATAAGAGGTGCTGAGAGAGAACTCCTAAGGGAACAGAGGTTTGGCATTACCATTTCTGAGTGGAGAAGAGAGGTTGCTAATGGAAATTTTGGCTAACTGAGGCATGCTAGAACCTTGGTAACTGTCTGGAGCATCTAGCAGGTGAGGCTTAGAATCCTCCTCCTCTGGAGAGGGAGAACTTAGCCTTTGATGGCTGAAACCGTGGAAAATGCCCTAGAGGCACCGTAGCCTTTGCTCAGCACCTGAGGAGGTATTCAGTGCCTTGTCTTGGTTAAGGACAGGCTAGGATGAAGTTCAAGTTCTGGAATTTCCTCCCCAAGACTGGATGCTATGAAGAGGATATTGACTTGGTTTTGAAAAAGATGCCCACAAGTCCTTTTCAGGATGGATTTTTTTTTTTTTTACCCATAAAGTTTTGATATAAATTTGGTTGTTCCAATTATGAGAACATTTCAAATAACAACAAATGTTGGATATCAACATTTTCCTGGACTGGATGATCAAACTAAACCTCGTCCATACCAGATCAGCCATGTTTTCAACATTAATGGCAGTCCACTAAAAGACCAGGAAAAGTATTTCACAGTTACAGCAGCTAATTCTCTCAGTGTGGTATCTGGCATTATACAGTACTCAGAGCAGTACTTAATAAAAAATTTAGGGCAAACAGGAGAATAGACAAACAACTCAAGAGTTGGCAAAAGAAATGTACATGATGTCCATTACCATTTCCTTACAAACTCACAACATCGTTTAACTTTCATCTACAATTCTGGGAAAGAATTCTATTCAAAGTCATTTGGCTGTTGGCTGCCTCTGTGTTTTAACAGCAGTACTACTGGACTTTTAAAATGGTGTTCCTAGCATTACAAATATGATTAAATGTGGGGTGGGATTTTGAGTTGTCAATAGGCTATAGTTTTCTGTGGGGTTGTGTGTGTGTGTGCATGTGTGTGTGTGTGTGCGCGCACACATAAGATATCCTGGGCATTGTGCTGGAGAGTCCATATCCATTATCTCATTCAATTCTCACAATCACCCTGACTGTAAATGTTCTCATTCTCCTTGTACAGATGGAAACCAAGGCTGCAGGTACCTACTCCTGCAGGAAATAGTAACTCATTAACTTCCCTTTCCCTTCCCCAGCCTCAACTTTCAGAAGTACCTGCATCATCACATGTGCCAAGTGATGGGTACCAGAAAAGGCAGACTACCCTTCCCCTGCCTCAGGGGCTATCAAGCCCCACTGTTTTAATCAACTCTCCACTTGTCTCTTCTCTCCTCTAACACAACGACCCAGCTCTTAACATTCCTTGCTTTGTCAACTATTATTTTCTCCTGAACAACCATTCTAACTCTCCCAATTCCCTCTCCAACTCATCTTTCATGCTCCCCTGAGAGTTTCAACATGGTAAACCCAATGATGTACCTCGTCTGTGGTTGAGACTTGTGTGGTTCTTCCTTACAGGCACCACCATAATCAAACCCTTTTTTTTTTGTTTTAAACAGGACATCTAAGGATAGTTTTTAAGATAGCAGAGCTAATAGTCATGATTGAATAATGCATATTTTAATATTATATAGGGATAGTTATTATTATGATAAGAGAGTTTTAATAGTCAAAATATTATATGTTCTCTTAGGGTAGGAATACTCAACTGCAAGTAATACAGCTCACTGTAATTATCTTAATGATGTCCATCTCTGCTTTGCATCTCAATGTTCACATAATTCTCAATGACTAAAGGAAAGGTCGTCACTTTTTGGTAAAAAGTTCTTTTGTATCATATTTATTATATTCCAAATACAAGTGATATCACATAGTACTAGTCTTTCTTTTCTTACTTAACTTCACTGTGTGTTCACTTCCAGGTGTGAAATTTCCATCTTAGCCCATCCACCTACCAAAGGCTCAATTCTCTACTCTCCGCTTTTCCTCTCAGTCCTATTCCACAGCACAATGCCTGACTCAGAGGATATGCTCAAAATATAGCAATTCCTCTTCTTTTTACCCTCCTTCCTTGTGGTCCCACAGCATTTTGTTTAGGGCATTGACTCTCCTTTTAACCACAGTTGTTAAAAGGAGAGTCTGTGCCTACTGCTCCCCAGGTAGAAATCCCCACCTAGGATTTCTTATCCTCTCATTGTCTGGCATAAGGTCTGGAATATCACAATCCCTAGGAAGGTTTCTGAATAAATAAGGACTTTGGCAGAGAGGTAGCACATCCTAAAGACATAGAAGCAGGCTCCATATTTCTTGGACCACATTCTGGAAGTATTTGCAGAGCCTTGCAATTTCATCAATGGTCTTTAACAATGGGCATCTCATCAATATGGGGGGGATCATTACATTAAAATATTTTTATTAAAATGTTATAATTCTGTAAACTAGGGCCTCGAATATCCAGAGGGACATCACCCTGCTTGGCACAAACAGTCCTTCATACCACATAGTGGGAGTTAACAGCAAAGGCCTCTGTTGGGTATTATCCTTAATTTCAAAACTTTCCTTGCAAGCTACCCTGCACAAGTTCCAAAGCTAAACCCACAATGCAATATACTCCAACCCCACCTTTATCCCTGCTGAGAATATTTATCTATTCTTCTGACCCTGCAAAGATTTTCATCCTAAGTAATTTGCTTTGAAAGCAACAATTGTGAAAATGGGCTTTATTCATTCTGCTGATAGTGATAAGCTAAAATAATAACCAAGTGCAGTGACCTCTGAGCCAAAGCAGTAGAGATGTAGCAAGGGTTACCTGCAAAAAAACTTCCTCTGAGAGCATTTCAAAAGGACATTTTCACATGTCTACTCTGAAATCACTTTAGTTTTTTGCTTTTGATATGGGAACTGTATTCCTCCCATGTACATGTCTTAGTATTAAGAATCTGGGGCAGGTGGAAGAGGAATTTAAAGAAGTGGTATTTAAGGGGAAACATTTTAAGGTATCCTTTATCAAGATGGGACAGAAAATACAATCATCAGAATATTAAAATCCTTGATTCTTCTCTTTTTCTGCCCATCACTAGACATGTGGGGCTGCTTCTAGCAAACAGAACAAAACAAGACAGAAAGGGACATGTTTATTAACTAACAGACCTCTTTAAAGTATTTGGTGACAGATGAGGCAAAAGCTAATAATATTAATAAAATTTAGGAGTTAATTGGTGATTCGCCAAAGATGGTCAAGACAAAATTAGCGGACCATTCACTGAAACTGTCACCTTAATAATTATAACAGATATCATTTATTAACAAACACTTAGAGCACTTACATTTGCCAGGCACCATTGTAAGCATTTTATAGATATTAACTCATTTCATCTTTATAACAACTACATGAGTTAGGTGGCATTATCATTATTCACATTTTACAGAGAAGGACACTGAGACACCAGAAGGGTTGGTAACTGCCCAGAGTCACACAGCAGCCAGTAGAAGAGCTGAGATTCAAACCCAGCTGTCCAGCTCCAAAGTATGTGTTCTAATATGTGAAAAACTCCTGAGATGCTCTCTCCCTGAGTTCATGTAGTGTGTCCAATTTAGTGTTAACCAGTTTATAGCCACTATGACATTTAAGCCTTTCAATCACTGTGCAAAATAATTTTCTGCCCTTTTTTAATCGATGAAACACTATTGATGAAGGCCAGGAGAGGTTAAAAAGAGAGAGAGAGAGACTAGCCAAAGCAGCTAAGTTTATAATTGGCAGAGCAGGTATGACCCCAAAATTGAAGCTCTAAACAATGACACTGTGTCAAAACCATAAGTGAGAGAGACAGTACCCACATCTATAAAATATGTACAATGACAGTGTTCCCAAGTCACGGTATGGCTTGAATGACTTGAAAAAAATTCAAGTCACTTTACATATTGTACAGCTTTTACCAAATATAAGGAGAGAATGGAGTCACCAAGGGAAAGTAAGCATTTGATGATGAAGGTATTAGACTAGATGCATTTATTACTGCAACAAAGATTTCTGAGCCCTTGCTATGGATCGGGTAGGAGACTAGGTGCTAGACACCTAAAAGTTATCAGAAACAATTAGGAGTGTCCCAGCCTTCAAGGAGGGCTCCTTCTGGCAAACAAAGAAAAGACAAGAAAGAAAGGGACAGGAAAGTCGTGTTCATTAACTAGCAGATCCTTTACTGGGTCACTTTGCTATATAGCAGAAATTGATACAACACTGTAAATCAACTCTAATTAAAAAACTAAACTGTGCGATGGAATAATTAATTACCACATAGTGGGCTAATCTAAAGAGTTGACATCCTAAGTCCCCTTCAACCCTGAGAGTCTACAACTTAATTTTTAGCCTTGTAACAGGAGATAACCTCTATTTTTCCTCAATTCACTAAGACCACCATGCTAGGATTAACAGCTGCTTTGCTTCCCATCTCAGCAAATTCTATTTTCTATAATAATTATTCCTCACTTTTCTTGCTATTTTAGAAAAGTCACCGTTTTATGCCAAAGTTGCTCCTCTATCCAAAATCTTTTTTTTTTTTTTTAATGGCTACACTTACCTCATATCGAAGTTCCTGGGCCAGGGATTAAATCCCAGCCACTGTAGCAGCACAACTTTATCCTTTAACTCACTGAACACCTCCACAGCTCACACCTTTGCAGCAACCTGAGCCACTGCGGTTGGATTCTTAACCCACTGCACCACAGCAGAAACGGCCCTCTACCCGAACCCTTAATCCTATCTCTCCCTACCTCTTTCTCCCACACCCATCACCTCTCACACCCACATGTAAGTGCTTTCCTTCTTGTCACCTGAAATATTATTCCCACTCACTTTCAACCAATGTAAGCCTCCTTTCAGCTAAATTCTAAACCACTTCAGTTAATAATCCATGCTAACTTAACCATGTTTTACTTTGTTCAACTTTCATCCACAAATCTCTCCCACAAGCAGTCCATTTCGCTTAAGCCCCTTCACTTCCTTAGACACAAGTCACCATTTCTTGTTGCCTGCTTCCAATATCATTTCTTTGCTGAGACCTCACACAGAGCCCTATTAAGATGGTCTTTCTTGGTTCTCATCACTCCCAACTTCACTTGGGAATTTTACACAGCACATTGTGAACTCATTCAGTTCCTTGATTTTCCTAAGACTACACTAAGATGGGAAGTGATGCTAGATTTGGAGAGACTGGGGATCTAACCTGAAGCAACTTGCTAGTTGTATGACCTTGGATGAATTATCTAATGTTTCTAAACTGTGTTTTCTCCTGGGACTGGGACTAAAACCTGTTATCATCCATAAAGTTTTTCTGAGAATTCAATGACCCACTGCATGTCAAGCCTGGCACATAATAAGACCTCAGTAAGCATCAGCCATTATCATTATTACTATTACTGCCTCAATGAAGATGACTCCAGTTACAACCACTGCTGCTGATGCTACTATTGTTATGCTTCTACCTCTTCAGTCACTCCTCTTTCTCCTAAATTGGTTCTTCTTCACTCCATCCTAACAATAGACATCTTCCATGATAAGCTCTCAATCACCCACTCTTAAGGAATCAGTCTTTATATCTACTGTAACCTTTATTCAAATTCCACATACCAACTATTATCAGAACATCTTTGGAGGCCTATATTGACATAACCTCCAGTTCACCATAACCATCAGCATTTTCACCCCCAAGAACCACTAATCTTTGAGAAATACCCTGTGTTCCTCACAGCTTCACATTTGACAGCTGTGAGTCCAATGGATCATTTTCCTTTGCATGCCCTGTTCTCAATGACTATACTCTTTGCTTTATTTTTCTGATTCCCCTCCCCTCTTTGTTGTGGTTGAAGCCATTACCACATACTGAATGAATACAATGACCTCCAAGATTTTCTCTCCCCCTAATCTCTTTTCTTGGGTGATACATCCACCACTGATGACAGTTTAATGCCATTTTTATCACACGTGCTCTGTTTAAGATTTAAAAGTCTTTTTTGCTTTAGTAAAGTCAGCATCCTTCTGCTGACATTCAAGTCCTTGATAGTTCACGGCACACACCCTCCTTCCCCAATGCCATGTACAGAAATGGCTAAATAGATACTCCACTTGGGTTTGTGTCTTTTTTTTATCCCCCGCAAAGAGCTCTGTGCCCATTTCAGTCCTCAGACTTGAGCTTATTTTATTCTTATCACCCAGATCCCGTGTTTTGAATAATCAAGTTCACACTTCCTTCCAGGTGCTATGTAAGTCTACCATTGTGTTCCTATACAGAGAGAAAGGGGAACAGTGGAGACCAGCTTTGACCTGAGTTCAAGTTTTGATGCTCCGGACAAGCCATGTGGCCTGAAACAAGTCCCCTGGCCTCTCTCAGGCTCAGTCTCTTCAGCCTAAAATACCTAATGCATAAAACATTAATTCCTAAAACAGATCCATGAGGCTAGGGTGGTGGTGGGCACAGTATCCCCATATCCTATTGAGTTTGCAATAAAAAAACTACTTTATAATAACATTAAGGTGTTGTCTGCCATTGCCATTTTGTTGACATTTGCACTGATGGTGCAACAGTAAATGCGGGTAAAACTGTTCTGTCCTCAGTGTGAATCTAGGCAGCGGCACCAAATTGTCATAGAAGGCACCAAATTGTCATTGTATTTTTCTTCAATCAGTGTTGACAGACATAAAGAAGAGGGACACTTTTGTCACACCTAAGAATGTCCTAAATGAAGCAGTATGATTAATAATGTTCAATCTTAACTCTTCAGTACTCATCTTTTTAATATTCTCTGCGATAAAATGGGTGGTCCACATAAGGCATTTCCAAGGATGTGCTTGGAAATGTTCTTAAGTACATGGTTGTCTCATGGAAAAGCATTTGTGCAACCGTTTGAGTGGTGAGTTGACCTAGCAGTCTTTTTCCACAGGGTACCATTTTTACTTGAAATAGCAACTGAGATAAACTATGGTTATTGGGACTTAGATAGCTGGTTGACATTTTCCTGAAAATGAAAGAAGCAAGCCTGTTACTGCAAGGAAAACACTGTTACCTATGATAAATTGTGATCTATCAAGTGAAAGTTAGAATTTTGGAAAACTTCCTTCTGCCACTGTGACCTTGATAGCCTCCTAAGACATACAGGCTCTACTGATGAGTTCGGAACACAGGTGCCACTTTAGAAATACTATAAAGTAAAATGTATCAACATTTGGAGATTAACATCATTCAGTAAGTTGATATTTTCAAAATGACCAACATATGATGTTACAATATCATGCATGGATAACGTGAAAAGCAACCAATGGACTTAAATTTGATAGAGTTAAAAAGTTGGGAGTTCACATCGTGGTTCAGTAGAAATGAATCTAACTAGCATCCATGAGGATGCAGGTTTGCTCCCTGGTACTGCTCAGTGGATTAAGGATCTGGCATTGCCATAAGCTGTGGTGCAGGTCACAGACACAGCTCAGATCTGGTGCTGCTGTGGCTGTGGCGTAGGCCACCAGCTACAGCTCCAATTCAACCCCTACCCTAAGAACCTCCACATGCTGCAGGTGCAGCCCTAAAAAGACAAAAAAAAAAAAAAAAGAAAGAAAGTTAAACAATACACTTCAGATTCCTCATTACAGTAAATTTTCTGGAAACCTCCATTTGTTGAGTTTGAGTTTAGCATCAAAGAGCAATATCCACAATTATCTGAAAAGGATTTTAAAATTTTCCCTTATTTCTACTATATATCTGTATAAGGTCATATTTTCTCCATATATTTCAACCATAACAATCTATCACAACAGATTCAACATAGAAGCAAATATGAAAATCTTCTATTAAGCCAGAAATTTGAAATATTTGCAAAAAAGTATATCTGTGCTATTTTTACTACATTTTAAACCTTTATAAATTATGGTATTTTCCTTAAATTATTTGTTATCATGATGGGCTTATTATTATTTCAAATGAATTAATTATTATTTTATTATTATCATTGTTATTATTATTTCTTTTTAGGGCTGCACTCATGGCATATGGAAGTTACCAGGCTAGGGGTCAAATGAGAGTTGCAACTGCCTGCCGGCCTACACCACAGCTACAGCAACGTGGGATCCGGGCCACATCTATAACCTACACCGCAGCTCACAGCAACTCTGGATCCCTCACCCACTGAGCGAGGCCAGGGATCAAACCCACATCTTCATGGATACTAGCTGGATTCGTTTCCGCTGTGCCACAACAAGATCTCCAAGTTAATAATTTTAAATGTTTTAGTGTTAATTCTGAATATGGTAAACATCTACACCTATATCTAGATCTATCTATCTACCTATCTCTCTCTCTACAACCCACACAAACAAAAGTTTTCAGGGTCCTCGATGATTTTTAAGAACCTAAAAGGGTCCTAAAACCAAGGATTTTTGAAAACTTCTGTCACAGAGTCGTTTTGAATGTTAAATGTACATCCTGTGTTAAACACGCAGCACGAACTCTGGTAGCTGGTGGATGCACCATAAATATTACCTTTCTTACAAACATTTAAACAAAATCTGTTCCAGAATATATGCTCAAGGTTTTCTGTAGCTCATTCAGTGAGATTAAAATAACTTGTTCAGGAGAAGATCCTCCAGCATCCTGTCATTTAATTGGGGCTTCACTAATGATTTATGCACTTAAACCTATACACAAATTCCATTTTTAAAAGCTTCAGTTGTCAAGGCACAACAGTAAATATCAAATACAGAGACATTTTCATTTAACTTCAAAGATAATACTTTAAATCACTCTAATAACCCCACCCTGGAAACCACACTTTCATTTTATTAATCCAAGTCAACACCATCTCTTGCCTGGATTATTTCAGCTGCCTCCTGCAGCATCTCCTTGCCACCACCATTGGCTCCCTCCAGCACCCAACACAGCAGCCAGAGACATTGTGTTTAGTCATAATTGAGATCATGTCTCCACCCCGCTCAGAACATCCCTGTGGCTTTGCACCCAGGTCAGAGCAGTGTCAGTGTCCTTGCCTTGACCACTGCATCTTGCTCCCATCACTTCTCTGAACTCATCTCCCACCAGGCCCTCCAGATCCAGACACTCTGCACAAGCCACCTTGGTCTCTGTGCTCTTCTCCTGACATGCTAGACCTACTGCACTTATCATTTTCACCTCTGGAAAATGTTGCTCCCGAGAGCCCTCATCTCCTTCAGATATTAGGAGGCGAACCTTCCTCAGAGAACTATTTTAAATTTCTAGTTGCTGGCTATCCATATTCCCACACACCCCAATACCACCTGACTTCCTCCATCCCCCACTCCCTCTGTGCATATTCTCTTTAGCAGGTACAGTATTAAATATGCCTCTTGTTTTATTATTTGTTTGTTGACTATCTTCCCAACTGACATGCAATTTCAGTGAGGACAGGATTTTTGCCTATTTTTTTCTATTATGTACCTGATCCACAGCACTCAATACATACTTTGTGCACAGATAAATGAATGAATAAACAAGTCAACAACTATTAAGACCTTACCAATTCTGATCCCTTTACAAGAACTCAAGGAAAGAAGGTATTTTTCTGAGAAGATCCCATTTATAGAGGATCTGGACCCTCATCTCTAACTCTCCCATGGAGAGTGTATTTCAGTATCCATGGAAAACACAATCATTTGAGAAGATTGGCAATTTTGTTGGAGCACAGTATGAATTTTTTTGTTCTGAGAATAAAGGCTAACAGTGGCTCAGGGAGAGGAGGGTAATTGACTTAGGCCATTCCCAGCAGGGAAAGAAAAATTACTTGGGGCAATAAAGACCGTGATTGGTCAAGACGCAGCATCTTCCAGTTAAACTTGAAGGTAAGAAAATAATATTGTTTGCTCATCAGGTTGGAGCCTTCATTTCACCCTGAGAACCTCTGCATTGTGGCTTAAGATCTTGGAGAAAACGCACCAGGAAGTCATTTAAAAATCAACACACACCATGAAGGAAGCAAATTTAATTCAATTTCAAGCACGCATTAAAAGAGAGAGAGCAAGAGTAAAGCATAATGAGAACCTGCTGTCTCAAACTGCAGCCAGGTGGGAAGCCAGGCTGCAGGGAGCGGCCATGACAACAGCTCTGTGTCTGGATGGAGCCTCTGTGCCCTGGGGAAGTGACTCAGGCTCAACTTGGTTACATTTTATCCAGCTTCTGTTTTCAGCTGGCAATGCCCCCCTTCAGTCAAGCCAGAGCATCCTAACCATCCCCGCCAGGATACACTTAGATCTCTCCAAGTTTCTTTCAGTTCTTCTCTAGGACAAAGATGGGGCTCATTGCTTCCCTGATAACATTTCCTAAAATGGTGCTAAACGGCACCTCCCCTCTGGACTTTTTCTCTCCACTAGCTCAAAAGCAGTATTAGCGAGGGTTCCAACCAAAAATCTCCAGGCTTAACAAATTGCTGACAGCAAGATATTAGCAATGGAACAGTACACCTTAGGCATCCGTGGGGTATATACCTTCCCTCCACCAGTTACTGGATATAAGGACAAATTCTTTAACCTCTCTGCCACATTCCCATTGCCTCCCCTTAAAAGAGAGGTCATAGAGAGAAATTCTGGAAGAATTAATGCAAGCAAGGCAAGTTTGTGGGGTGTGAACACCAAGGGTTGTGTTCAAAAGTTCGCTAATACAGTGAAAACTTGCATAGGATCAAACTACCATCTGCACCCTAGAAACCACACACAGCTCTCAGCAGGATGCTGAAACTACGCAAGTGCTACAGGGAAATGTGTCAAGTTTCCTAAGACAGGAACCCTCGGGGGCCAGGGTTTACTGAGAAGAGTTGCTAGCAGCATCACCCAAGTGGCTTACATTTTTATTTCTCCCTGTATCCTTTTCTTGAGAAGGGATGAGGGAGAGCAGAAAGTGCACACAGTTCACGCGTGTACCACAGTACTCTTCCGTAAAGCACACAGCACAGCAGCTAATGGAAAGCAAACGCTCCTCCACACGTTAGCCACTGTTATTAACTATTGATTCTGGTTATTGAACTACTCAATGTAAAGCTGAGGTGGGGATAAGGGGGTGCCACACAAGTGCTCATGGACTCTGTGGGTGCCAAAAAATGACTCTCTTGCAAGTGGAAAAACAACAGACAGGAGGCATCCAGGAGAGAGAAGGAAATCACGGATTCCATGAGGGAATTTAAAAGAGCCCACTGCGGGGAAAATCTGGTTTTCTGATCCTTTTTCCATGGAATTTTTTCTTTTTTTTTAATAATTTCTATTTTTTCCATTATAGTTGGTTTCTAGCAGTCTGTCAATTTTCTACTGTACAGCAAAGTGACCCAGTCACACATACATATATATACATTCCCATGGAATTTAAAGTTAGGCAGAAGACCTGGACAAAAAAAGAGGGTGGTCGTGGGACTTCCACATGGCCTACAGACCCTGCAGAAGCAAGAATGGAGCCCTGAACTACCCTTTCTCTTGACCATCCAAAAGGCTGGAAGTCAAATAAGCTGAAGATACTATGCAAGAATAATGTAAATATTATATCTTCAGGGAAGTCTTCTTTGACCCCCTTAACTAAACTATTTCCTCCTGATATGTATTCCTGTACTAGCAGGTAACACTGCAATCATAATACTTATCAAACTTGTTTTAATTACTTGTTTATTATAAGTCTTTCCCACTATGCTGTAAGTTCAATAACGGCAAGGACTAGGTTTGGCACATTACATGTGTTTGATATATATTTATTGGATAAATTATGATCTACTTATCTATATATCTATCTTTGCTTGTGTGTTTATATGTATATACTGAAAATTTTATACATATATTACCTATTCTACACCTTCAGATTCTCTGCTCCACCTAAGTTTGTGCATTAAAACTTCTAGACTCAGAACTCAATGTTTATCTGCTAAAGAGCAACCTAAAACTTGGAGTTTATAAAAACCTTGAGTTATACTTTAAGGCTCTAGCTGCTTTGTCTATGACAGTCATCAACTTGTTTTTTTTTTCGGACTTTTCACTCAAAAGATATATTTCATGAGTTTTATTATACTCTTTAAAAATATCTAATGTAGAAATCTTGAAAATCTTAAGTGAATCTCTTGAGAGCCTCTAAATAAGTACACCCAAATACAGAGAAAAGAATGATTTCCATGAAGCACACATTTCCTCAAGAACACTTTGCAAGACATCTAGTAAAATGAGATTTCAATGACTTACAAAAAGGGGATAAATCTTTCAAAGACACACCTGAAATTCAGCATCCTAGCTGTCTGCCAGTCCTCTGTTTATTTTCATCTTTCTCATTTTGGTACTGAACTGCTAGTCCTGATATGGCTGTCCTGTGGCTAGTCATAATCACCACAGGAAAGTGTTTAGGAAAACTACAAACAAGACTGCATTTGAGTTTGAAATGAAGTGTGACTCAGTTTCTCAACTGAAAACCATAATGAAACCAAGATGTAACCTTTTTCAAATGATGAAAGGTAGCAATATGTTTAAAAAAATTTAAAGATCAGGATTATCAGTTAAAATCAGGAAATTATCACTTGGAGTTTTCAGATAACTTTCTAAAATAAATTCTTAGAGAAGCAAAGCTGTCCAAAACTTACACTGTATGACAGGCTTCCTTAGAAAATGTCACATCTTGGAGTTCCCTTCGTGGCTCAGTGGTTAACGAATCTGACTAAGAACCATGAGGTTGCGGGTTCGATCCCTGGCCTTGCTCAGTGGGTTAAGGATCCGGCGTTCCCATGAGCTGTGGTGAAGGTTGCAGACACGGCTCGGATCCCGCGTGGCTGTGGCTGTGGCGAAGGCCGGCGGCTACAGCTCCTGTTAGACCCCTAGCCTGGGAACCTCCATGTGCCGTGGGTGTGGCTCTACATAAAGGCAAAAAAACAGAAAAAAAAAAAAAAGAAAAAGT
>PVHT020000165.1:16234981-16286316 GCA_004024745.2 Catagonus wagneri
TCATAAAGACTCAACCAAGGTGAATTCATAAAATGGTACTCTTAAAACAGATGCAGACAAGACACCTATAAAAGACTACAAACATTTAGAAGGCTTCTGCATAAAGTTTTTTTTTTTTAATGGCCACGCTCATGACATGTGCCAGGTCAGGGACTGAATCCAAGTCACAGCTGTGGCTGGATCCTTTTTTTTTTTTTTAATTTTTTATTAAGATCGATTTACAATGTTTTGTCAATTTCTGCTGCACAGCAAAGTAACCCAGTCACACACATATATACATTCTTTTCCTCACATTATCCTCCAGCATGTTCCATTACAAATGGTTAGATATAGTTCCCTGTACTGTACACCAGGATCTCAATGCCCATCCACTCCAAATGCAAGAGTTTTCATCTACTAACATCAGATTCCCAATCCATCCCTCTCCTTCCCCTCCCCCCACCTTGCAAACATGAGTCTGTCCTAACATATACATCATCTTGTCTATTTTGTAGATCATTTGTGCCATATTTTAGACTCCACATATAAGTGAAATCATATGGTGTTTGTCTTTTTCTGACTTAATTCACTCAGTACAAGAGTTTCTAGTTCCATCCATGTTGCTGCAAATGGCATTATTTTGTGCTTTTTTATGGCTGAGTAGTATTCCACTGTATATATATACCACATCTTCCTAATCCATTCATCTGTCAATGGGCATTTAGATTGTTTCCATGTCTTGGCTATTGTGAATAGTGCTGCAATGAACATACAGGTGCATGTATCTTTTTCAATGAAATTTTTATCTGAATATATGCCCAGGAGTGGTATTTCTGGGTCATATGGTAGTTCCATATTTAGTTTTCTGAGGTATTTCTATTTTCCATAGTGGTTGTACCAATTAACATTCCCACCAATAGTGTAGGAGGGTTCCCTTTTCTCCAGATCCTCTCCAGCATTTGTTACTTGCTGACTTGTTAACGGTGGCCACTCTAAGTGGTGTGAGGTGGTACCTCACTGTAGTTTTAATTTGCATTTCTCTGATAATTAGTCATGTTGACCATTTTATCATGTGCCTACTGGCCATCTGTATGTCTTTGGAGAAATGTCTGTTTAGGTCTTCTGCCCATATTTCAATTGGGTTCTTTGTTTTTCTGTTGTTGAGTTGTCTGTCTTTGTTTGTCTTTTTCCTGATCATAGTGGAAATGCTTTCAGCTTTTCACCATTGAGAATGATGTTGGCTGTGGGTTTATAATAAATGGCTTTTGAGATAGTTCCCCTCTATGCTCACTCTCTGGAGAATTTTTATCAGCAATGGATGTTGAATTTTGTCAAAAGCTTTTTCTTCATCGATTGAGATGATAATATGGTTTTAATTTTTCAGTTTGTTGATGGTATATCACATTGACAGATTTGCAGATATTAAAGGATCCTTGCATCCCTGGGATAAATCCTACTTGATCATAGTGTATGATCTTTTTAATATATATTTGTATGTGGTTTGCTTATATCATGTTGAGGATTTTTGCATATATGTGCATCAGTGATATGGCCTGTAATTTTCTTAATTTGTGGTATCTTTATCCAGTTTTGGTACCAGGCCAATGGTGGTTTCATTGAATGAGCTTGGGAGTATTCCTTCCTCTGAAATTTTCCGGTAAAAGTTTCAGAAGAGGTATATACTCTTCTCTGAATGTTTGGTAGAACTCAGTTGTGAAGCCATCAGGTCCTGGACTTTGGTTTTTTGGAAGTTTTTAAATCACACTTTCAATTTCAGTACTTGTGACTGTTCTATTCATATTTTCTATTTCTGCTCAGTTCAGTCTTGATAGGTTGCACCTTTGTAGGAATCTGTTCATTTCTTCCAGGTTGTCTGTTTTACTGACATACAGTTGCTCATAGCAGTCTCTCATGATCCTCTGTATTTCTGCATTGTCAGTTGTAACTTATCATTTTTCATTCTGATTTATTGATTTGAACCCTCTTCCTTTTCTTCTTGATGAGTCTGGGTAATGGTTTATCAATTGTGTTATCTTTTCAAAAAACCAACTTTTGGTTTCATTGATCTTAACTGTTTTCTTTGTCTCTATGTTATTAATTTCTGTTCTAATCTTTATGATTTATTTCCTTCTACTAATTTTGGGCTTTGTCTTTTCTTCCTTCTCTAATGTTTAAGGTGTAAGTTTAGGTTGTTAATCTGCATTTTTTCTTCTTTTCTGAGATAAGATTGTATTGCTATAAACTTCCCTCTCAGAACTGCTTTTGCTGTGCCCCATGGGTTTTTGGAGTGTTATATCTTCATTGTCACTTGTCTCTATATGTATCTTTTAATTTCCTCTTTGATTTCTTCAATGATTCATTGATTGTTTAGTAGCATAGTGTTTAGCTTCCAAAAGTTTGTGGTTTTTGCTGTTTTTTTCTTGTAGTTTATTTCTAGTCTCGGCATTGTGATCAGAGAAAATGCTTGAAATAATTTCAATTTTTAAAAAATTTATCAAGGCTTGATCTGTGGCCCAAGATGTGATCTATCCTGGAGAATGTTTTGTGTGCGCTTGAAAAGAAAGGATATTCTGCTGCTTTGGGGTCAAAAGTTCTACAGATGTAAGTTAAGTCCATTTGTCTAGTGTATCATGTAAGGCCTGTGTTTCTTTGTTGAAAAGAAAGGATATTCTGCTGCTTTGGGGTCAAAAGTTCTACAGATGTAAGTTAAGTCCATTTGTCTAGTGTATCATGTAAGGCCTGTGTTTCTTTGTTGATTTTCTACCTGGATGACCTGTCCACTGCTGTAAGAGGGGTGTTAGAGTCCCCCACTATTATAGTGTTACTGTCAATTTCCCCTTTTATGGCTGTTAGTATTGCCTTATATATTGTGTTGCTCCTATGTTGGGTGCACATATATTTAAAATTGTTATTTCTTCTTTTTGTATCAATCTTTTGATTGTTATGTAATGTCCTTCTTTGCTCTTGTGACCTTCATTTATTTATTTATGTATTTATGTATCTATTTATTTATTTTGTCTTTTTAAGGCCACACCCACAGCATATGGAGGTTCCCAGGCTAGGGGGTCAGTCGGAGCTATAGCCGCTGAGCTACACCACAGCCACAGTAACACAGGATCCGACCTGTATCTACGACCTACACCACAGCTCATGGCAATGTCGGATCCTAACCCACTGAGCGAGGACAGGGATTGAACCCAGATCCTCATGGATGCTACCTGGGTTTGTTAACTGCTGAGCCATGATGGGAATTCCTGTTACCTTCATTTTAAAAACTCTTTTGTCCGACATGAGTATTGCTACTCCTGCTTTTCTATAATTTCCATTCGCATGTAATGTTTGAGAGGCCTGAATTCTCATTGCCAACAATTGTTATGTTTATCCTTTTAAAAAATATTTTACGAGTTCCCATCGTGGCGCAGCAGAAACTAATCTGACTAGAAACCATGAGGTTGCAGGTTCGATCCCTGGCCTTGCTCAGTGGGTTAAGGATCAATCGTTGCCATGAGCTGTAGTGTAGGTCACAGACATGGCTGGGATCCTGCATTGCTGTGGTGTAGGCCAGCGGCTACAGCTCCAATTGGACCCCTAGCCTGGGAACCTGCATATGCTACAGGTGCAGCCCTAAAAAGCAAAAAAACAAAACAAAAATTTTAGCCACTCTAATAGGTGTTTAATGGTATCTTAATTTGTGTTTCTCTAATGATTAAATTTAAAACTTTTCATGTCCTTATTTGTCCTATTTGCTTTCTTTATTTACCCTTATTTGCCTTTTTTATGTGTTTTTATGATAAAATGTCTTATTATTAAGATTTTAAAAAGTTGATATATTCTGAATATAAGACCTTTATTACATATATAATCTGCAAATATTTTCTCTCTCTCAGGCTTGTTTTTACACTGTCTTAACTGTGTCTTTCAATGAGCACAGTTCCTAATTTTGATAAAGCCTAACTTATTGAGTGTTATTTCCTTTTTTGGATTTCCCTTTGGCACCTTTGTATTTAAAGTGATTTTCATGTACACAGTATGTAGTTGGATCTTATTTTTTAAATTCAAACTAGTGTCTATCTTTGAATTGGAGTTTTCAAACAAGTTATATTTGATGTTACTATTAATATGGTTGGATTTAAATCTACCATTTTACTCTTTGTGCCAGCTGTTCTTTATTATTCTTTACCTCTTTTTCAGCTTTCTTTTTGGATTGCAGACTTTCTATGACTCTATTATATCTCTTGTGTTGTCTATTAACTCTAACTTGATATTTTTGTGGTTTTTTAGACTTTATGGTATATTGTATATGTGTGTGTTTGTGTGTATTTGTACCTGTGTGTTTTTAATTTCCTTAGTGTATTTCCCTTTGCTTCATTTTTGGTCACAACCATGGCATGTGGAAGTTCCCAGGGCAGGGATCAAACCCACACCACAGCAGTAACCACACCTTTTCCTTGGCCAGGAGTTGAATAAGAGCTTCGGCTGCTGGTCTGTGCCACAGCACAGCAACAATGGATCCAAGCTGCATCTGCAACCTACACCAAAGCTTGCAGCAACGCCAGATCCTTGACCCACTGAGTGAGGCCAGGGATTGAATGCACATCCTCATGAAGGCTGTGTCGGGTTCTTAGCCTGCTGAACCACAAAAGGAACTCCATAACCATATGTCTTCTTTCAGAGATGAGGAAGCTGAGGCCCAGAGAGGCTGATGGTTCTGTCCAAGCCAATTCACAGCCAAATAAAACACTCACAGAACAGCAACCCAGGTATTATAGGCTGAATTGTATCCTCCCAAAAGATGGGGAAAGTTGAAATCCTAAAACCCAGTACTTCAAAATGTGACTTAATTAAGAAAAAGCATTTCAGATGAAATTAGTTAAGAGGTCATCGATGGAGTAGGATGAGCCTTTTATCCAATATAACCAGTGTTCATATAAGCGTGTCAGGGGAAGACAGGGACACAAGGAGAATGTCCTGTGTACATAAAAGATTGGAGCAGGGCATCTAAAAGCCAAGGAACACAAGAGGTTACTGGCAAATCACCAGTAGCAGGAAGGGGAAAGAAAGGATCTTCCCTGAAAGGCTTCAGAGAAAACATGGCCCAGTCAACATCTGGATTATGGACTCACCTCAAGGACTGAGACAACACATTTCTGTTGTTTTCGACCACCCCATTTGTGGTATTTTGTGATGTCAGCCCTAGGAAACTAACAGACCAGGTTCTCTCCCTAAGAATCTTTCCATTACTCAATCTGTTACTCGAGTAACACAATATGTGACCCTGCTCTGTAAATTGTAAAACTTCGAAAAATTATGTTAACATTTATTTTGTTCTCCAGTTTGCTTCAAAGGTATAAATTTTGTTTCCTGCAACTTGTTTTAAGCTTCTTAAGAGTAAGGAGTCCATGATATCCAGAAGAGTCCTTTAAAAATGTAAAAGAAAATATGCTATTTAGATACTATAGACTGAAGGAATATACAAATAAAGCTCCATTAAAAATGTCAAAATCACCAAAGACCTTCTGGAAATTGCGGAAGGGACTGTTAACAAGAGCAAGTCTCCATATGGTATTTTATTTAGGTTAAACACATGGTTCTATACTTTGGTAGTCTAAATTTTAATGTAATATATAAATATATTACAATATAAGAATTTTAATGTAATATATAAATACATTACAATATGAGATACATTAGCCAAAAATATTTGAACTGCTCTTCTACCACACTATGCAAACGTAAAACGTCAATTTTTATTCCACTAATGTAGAACTCTAGTGAGGGTTCAAAGTCAACTGAATAGAATCTTTTCCATTGAAGTAAATTTTTGGCAAGGTAACCAGCATAGTTTGGATTCCTTGAGAAGTTGGTCCTGTGGTAAGGTTCCCAGTGCAAAGAGCTGACTTGGAAGTTCAATGCTGGTGAGGGAGTAGGACAGAGAGATAGGAAAGGGAAGGTAGCTAATAAAGAGTATTGTATCCAGCAAAAACGCACTACCACCATGAGCTTAAGGCTCCAGTGTGGCAACATCTTTCCTTAGTGTTGAGGGACCCAGCGTATGCATCAACCACTTCTGTCAGTCACTAGCTGAAGGAGTGATGGGTGTCCATTCTCTGAAACTTCCTTGCCTTGAATGTGGGGAGGGTTATCTCTGAAGGGCTCAGGAGGGGACCTCAGACAGAGATGAACATGTTGGCAAGTAAAGATGGTCTGGAATGTACTGCAGTGTTAAGGTTAAAGGAATGCTACAGTGAAGAACAGAAAATGGTAGGCAGAATGGAACAGAAGTGGACAGAATCTTTAAGAGTAGGAAACCTTTGGTTCAAATCCTAGTGCCTTCCATAAACAGTAGTTAACTTCAGATAAGTGACTAAACTTGCCTAAAGCCACTTTTTTCCTCTCCAAATAAAATAGTGACAATAATAAAACCTGTCCCTGGGGACTAAGAAGCATTAAATGACTCAGTGTAAGTCAAGTTTTGCTATGCCGCCTGGCATAGTCAATGCTTGCTGAATATTGGCAATCATTATAACCACTGACATCTTATTGCTGCATTTAATATCATGAAATTTTGCAACACATGATATTCATATTAGGAGATAAGGAGATGTCAACATAGGAAGGCCCTCATGAGAGCCTCCTTATTCTGAGTCCTGACTCGAAATTATTAAACGTGTCCATTTAATACTTTTCACATCCATACAGAAATAATTCATTTTATTTTTAATAGTTTAAACATTCTGTCTTAAAAGACGAATGGGCAAAATCTACCCGTGATCAAACTAACTTAAAAACAAGAAAGTGAGCTATGAAGCAAAATACTGTAGAGTTTTAAACTTATTTTTGCATCCAAGAGAAAGAATAACTTCTGAGGGGGAAAAAATCCATGAAACTTGACTATCTATGTCACAGCAAACACCAAAAGGTAACAAAAAATGAAATGAAATAATAAAATAAAATCCAGATAAAATGACAACGTAGAGCTGTGGTTCTCAACCCAGGGTGATTCTTGCCTCACCTCCTCAGGTGACATCTGGCAATATCTAGAAACATTTTATTGTCACAACTGGGGCAGGGTAAGGGGAACAAGTGCTACTTGCATCTAGTAAGTAAAGATCAGAGACACTGCTAAAAATCCTGCAGTACACAGAACAGCCTCTCACAACTGGGGCTGTGCTAAAATTGAGGAACCCTGATTTAGAGAATACGTTATAATGCCTTCAATTACTGGACTTTCCAAACAATAAAATCTCCTTCTTAATGTGCCAGTGCTTTTTCACCGTAACATACAATGCATTTTTAAATGTTAAAAACCTTCCTGTGACAAGAAGAGCACATCAAGATGTGTTTGAGTGTTACTATAAATTGGTGGTGTTTCAACCTGCCAGATGAGAGTAATTTCAACAAGTTATCAACAAAGCCAGGTAATTAAAATGTTGATCTAGACATGACCTTGGTTAATTCACCCTGACTGGTAACAGCTGAAATGATGACAGAGAGGGGCCCAGGGATTCTAAAGTCAGAGGCACATGGGGCTAAGTTTTTCATTTTCAGATTATTTTAAGCAGAATGCTGGTTTATAGTAGCATATATTGCCTTTTTGTTTTTCATTAGTAAACCCCTTGGGAACTTTGACACAACAAGTACAAGCTAAACCTGATTACTTGCTTTCTAGAACACAGAGAACATTATCCAAGAGCTAATGACAATGTCTATTCACTTAGAACTCTGAGAAACCTTTGACTTTTAATCAAGTTTTAAAGGCATAAGAACAAACCAAAAATTGAGAATGAACATTTTAACTCCTAACTATTGGAAGGTAAAGAAGCATGTCGAGAATTGTTCAAATAACATCAGATCTGAGATGAGAACGTGTAAAGCAGAGAAGAGAACACATTTTCAGCAAGGCAGTTTTTTTCTAACCAACGAATTCTACAAAACTCAACAAGAAACTGTGCTCCAAATCCATTTTTTCTGCTAGAATTGCTTTGTTACAGTAAGTTGTAGCAAGACCAAAGAGTTCAAAACACAGTTTCTTTTCTAAACAAGCTCAAAAAGATGAGATCTAAGCATCTAACCACTGGGTTTTCAATTTATTAGATCTCTATTAATGCATACTAATAATAAACTCTTAAATAATAGTCCTCATACTGTTTTCATCTCCTTGATGTTTCTATCTGTTATACTACAACTGAAAACTTTTCAGTCTTAATTCTTGGGCACTTAACATAACCAAGTCCAGGATGAAGTCAACTGACACAAGTCAGAGAAGAAAGAATTATTAGGAGCATCTGTCACTTCATGCAAAATGTAAATAAGAGTGAGAAGACAATTGTCATTCCAAAATTAAGATTCAGACCATATGAGCTGGCACTTTTCCTCTATTACCTGGACAACTCTGCCTAAAGCACTTAAAAGTGCAGTGATGTGATGTAGTGTCTATGATGTAAGACATCGGTAGACCAAGGCTTAAAAAAAACAACAAAAAGAAGCATTACAGCACTATTCACAATAGCCAAGACATGGAAACAACCCAAATGTCCATCAACAGATGATTGGATTAGGAAGATGTGGTATATATACACAATGGAATACTACTCAGCCATAAAAAAGAATAAAATAATGTCATTTGCAGCAACATGGATGGAATCAGAGACCCTCGTACTGAGTGAAGTAAGTCAGAAGGAGAAAGACAGATACCACATGATATCACCAATAACTGGAGTCTAATATACTGCACAAATGAACCTTTATGCAGAAAAGGAAATCAAGGACTTGGAGAACAGACTTGCAGTTGCCAAAAGGGTGGGGGAGGGAATGGGATGGTAGCAGGGTCTGGGGTTAACAGTTGTAGACTGTTGCCTCTGGCGTGGAAAAGCAAGGAGATCCTACTGTATAGCACTGGGAACTATTTCTAACCACTTGTGATGAATCCATATATGTATGTGTAACCCTGTCACGATGCTGTACAGCTGGGTATAATGTAAAAATAAAAAAAAAGAAAGTTTATTAACACACCACATTAAAGGGATGAATTATGATTTTTCTAAATTCCTTTCACCTTCACTTTTCTTTTTCCCTAAAGTCCATATTCATTCATTTGACCTGGAAACTTTTCAAAGAACTATATTTTAACTTTCCAGTCTCTTCCATCATCCTCCCTTTTTGACATTAGTATGTAATCGGGAAAGGAAAAAATTCCTCTTTATGGTAATCTTATATGGAGTTCACATCATGACACATGGGTTAAGGGTCTTCGCACACCTTGGGTTGCTGCCGAGGCACAGGTTCAATCCCAAGCCCAGCGCAGTGGGCTAAGGATCTGGCATTGCCGCAGATGTGGTGTAGGTCACAGCTAAGGCTCAGATTCAGTTTCTGGCCCAGGAACTTCCATACACCATGGGTGCAGCCAAAAAAAATTTTTTTTAATTTTAATTAAATTTTTTTTTAATTTTAATTAAAAATTTAAAAATAACTTTAAAGGAGTTCCCACTGTGGCTTGGTGGTAATGAAGCCAACTAGTATTCATGAGGATGTGCATTTGATCCCTGGCCTCACTCACTGGGTTAAGGATCGGGCAATACCATGAGCTGTGGTGTAGGCTGGCAGCTACAGCTCTGGTTCATCCCGTAGACTGGAAACTTCCATATGCCATGGGTGTGGCCCTAAAAAAGACCAAAAATATATAAATAAAAATAAATTTCAAAAGGTAGTATTACTTACAATAGAGAGGTAATGATAACAGCTCTAATAACACCTTTAAGAAGTCCACATCATAAATGCATATGCCAAAAAACATGAAGCATATGAGTTCATGAGCTTTCAACTAGTTGAAAAGACCCTATCTCTGTTGAACAAAAACATTAAACTACTACTAAGATGGGAGTACATCACAGTTTCAAATCTATTAACAATTTCCAAAGGATTGGACTTCCTTAAACAGTCTCCATTCATTCAATGGTCTGAATGCCAAGTTATAGCACATTTGGGGAAAAAAAAGTTACAAGGAAAAAGCAGCGTGGAAGTTCCCTGTTGGCCTAGTGGTTATGATTTAGCACTTTCACTACTGCAGCCCAGGTTCAATCCCTGGTCTGGGAATTGAGATCCCACATCAAGCTGTTGCATGCCTCAGACAAAAAAAATAATAATAAAAAAATGAAAATAAATAAAAAAGCAGCTTAAGAAAAGATAAGTTTTCTTCAGGTAGAAATAGGCATAGTTCTTCAAAGATCAAACTATCAAAATATTTTTTACTCAATTTTGAAGACTACAGATGGAACTCAAACAATGCCACACCTATTCTGCAGCAGTTCATGTGGTTATACAGGTCGAGGGCCCTTTCATTTAATCCTCTGAGCTTCTGTCCTGTTCCAGACTCTGGACTATCAGGTGAGCTTGCCTACGTGAAAATGACAACTCAAGAAGCACACAAGGATCTCAGTCAGTTGGGAACAGACATAGGTAAATCAATAAGAATGAATGATGAAAAGATGCTAAACATGGCTAATTATTAGAGAGACGCAAATCAAAACTACAATGAGGTACCACCTCCCACCAGTCAGAATGGCCATCATCAAAAAGTCTACAAACAATAAATGCTGGAGAGGGTGTGGAAAAAGAGAACCCTCCTGCATTGATTGGTAGAAACGTAAATTGGTATAACCACTATGGAGAACAGCATGGGAGGTTTCTTAAAAAACTCAATATAGAACTACCATGTGATCCAGCAATTCCACTCCTGGGCATATATCCTGAGAAGATAATAATGCAACACGATATATGCACCCCAATGTTCACTGCAACACTATTTATAATAGCCAAGACATGGAAGCAACCTAAATGTCTGCTGAAAGAGGAACGGATAAAGAAAAGGTGGTCCCTATATACAATAGAATATCAGCCATAAAAAGAGAATGAAATAATGCCATTTGCAGCAACATGAATGAACACAGAAATTATAATACTAAGTGAAGTCAGGAAGAGAAAGACAAACATCATATGATATTACTTTTTTTAAGTTTTACTTAAGTATAGTTAATTGATAAAGTTGTGATCATTTCTGCTGTATAATAAAGTGACCCGGTCATGTATATATACAGATCCATTCTCTCTCAGATTCTTTTTTCCACATAGATGAAGATGACCACAGAATACTGGGCAGAGTTCCCTGTGCTATACAGCAGGTCCCCAGTGGCCAGTCATTCCATTGCATACGCCACTTCCAAACCAGTGCATCCCTCCCACCCCTACACTTTGGAAACCATAAGTATTACTTATACATATAATTTCAAAAACTGATAAAAATGAATTTGGATACAAAATAGAAACAGAATCACACTTTGAAAACAAACTTAAGGTTACTAAAGGGGAAAGGTTGGGGGAAGGGATGGATTAGGGGTTTAGGACTGGAAAATACACACTATCATACATGGACTGGATGATCAATGAGGACCTGCTGCATAGCACAGGGAAATCTATTGAATATTTCGTGATAACCTATATGGGAATGGACGTGTGTATATATATGGCTGAATCACTTTGTCGTACGGCAGAAATTAACATATTGTAAATCAATTATACTTCAATATAAACTTCAAAAACATTTTTAAAAAATAACAAATCAGTACGGTTGCTGCAGATGATGGGCATGTGAACAGAATGCTGTGAGAGTGGAGCTGATGAGACTACAATCCAAATTTAAGAAGTCTGTCTGGCACCAGACACAATCCAAGTTCAATGCCACATGACAGTGTTTCCCACAGGTTCACAATGAGAGAGAAGTGCCTCTTCAAAGCAAACTGTAGATGATGCAGAAATTAGAAGGAATGGATTGTAGGCTGGTAAAATCAGCCCATGTCCATGAGGCCGTATGATTATTCATGGGGAAAATGTAGGGAAGCAAATGGACGGTGCTACGTAATGAATTGTGCTTGTGTTACAGTAGCATCGGGGCCACTTTTCACTGACATGCAGGCAGGGAGCCCGCACCAGAACCCCCAAACTACCGCATGTCACCACTGACTATAAGCACCGGTCATCAACATTTTATCCTTCGACTGGTTGATGGGTCTTGACACAGGAAAGGCCAAAAGCACTGATGGGACCCTCTAACAATAAACTGCTCAAGGCAGCCAGAAAAACAAAAAGCAAAAACAAACAAACAAAAACAAGATGTCAGCTCACAGTGGAAACTGCCTTTCCTTTAATCCCCAAAAAACCCCTTTCTCTTTCATCTCTTTCATCCAAGAACTCACAATGTCACAATGAAGGCCCCGGGTACTCCCAGTTTCCTCCCGAAAGTGGATGATAGTCTTTCCACAAGCTCAGATCATTTAACTGATGTGGATCTTACAAATATCACAGAAGAATCCCAAAGAACAGACTGTGTTTTGCCATATTCATGTCAGATTTGTAAGTCAAAGCCTTCAGTTGATATGTGTGACTAAGACAGGCAAAGGCAGGCCGCGAAATGAATTTCTCCAAAAGAGAAAGATACCAGCTGCTTGGAACTGTGATTAGTAAAGCTTCTGATTAATTGGCACTCTAAAAATAGAAGAAATCAGATAGAATGGATATCTTTTGACAATAACAAAAATCACAGCTCATTTATTAATGGAACAAGGCCTCCCCACCCACTGATCTCCTATGATTTTTATCAGACACTGCTTTCCAGCATAATGAAAGATACAGATGAACATCTGCAGTTCTACTTCTGTCTTCCATCAGATTGAGAGACTACCTCTTTGAAGGTAGGGGTTGTGTTGCCTGAAACTTTGTAGCCCCCAAAATGTGCCTGACATGGTTCTATCCATGGAAAAGGAAGGAGAAGAGCAATGTCAAGGCCACAGTCAAGGAGAACAGCAAGGGGAAAATACACCCAGCAAGCGTTATCACTGCATCTGCCACCCTGCACACTACAGGGTCTATATAATCCTTCAGCAAACATTAGAGGAGCCGCTCCCCAGTGGACAGTGAATTCCATGACTGATGGGCAGTACAGTCTCCTTTGATATTTCTTAGTTGGCCCACAATGTCACTTTTGATCATTTTTTCAATTCACCATCCTTTCATCAGCCAAAGCAGAACCGGCCTACTCTCATCCTTTTATTTTGGCACAGACTTCTGCGTGAGTAAATTCATTTTTTTTTTCTTGAGGTCCTTGCAAAAAAAAAAAAAAGTCCCTTGTTTCTTCCTCCCTGCAGGACTCTTATCCCTCCCTGAGCCTTTTTTTGAGTCTAGGCAGGTTTCAGCAATATCACCAGTCCAGTAAGGGCTCTTGGATAAAAGAGCTGTCTGCCTAAGCTCCTCAATTTATCAGAGCCTTCAGACATGAAAGAGTAAACCAATTCCTAGTCAGCAAAGTTGTGTTACAGAAAAAAGCAAATAAAACTATCAAATGGATTACATACAAGCCTTGCATCCAAAATCAAAGAATATGGGGAAACAAGGTACTTAATCAGTTAGGATGAGCACAATGTTCCCGTCACAGCCAGAAACCAACCAATTAAACAAACAACAAACAAGCATTCAGTTTCTGATATTTATATAGCAAATGATATGGTCATTCATTAATGTCCCAGATTAAAGTCTCTGACTTAATTCTTCAAATGTATTGAATCAGAATCACTCATTTTTTTAACTGTGTCAATTCATTCAAGGGCATTTTTCCCCATTAAATCAGAAATTACCTTTATACCTATACTAACATTTGTACTTCTGCCAGTTACAGTATTCAAAAGGGAAAGGTGACATTTGGGGTGTCTATTAATATATCCACACTATTTAGTGCTGATATAACAGAATGCTATAAACAGAGTTCATTTCCATTGTAACACAAAGACAACATATCTGATGTTTTTTTAACATACTCTATATCTCACACCATATCACCTAAGTTGCAATTTAAGAACTGCACAATTAATAGCATTCTATTCTCTAATTAATCAACACTTTCCAGAAACTTACTTGAGGAAGAAAGGTTTTAAGTAGGCTGTTACCTGTAAAGAGACCACAGGCATGGGTCATGAAAATGTGTTTTTACAATTCTTTACTTGAACTGTACCTAAATAGGTTAGACAGAATGATAGATCGATCGATAGATAAACAGACAAATGATAGACAGATGGATAGATAAATAGGCAGACAAATTTGAGAGAGAGAAACAGAGAGAAAGTCTCAGACTGAGGCATCTCACTGCATAAATTGTTTCCTAGATATAAACTGGGCACTTTCGGTGTTAAAAATTAGCATTAGGTCAGTAATATTTTAGTCAATGGACTTAAGTAGCAATAGGTTGTATCCTAAAGGTGGATCTGATGGAGAGAGACAGAGACAGAAGGAGGAGGGGAGGTGAGGAAGGACGAGGGAGGAGACAAAGGGCAGGGAGAGGGAAGGGGAGGGGGAAAAGGAGGAGAAAAAAAAGAGAATCAATATTAAATCCCTCAGTTACTTTCCAGGAGCAGCTCACACTAAGAGAACCTGGTTTCCATTAGAACATTAGTAGAATTAAATGTACAAAACTTGACATAATACAGTGACCATTTTTCACAACACCGCGTAATTGGGTCTTTTTCATACATTATGAAAAATATGATATCTAGATTTTTTAGTGTAGACTACTCACTACCTACACAAATGCATTTGCCTTTAGGAATTTAATTGAGGAGATTTTATGACCACAACAATGAACTTATTCATGATCAAAAATACTGAAAATGGTGCTATGTTAGCCATGCATTAAATTAATTCATTCACATACTCATTCACCCACTCATCAGTTTTTTACTGGATATGTTCCATGTGCCAGACCCAAATAAATAAAGGACAGATGGCCTTTTCATTCCTTATTTCTTTCCTCTGCTTCTTGCTTTGAATAAGCATATATTAAGCATCTTCTACTGCAAAACACTATAGTAAGTGTTATATTGGATATGATGGTAAAGCATACATCCTTTATTTCCACTGTTTTCTCAAATGGCTGGAGGAAAGCTAAATAAACAGCAATTACATTTGGGAGGATGAGCAAGCATTAGTGAGAGGTGACATTAAAGCCAAGATCTATAACACAGTAGAGGACGAGATTTAGGTGTCTGGAAATGGAACATTTAACTTGACAAGAAAAAGATGAGAGTGCTTTCAGTAGAAAAGAACATTCCATGCAGAGAGGACTTCACTCGCAAATGCTTGGAAGTGTGAGAATGCCCATGTTCAAGCAATGTTTTTGTTGAGGGACATCCTAGACAATGTCTTTTCCACACAGACTTCCCTTTTGCTTTGGCACCATTCCTTTTCAAGCCCCGAGATAGAATACTGCCATTGATCCAGGAGTATATGCCCAATTCTTGGTCTATAAACATCCAAACCACAGTGCTCATGGCACAGAGGTACTCCATGACTCACTCAGTTACCTCATGCAATCTCTGCCCAAAAGTCCTCTTATCCTACCTTATTATCTTTGCTTCACTGCACTCAAGACCACCTGAGAGTATTTATTTGTTTATTGTCCATCTCCTTCCACTCTATCTAGGACAGAGCTCCATGCAACCAGTGTACTTGTCTTCGTAACAGCTTCTTGCCATTTGATTCATTTACTCATTTGATTGATTAAAGTAAATCACAGGGCAACTACATGCAGATACTGTGCTAGGAGCTTGAGCTATACAAAATAATAACACAGCATCATCACAATTTTTCTTGCTTGCTTGCTTGCTTGCTTTCAGCAGCACCCATGGCACATGGAGTTCCCCAGCCCAGCCAGGGATCAGATCTGAGCTGCAATTGTGACCTATGCCACAGCTGCTGCAACCCTGGATCTTTTAACCAACTTCGCTGGGCCAGGGTTTGAACCTGTGTCCTGGTGCTGCAGAGACACTGTGAATCCTGCTGCACCACAGCAGAAACTCCCACCATCACTATTTCTAAGAGCTTATCATTCACAAAAGTGGATGTTTTGATTATCTATTCCTCTGTAACAATCTACTCCACAGCTTAGTGGTTTGGCACAAGTTATTATACTTTGCAATTCTATTGGCTAAGAATTAGGACAAACCATAGCAAGATAAGCTCATTTCTGCTCCAAGAAGTTTGAGATCTGAAACAACTGAGAACTGACTAGGCAGCTTTCTCTTTCTTCCTAAGGCCTTTCTGTGTAGCTAGTTTGAGTGTCCACGAAGCAAGGACATCTCAGGGTACTTGGACCTCTACACACTGGCTCTGAGTTCCTAGAGATCAAAGCAGAACCTGCCAATCCTTTTAAAGGTGAGGTCCAGAACTGCCCTAGTATCATTTCCATCACTCACTATGTATCCAAGCAGGCACAGGCAAGTCCAGATTGGAGGCGAAGGGAAAGAGACTTCACCTCTCAATGAAAAGGGTGTCAAAGAATTTGCAGCATCTTTAATCCACTACAGTGAAACATACCTGTCTCCAAACAACTGTGTCATGAAGCAAAATGAAAAACACCAATAAGGCATCAGTATTACCTTCAAAAGCAAGTTTTGGTTGTCTGACAGACACAATTTTGAGTCCTGATTCCACTGCATACGAGGTATGTGATATCAAGTAAATTGCTTAACCACTTCGAATTTTTGTTTCCTCATCTATACAAGAGGGATAATAACTATATCCAACTTCATAGAGCTATTTTGAAAATGAAATGAGATTTCACACACAAGAGCATTCACAAACATATGTACTTGCCACCATACATGCACACACACCCACAGACAAGCACACATTCACAGAGATGTGGTAAATATACAAAGAATGTCGGTTATTGTTCTCATTGAGAATGGTACAAATAAAGTACTTAAATATGACTTTTTTGTGTCTCCAAAATTCTGTTCCTTTTATTTTCAAATATGAGCTTTTGAAGTAATCACATCTACAGAGGTGACGGGGAACAATGGAAATTCTTTTTGAGCAAAAAATCAAACTCAGTTACCAGTTGCTCAAGAAGGAGGGGTTGAAAGGAAAAAAAAGAAAGAAAAAAGGGAAAAGAAAAAAAAAACAAGAGGCAAGAAAATAATTACCTACTTGATGAGGTTTTAGAAGAAATAAGATCTAAGTAGGTTGTAGCATTAGAAGGAGAATATTCTTTTCATTATCACTTTATTCTGTGTTACATAGAGAACTTTGCGCATATTCTCTTAGTGATAAAGAATGCGTGGTAAGATGGCAGTGGTGAGTGTGTGGGGAAAGTGAGTGTAAACTCTCAGAACCAAAGAGAAGTTTAGTTTTTCAAGACCAGTAACTTTTTAAAAGTCAACTCTGAGTTTTACAGGGAATCAGAATATTATAGTACGTGGGTAAAAGGCCTTCGCAAACCACATGTGACGAGGGGGGTGAAACACAGGAGACACAGTCAGAAAAATCTCCAGCAACTACAAGTATGTACGTTAATACCATAAACACAATAAACACATACGAGTGAGAGAGTATTCCTTTCATTTTAGGACTTCACTTTTTAAAATCTGCATTCTAAAAAATTTAAGGGAAACCACTACAAAGTGGCTGATTTCTGATGTTTATACTGACTTATCTGGGCAAGATGTCAATAGATTATCTAATACATACTCTAATTGAGTTAGAAATTATAATAAAGTTAACATTACTAAATTCTCCCATTCATGAAAAATTCTACAGTACAGTTACCCTCTGTTTTCCTCCAATTACTGACAGTCATCATCAGAGTTCTTATTGTGGCTCAGCAGGCTTAAGAACCCAACATAGTGTCCATGAGGATGCAGGATCGATCCCTGGCCTCCTTCATGGGTCAATGATCTGGCATTGCCACAAACTGCAGCATAGCTTGCAGATGCAGCATGGCTCCAGCATTGCTGTCATTATCAGTAAAATTCTTAACGGAGGTTCTAAAGTTATAGTTATGACTTTATGCTGGATATGACCCTCAGAATGCTGGTTTCACCCTCAGAGCTGATCTTTCACAGGTGGCCATATAGCTATTTACTTTACCAACCAAGAAAACTCCAAGTCCCATTCTTTACAGGCTTATATGTGAAATTAAAAAAAAAAAAAAAAAACACACACACAAACAAATTTGGACCAAAGCACATGGACATGAGGGCAAGCAAAATGAACTCTCAGGATGGAAGGACATCAAAGCTGACAGAGAACAGCAACACCCTAAAGAGTTAGCACAATTCAGAATCAAGTCTCTCCTCATCCTCTGCGAACCCTGGAGTGGCATGAAAAATGGGTTTGCAGATAAAGAGTTATTTTTGCTAGGGACTCTTAGCCTCTAACTCCCAGAGGGGGTGTACGAAATAGAAAAAGCCATTCAATATCTTCCTAATTGCCCATCTTATTACCATGCTGGTTACAACTATGAAATTTCTCTAAGCTCTATTTTCTAGTTGTAGGTTAAGTGGAGTGAAAGGCTACACATTTATGGAGAAAAGGGGTTGTAATAAAATTGTTCAATGTTAAAACTTCATTTGGGCAAAATGAAAATGAAAGAGAAGGTAATTTTTAAAACCAGTTATGGGCCTTATAACTTGACCCCTTAATTTTTCTTCAAAGCCCACTGAGAGGAAGGTGCATATCCCATACATTTCCACTCTAGTCCTGAATATACTAAACTACAAAGATCATATAAAATGCAGGAGGTATGTAAATGTATGGATAACAATATGGTAAAAGTTATCATAAATTGAAAAATGACCATGCCAAGTGTTGCCTATGTATCATCTCGATGAAGTCAATACAAGTTAACCCAATTTGAAAGATAAAGAAGGCACCAAAAGGTGAAATAACTAATGTCACCCAGCGATTAAGTGGCATGGATTGGATAACACAGAATTAACCATCCCTATAATTCTATTGTAATATGAACAAATGCTCCTTATGATGATGCTTTTAACTGAGTACGTGAACATAGGTGAGTCACTGCCCTTCTTCCCCTTATACTCTCTTCTGTTGGCAGCAACTATAATGTCATGGATGGAGTCACCACGCTTCCTCAATTAAGTTTGGATAGAAAACAATTAAGAAGTGACTGCATGACAGTGCTGCAAGGTCATTTCCTTACATCTCTCCCATTTACTCTCAAATCTACTTTCCCTCTATATTGTAAAAAGTTTTTTTTTCCTTTTTTTTATTAAAGTGTAGTTGATTTATACTGTTGTGCCATTTCTGCTGTACAGCATAGTGACCCAGTCATACATATATACACATTCTTTTTCTCGTACTATCTTCCATCATGTTCTATCCCAAGATACTGGATTAAAGTTTTTTGTTAATGAATGACAATTTTTCCCAGTATCGCTGAGTCACAACTTCCTTCTAATATGTTATAAGCAGCCTTGTTTATTATGAAACCACACACCCAGCTTAGCAACACCCTCCGGCAATTGCTTAAGAGTAGTTTTTACTCACTAAGTGTAGGAAGAATTTAATTAAGGAAAATGGAGAATTTACGATGAGGAGGGTAAACAGAGCACAACCTAAGTTTAAAAAATACACATACAGGACTTTAGAAAGACAGAAAAATGGGAACCTGCCACAGACAGTTGAAGAGGCAGGGCTATGTGCAAAGATGGAATGCAAAGTCAAAATGAAGAACACAAACCCAAAGTAAAAGCAAGGCCTCCATGAGCTGAATGTGTGTGTGTGTGTGTGCGTTTTTTTTTTTTTTTCCTTGACACTTATTCTAAATTGCAGAGGAAATTAATTTCGAGTTTCAAAATCTCAGTTGTACCAGAAGATATTCACACCACTCTAAGAATAACTGGTTGTCCTTGTTCAAGTTAGATCGGTACATTAATGAAGGTCTTTCAAATGTAACAGAAACTCACTTCAGATTAGCTGGAGGCAAACTAAGTGTACAGAAGGGGGATCAAGGTGCAACATTTAACAGAAGGACACATAGTGTCTGGTGAAACTAAGTGAAGGCAAGAAGTGTTTTGGCATTTTATGAAAGGCACCAAGATCTAAAAAGCCACCAAGAGTCAAATACACAGGGCCAGCCCTGGAGCTGTATTATGTCCTGGCTGTAGCCCCTCCACACGTCCGCCTTCTTAACTCTCAGTTCCACATCTGCAGGGAAGAGAATCAGATTGTCTTGACTTGAGTCAAAAGCCATCATCCCTGTACCACTCTACTCTCACCTGGGCAGAAGGAGAGAGTACCAAAAGTTCAATTCCTATCACCTGTCTGAGTCAGCGTGGGCTGCCATAACAGAATACCATCGCTGAGGTGGCTCAAATCACAGACGTTTATTCCTCAGAATTCTGGAGGCTGGAAGTCTGAGATTGGGGTCAGCACGGTTTGGTTCTCGAGAGAGCGCTCTTCCCAACTTGCAGGCAGTCACCTTCTCACTGTGTGCTCATGTAGACTTCTCAGTGTATGTATGAGGGGAGAGAACTCTCTCCTCCTCTTCTTACAAGGCTGCTCATCTCATCCTGATGGCCCCACCTTTATGATTCATCTAACTCTGAAGACCTCCAAAAGGCCTATCTCCAAATACCATGACATTGGGTGTCCCGGTGTCAACACAGAAACTGGAGGAGCTACAAACATCCAGTCCATAACACTTAAGTAGGTACATGTTGAAACTTCAACTTTACGTACTTAAGGGGCGGGGGGGAGAGACAGCAAAGTAAGTTTTAAAAAGAGGACCACTCTCCCTGATTGACTCAGAGATCATATCCCCAGTGTTTGAATGCCCTGGAATACACAAATCTGCTGTTACCTCAATGTCAGCATCTTACTGTGTTGAGTACCATTTTAGTGTTTAAAGGTATGATTTTTTTTTCCCCTAAGGCAAACTCCTTAGACTCAAGCAAAGTATTTTATCTGTGCTCCATCAAAGAAATAGCCACCTGATCCAAAATTTAAGGAAAAAAAGGCTATGCTTTCATTGAGAGGCAATTTATTATTTTCCAAATGGAAATCTCTTGTGTGTTTTTCATGGTCAAGTGTGAGTATATATGCTTTTACCTTATGCCTAGACTTTCTAACATAAGCCTCACCTAAGACACCATTTCTTTGTATCAACTTCTCTCTTTGACCAGACCCATTCTTGAAAGTAGAAGCTGGCTATTTGAGAAGAGGAACAGGGCATAACAATACAGCTTTCAGGGTGACTAGGAAGAATAAATGGTCTCAGGAAAATTGTAACCTCTTAGGTTTATAAGTTTACGTGCTTGGAGTCAGTTTGAAGGAAAGATTCCTATAACAACTGATCAGATGTCATAATATTCACTGTGTTAACAAAGGAAGAAGATAAACGATGCCCTGATAATCACAATTAATTATTTTTACAGATGAACAAGCAACTGTTTTGGAGAGTTTTATTTTGATTTGTTTTACTTTCATAGTTACCAAAAAATTGAATTAATGACAAACACAATTGGGTGCTTTTACCCATGAATTAACCAGAAGATTTTTTTTTTGTGATGCTGTACTAATTTCACTAAAACTCTCTGCATCAATCAGTTTTCATGATTATATAATTGCGAGTTCGAACTGATACGACCCACCATCTCTAGACACTAACAAGCATCCTTTGAAAACATTTAACTTTGCTTCAGTCAGTCATCTTTTTGGTTATTAAAAAAATCAAAATAGCTTAAGAAAAGTAAAGAATGTTCTGGCTCAGCTAATAAAGCAGTCTAGATGAGAGGCACAGCTAGATCAAGAGGATCAATTATTATCTCCAGGCATCTTTCTCCCTTTTCTTCTTTCCTGTATTGTGATTTCATTTTTAAGTAGACTTTTTCAAAGGGGCAGCAGACACTTCTCCTAACAACACAGTCTTATAGAGGCCTTTCTCTCAGAATTTATTTCACTTACCCCAAAAGGATTCCTATTGGCATCAGTGGACCATGCCCTACTGTGCTGCCAGAAGAATCTTTGTGTCTAGAAGGACATGCTATCTGATTGGCAGGCCTGGGTGAAGGAAGGAGACAGAAATCATGGAACCACCTCTGGAGTTTCTTTCTTCCCTCTAACCCCAACCTTTGAGGAAGAAAGGGTGCTCACATACTCCCAACCTTGTAGACTTAACATGAATATTATAAAATGATAGAGGATTATTCTCCCACAGGACTTACAGAATGAAAAAAAAATCGCATTTGTTCTAAGCTTCAACATAAACTTTCTGAAGTGACACAATGGAAAAAATATTTGCAACACACCTGAATGACAGATGGTTGACACCCCTAATATGTAAGGAGTTATGAAGTAGAGAAGAAAAAGGTCATCAACATAGAAGAATGGGTAGAGATACAAACAGAAAAGTCATAAAAACTAAAATGTAAATGGCATTTAAACACTTGAAGATACCTTCAACTTTGCTCATAAGAGAAATGTGAGTTAAGCTGCACTAAGATGCTGCTTCTCATCTAACAAATTGGAAAAAAATCAAAAAGTTTGGAAAGGCTATTGGCAAAATAGTAGGAAGATAGTCACTAGCATGTACACACAACACACACACCCATATACATGTATGTGTGTGTGTTTAAATTTATCTACTCAGGGCAGGGAGAAAAGAATGGGATGGACAAAGCAGGTATCTGGTAGATTTGACTTCTGTGAAAGTTTTACAAGTAATTTTTTAGTTACAAAAACATCATCTTGAAATAGCAAACTATTTTGGGTATATCAACAAATGATTTAAAATTTACATGGAAATGCAATAATAAGAAGAAAATAGTTGGAAGCCTGAAAATATTCAACTTCAGGACTTACTGTAAAGCTATAGTAATCCAGACAGCTTGGTATTGGTGAAAGAATAGACACATAGATCTATGGAACAGAATAGAGAACCCAAAAATAGATACACCAAATACAGGCAACTGATCTTTGACATAGGAGCAAAACCAACACAGTGAAGAAAGAATAGGCTTTTTAACAAATGGTTCTGGGACCACTCAATGTGCATAAACAAAAACCTGAATCTACACTCAGAACTTACCCCTTTCACAAAAAAATAACTAAATGGATCCCAGACCTAAATATAAAATGCAATAAATAATATAAAACTTCTAGAAGAATACATATGAAAAAGTCTAGGTGATCTCGGGTTTGGCAATGAGTCTTAAGATACAACACCAAAAGTATAATGCATGGAAGAAAAAATTGGTAACTTTGACTTTATTAAAATTAAAATCTGCTCTGTAAAAAACACTTTTAAAAATCCAAGAAGAGGCTACAGGTTTGGGGGAAATATTTGCAAACTATGGATCTGATAAACAAGAGGTGGGAAAGTTTGAATAATTAAGGCTCAGGGGATTTTTAGGGTAGTAAAATTATGATGGATCTATACTACCCATTTATCAAAACACATATAGCACAAAGAGTGAACCCTAATATACGTCCATTTCCAAAAGTCACAGGTGAAGTTGGGAGATCCCAAGAAAGAGTGCATTCTGTGACAAGAGAATCTAACCGTATCACAAATATATGAAACAACGTCACTGGAGGGTGTTGGGGGCAAAGGCTGTCAATTTGAGGAATTCTGGAAATGAACGGAGTCTGTAAGACTAAGGCCAAAAGGGACTGCATATAAAACACATACCCTAGCTGATCAAGTTGCGTCCCAGGAAGATATGAACTGACAATTTTCATGCTGCTACACGTGTTTACTACAAATGAATAATTAAGTAAATTATGGTAGATGCCAGGAGCCAACTTTCTCACAGAGTATAAATTTACAGGTAAGCAAAAGGCAGTGGTTAGAATGATCCATGCGAAAACAGATTAGAGTTGGCAGCATCAGTATAAACTCATATGTAGCTTAATATATATATATATATATATAGTTACATGTAGAAATATTTAGTTATGTGTATACATTCAATTAGGTTTCATACATGTATCTCTTTGCTCTGCTGGCTGCGAAGCTCTAAAACAAAGTCCACCCAAAGAGCAAGGAGCATACCTAGTGCTCAGATCTTGATTTTTAATATTAATCTCCAATCAAAGGAACTGGAACTCTTTAGAGAAATGGATGATCCTATAACTAGGGCAGGAAATACATGATAGTAAAGAACCATGTGGTAAGGAAGTGCCAAAAAAATCAAAATTTGATGTGGATATGCCAAGGGGACACAGGATCCAACTGAAAGAACTCCCAATAGGCAAAGCTGGAAAAGTGTGAACACATGAAATAGTACTGGGTAATAATCCTAAGTATAAAATACATATTCATGAGTCAATACCAATATAAAAAATAACTGAATAAATTAATAAATGGGAGCAAAGAGACAAATATATTATTCATTTAAGGATAATAATTAACCCATTATATGTTAATGTAAATAGTTTATTTTTCTGAAAAACAGCTATTTTTCCAAAATGAGAAAAAAAAATGAAAAGATGGGATTGTTTGACATTTCTGAAACTCGCTTTAATATCTGGCTCAGAAGAAGAGAACGTGATTCTCATATATGCTTTGGCATGTAATCTGTGGTGATACCACATGCCAAGTAGATTCTAGAAAATTCTGCCGTATACTCATAAAAGAATGAGAATGGGAGTTCCCATTGTGGCTCAGCGGATAATGAATCTGACTAGCATCCATGAGCATGCACGTTTGATCCCTGGCCTTGCTCAGTGGGTTAAGGATCCGGTGTTGCCATGAGCTGTGGTGTAGGTTGCAGACATGGCTCAGATCCTGCATGGCTGTGGTTGTGACATAGGCCAGCAGCTACAGCTCCAATTTGACCACTAGCCTGGGAACCTCCATATGCTGCGGGTGTGGACCTAAAAAGCAAAAAGCAGAAAAAAAAAAAAAAGGAATGAGAATAAAAGAAACAACTTATATCTTATTATTATAAAAAGTCTTTATCTCATGGATCCCTTGAATGTGCCTCAGAGACTCCCTGCCATCTATCCCCAGACCACACTTTGAGAACTGCTGCTCTAAAACTAACTACCAATTTACAAGATACACAGAGGACCACAGTAAATGACACCACAGGGAGACCATCCACCAAACACAGAACAGGGGAAACCACAGGACAATGACCTAGTTTATTCAACAAATTATGAGAAAACAGAATAAGGGAGACACTTAAGAGACTGAATAAATACAATGTGAAGATATTGTTTGAACTCTGATTTGAACAAACATTAAAAAAAAGGATTTATGAGACAATTGGTGAAATTTAAACACTAATTAGATATTTTATAACATTTAAAAGTTGTTAAGATCTTTCAAGTGGAATATCGACATTCTGGTTGCATTTCCCAAAAATGCTTATATTTTAGAATATAAGCATGGTTTAATGAAAAAGTTAGATATAAAATAATATGTGATTTGAGACTTGCTTCAGTGGCATGGAGGGGAGAGTGAACATGGATAGGAGATGAGGATGGGTGATGAATTCACACGCTTGATTGCACTATTTTCTCTACTCGTGCAATGTTTCAACTTTTCATAATCAAAAAGGAAAGTAAAGAGAAGCTGAAGTCTCTAGACAGGTCCGTGGAACTTGGTGCTCAGCAGGCCCACGACTTTCTGAAGTCCCCACATGTATTCTGAACAAGAGCTGAGTCGGTTTCAAAATGCCACAGAGTAGCCACTGACTCAGAAATGACTACTCAAGGAGACACATAAGGGTTTTTGCTAATTTCTGCATGACGAAAGCATGCTGAAATATGTTAAGTGAGCCCTTACTCTGACTGTTATATGACAACAGGCCTTGGAAGCATTTCTCCTCTGTGCTACAGCACAGGATCTGGGACCAGAAAGAGGCTGTATGAGAGGTACGTGGAAAGAAGCAGGACTACCGGATGCCATGACTTATACCCTCTTTGGGTAAATTTTGGGAGACACTGGGTTATAAAAACATTCTATGGTATTCATGACAAATGAGAAATTATATATGTAAAAATCCTTTATGATGAAAAATACCATAAATACGTTTTAATCAAAGTAACAGACTGTAAGACTGTGTAACATCTGTAATAAAGGGTTGATATCCATAACATAAATAGCATTTATCATGTTTCATACTACATGCTATGGACTAAACTATGTCCTGCTCAAAATTCATATGTTAAAAGCTTAACCCACAATGTGACTATATGTGAGATAGGGCCTGTTAAGGACTTAATTGAGGCTAAATTAGGTCATAAGGGTTGGGCCCTTATCCCATAGGATTAGTGTACTTATAGCTGCCTCTCCATATACATTCAGAGCAAAGGCCAAGTGAGGATGTAGCTAGAAGGCAACTGTCCGCAAGTCAGGAGGTGAGTTCCCACCAGAAACCACTCTGGGAGAACTGGAACTCGGCATTCCAGCCTGAGGACTATGAGAGAGAAATTTCTGTGGTTTAAACTGTCCTGTCTATAGTGTTTTGTTATTATGGCAGCCCAAGCAAACTGACAGATTAAGAAACACTATTTGGCCATTAAAGTACATTTGTCACATACTGCTAAGGAAAAAGTAGCATGTGACAAATATGCTAAATATGATCTCATTTATACAAAGAGCATACAAAACAGGAAAAAAGCAATAAAAACACTCTGTGTGTGCCTATGCACATTATTACACAGTTCTGGATCATCCTGCGAGCAGTAACTGAGGATGCTTTAGCCCAAACTCCTTTTTTATGCTCGAACCACACCCCAGGTACACCATTCCCCTTCAGGTAAAGATCTCACAGCAGAACTGGGATAGAGACAGCCAATGATGCACATTTCAGTTTTCTTCAAAGCTGAAGCCCCCGTGTGAAATAGCTGCAAACCACTTTTTGTTTGTTGTTTTCTGTCTAGAAGTGTGGGGGGGGAATACCTCTCCCTGGATAGAGAACAAGTAAAGGGAGAAAGGGGAATGACAAACTAGTCATAATCTCTGAGAGCCTCTACTGTGCCCTCTCCAGCGAGGTTCACTTTGAGGGGATGAGAAAACAAGAACCCTCTGAGAAGCACAAGGCTGGCAGCAGAGGTGCCCAGTGCCCATTTTCCCTCCAAACAATGGTGGTGAGCATTGCCAAAGGTAGGTCTCACTCTCTGAAAAACTCTATGGATGGAAGGGGGTGAGAGCTGAGGAAGTTCCAAGGTGGCCCCACCCAGATCCCCATGTTCTTAAAGAGCTGTTCCCCATTAGCATAGAAGGAAGAGCCTGAAGGGCTCTTGCAGGGACCGGCGCACAAACTTACGGCCAAGGACCAAAATGGAACTGCCAGTACCTAACAAGATGCCCAGAGAGGGAGGCATACCTGAAGTGCCAGGATAATGCATGCTCTAGAAAACTCTAGGGTGAATAGCCCACATGGGGTCCACTATCTCTTCACTCCAGAAGCCATGACCTTCCTTAATTTCTCAGCATTTAGGTAAGTCACAGGGAAGAAGGACAAGCAAGGGGACCCTTAACTGGTATGATTTTCACTTCAAAGAAGACTTTTGCTAGGATTGATGATACCTGTGTTTTCTGTCATTACAGAAATGGGCAATCAAAACTAATTATAAAGAAAAATGCTGCATGTTGTGTGCAAACATTGCTAAATTGCTAAATGAATAGAAACGGTGTTTTCCTGGGTAGGGGAACAGAGTAGAATTTGGAGAACACGCAAAGCTTATACTTCTATAAACTGTTGCCATTTTCCACATTGAGTATGTATTACTTTAGCAATAAAGCTTTTCTGTTTGTGAAACAACAATGAAGTCAAAGTTTCTGAGAAACGGTTCCATGGACCCCTGGCGGGGCATTTGTCCTAGTATATTTACCATGTGACACTACGTTTTCTTAATAGATGTGATGTCAGAAAAGAGCAACGGGACACTCTGGGGACATTTCTGGTCACAAAGAAGAAAAGGTGTCACTGTGAAAAAACATCAAAGAATTGTCAAGGGTTCCGGACGTAAGCTATACAGAGTATAAAATGTATCAGAATACTGTCTCTTCTGCAATTATCTAAATACTAATTTTTCACAAAGACAGAAAAAAACATTAGTGGGTAAACCCCTTGAATACTACTGTAGGGCAAGTCTGCAGCTGACCAACTCCTCGACTGGAGCCACTACCTTCCTTCCAACACAAAATTAGTCACATTTCACCTATCATGTGCTTTTTATGGAGCTGTGAACTCCAAGTTCAAGATCTACCTGCAGACGGCTCCAAGAAGTACTCGCTTCAAATTAATGAATGTCTCCTGGGCACCTTTTACGTGCAGGTGCTTGGTACCGGAGGGGCACAAGGATGACTGGCATCCAGTTCCTGACATGAGGAATTCACAGTCTCTGAGGAGAGACAAATATATAAACAGCTAATAATTATACAAGACAAAATAAAGCAAGTGCCGTTAATAATTATGAGAAATGTTGCTGGTGGGGTAAAACTTAATTCTACATTGCTGTTTGGGCTGGCTCTTATCGATGAGGATTTGGTCGGCAGAGCAACAGCAGGACACTCACGGCTAAGGGAACACCAAGAGCAAAAGCAAGGAAGCACGAAAGGGAGGCTAAGGTCCTTCCACACTTCAGCACCAGGTCTCTAAGAAAACACATTCTCTAAACTCTTAATCATTTTACATTCCATAATCGCTCTTCTCAAGTAGTCAGAGGTCATATCGGTAGACCCAGTCTAAAATGATTAGCAAGAGTACATGAAATAGAAATGAACTCGGCCAACGTGTATTCCTGGAAAGTCAAAGATACTCAGAGGTCATGAAGGGGCAACTTGGGAGGCTCTGCAGACATAACTTCGTGCTACTAATTACATTTTCTCCAGTTAACCTAAAACGTGCTAAAACGCAGCATGTAATAAGACTAGGGCTTACAAAATGAGCAGGGAGACTTTTGCCCCCATGGCTTCAAATTCATCCTGGGCTCCAGCTAAAAATAAATCATAACTTCATGTAGCTGGCTGTGTGCATTTAGAACCATTCTTTTGGTGTATTTATCTGTTGAGGTCCATCACAGCCTATGCAGTAGAAGCACCCTCTATTGGAAAGGAGTTCTCTTGAATGTCCATCGCTGCCAGAAAAAAATCTTTACAGTTTCTAGAGTTCCAATCATGGAAACAAATCTGACTAGGAACCATGAGGTTGTGGGTTCGATCCCTGGCCTCGCTCAGTGGGTTAAGAACCCAGCATTGCCATGAGCTGTGGAGTAGGTCACAGATGCGGCTCAGATCTGGCATTACTGTGGCTGTGGTGTAGGCTGGCAGCGGTAGCTCCGATTAGAGCCCTAGCCTGGGAACCTCTATTTGCTGTGGGTGCAGCCCTAAAAAGAAAAAAAAATCTTTATAATTTCTAAATAAAAGCGGTGATTCTCCTGTATGATTCAGAAAGCCACTTGCCCAACAGTGAAGAGATTTTCTTTCTGGATTGTATGTGATATACCATACACAAAATCTGTTTTCTCCTCCAGAAATACGCATTACATATTAACTTCTTTATATTATTAACTATTAAAGTCCAATACCCCTGACTTCCTTAAAAAATTACCGACATGTTCACTGACAATATTCTATGTAAAGTATGTATGATCGCCAGAAAGAGCATAGCTGGGAAGGTACTTAAAACAGAATATTAGGTATGGTAAAGCTTAAAATATAACATTATTGAAATTTAAGTGCTAATCAAAATACCATATTTTAAAATTCTACAGTTCTATATACACAAAATGAAATCACTTTCTATTCTGTTTCACTGATCTATTCAACAGCATGTTTTGTATGTTTATGATGTCCTTGACACATGATTTAAAAATACATATATGGCATTGTTATGGATTTCATCTATGGACTAAAAGACAAGGCAGCCAGTAATTACGATACCATGTGAGAGATATTACAGTAGAGGTAAGCACTGGGAGCAGAGCCCTAACTCAATGTCAAGATAGGGATTGGTATATAGAAAAGTAGTAATGCTTGTATTGTGTCCTGAAGACAAGGTAGAAATCAACAAGAGAGAAGACCAGAGAAAAGAGTTTTCCAGAATTAGAGAAGGGGAGGTACAAAGGCATATAGACATGAAAAGCCTGGGGTATGGAAGCATCTCTAGGTTTGTACAGGTACAGTATGCTCCTGAAACAGGAGGGGAGGGGGACAGGGCACAACCTTTAAAAGAATGATATAGCTGTCGAGGACACTACAAAAACTGGATGGAACCAATTAGGGCCAAGATGGAGGAAAGTTTGACCTCCTGTGGACTTTGAACCTCATAATACTTTCATTGTAATACGTTAGGTAAGTGACGTGCCCAAAGGCACCATGACAGTTCTAGGGTGGACCACAGAATGCCAAAAAGCAGGCAGTAGCCCAATTCCTCAAAATCTCAGCCTCTTCCCCCAAATAGTTGGGGTAATCTTTCCACTCCTTAGCCTATAAAATTACCCAGCCCATAAAAACTAACTACTCCGTATTTCAAGGCAGTTCTCTCTTCTTTTGAGACAGATCTCATTCTATCTATGGGACGTGTTATCTCCCAGGCCACTCTCGCCTTCCGGGACGGCCCACGTCCTAGCTCTCTCAATAAATCTACCTACCCATCACTTTGCCTCTCACTGAATTCCTTCCACACTGAGACATAAAGAACCTGAACTTCAGTAAGTCCTGAGACCGGGTATGTGATTTTAATTAAAAGACAGTGGGTTCGAGTCCCAGTCTGGGTTTTGGCCACGTTTGAGTCCCTGACTGTGGGTTCAAGTCCCAGTCTGAGTTGTGCAGGTTTCACTACTACATGGAGAATACTGAGAGCTGAGGCTGGGAGTGAGGGTGGATCATACCTCTGAGGCTTCAGAAGAACGCCAAGAGGTCTGGATTCCCAAAGGCATTCAGTGACCTCATCCTCACTGCCCACACTGCTACGCTGGCTGCCATTTTGCACCCTGGGGGTCTCTGAATATAAGATCAATCCATCTTTCATTTATGGACCTAAAATCCACTCAACTTTTGTGGGATGACACTGAAGAACTGACCAGATAATAAGTGTCTCACTACTGAAAGGTAATCAGATCTGAGCTGGCATTGAGCTAAAAGATCCAGGCTTCATACAGTTCCCTATATAGCATCCGTGAGCCATAACAACAAAGTCTCTGATTTTATCCTGACTCCAGACTGGACACCTTCATCAGCACGGCCTCTGTAAACACCACCAGACTTCTGAGTGCAAGGAATGAGAGACAGCTCTCTAATCTCCAAGATCAAAGCTGAAATCTCCCATGTACTTCCCTGGAGAATTTCCACTCTCCTCATCAGGCCAAGCACCATTCATATCCACCCTCCTTACAGGCGCTGAGGAAGAAACTACTAAGCGTGTTCATGATTCTACTGACCAGGCCAGTCTGCAGTACCAGGGAGCAAAAGCTACCATGTTAATTTCAGGTGAGCAAGGCAGGCGAGGGGAGAGGGGCAGTGGTACTTGCCAGAGACAGAAACTGTAGCTCTGCAGAGAAAGCAATTCAACTTGCAAGCTCAAATTGGAAGCTGAAATGTAAAATAATGGAAGGCACAAAGCAACCTCATACAAGAGTCCAGGTGATGTCAGTAGAAAAGGAAAGCATCCTTCAATAAGCAAATGCACTTCTCAACCTGTTTTCTCCTGTAAATCTAACAATGATTTCTACATTTGCCACTATTTAATTGCCAAGAGGTTAGAGGAGGCAATGCAATTAAGCTTGAGAGTAAAAACAGAGGCAGCTCTCTCCTCTTTCATAGTGTGTACATCACACAAGATGAAATGAACTAGGGGATGGGAGGGAGGGGAAATGAGAGGCACAGACACCAAGGAGAGGAAAACAATAGGGAAAAAAAAAATCAAAACCAGAGAACAGATGAAGGCATAGGAGAGTCTTTCCAAGAGGACAAGTAACAGCTCATCTCAGGGACTTAGGAACTAATACCCTGGTGTGGGAATCAGACTGATTGGAAGTCAAATACCAGCTCCACCCTTTCTAGCTAAGTGACCTCAGGCAAATTGTTTAACCACAGAGAGGTTTAGTTTTCTCATCTGCAAAACCATACAGGCTTATTGAAAGACTAAATCAGACAGGAGGAATGAATGGCCTTCAGAGAGCATCAGACACATAACAAATATTTGGTGAATTTAAACTTTAAAAAAAAAAAAAAGACCTGGCATATGTCAAATAAGAAGTGATTGTTTGCTGGGTAAAGAAGCAAGAAGAAAAACTGCATTATTTGTGTTTGAAAAACAGAAGGGCCTATAACACCACAGGAAAATTGTAATTACAGAGTCAAGTCCTGACAGGACCCAGAGGAAGACTCAGAACTTCCACGTCCTCACCAGAGGTAGTAATACAATAGCCCCGTTTTGATTTTATACCAATCATGACTGAATTTGCTGATGAATTATGCAATGCTTATTTCTGAATTATTAGGTTTTTAGAGTGGGAAAAGTCTTTAAAAACTCAATGACCCTATCGATGAACAAATGGATATCAACGATACCTCAATAAAACTATTTAAAAAATTTAAAAACTCAAACTTTTTTTAAAATCCACAAGATACTTAGGGCCAGAGAAGTTATAATGACTTCGATCGAATTCCTGTTATCAGAGCAAGAGCTGAGTACACTGCTTCAGCTCACTGGCTCATTGAATAGTGCTCCCTACAAAAATGCATTTGTTGAAGCCCTCAGCCTCAATGTGACAATATTTGGAGACAGGGACTTTAAGGAGGTCATTAAGGTTAAGCAGGGTCATAACAGTGGGCCCCTTTTAAGAGCATCCTTATAAGAGGCATCCTTATAAGAAGAGGCAAATGCCCGAAGAGCACATGCCCAGAGAAAAGGCCATGTGAAGATCCAGCGAGAAGACGGCCGTCTACAAGCCAAGGAGAGAGGCCTCTGGAGAAACTTGCCTTCATCTCAGACTCCCAGCCTCTAGAACTGTGTTAAAATAAGTTTCTGTTGTCAAGTGAGCCAGTCTGTGGCATTCTGTTATGATATTCCTGGTGGACCAATATCACGCAATTGCCTGGGAGACCAAGACAAATCAAAACCAGACCCCAACCACTCTCTAACGCAGTGCCTTGGGGCAAGATATGAAGGTGCTTTGGGCCTTCATTCCCTCATCTGTGACAGAGATGATGTCACCTGTCTACTAGGGATGGTTATTTTGAGTATTTGGAGAATCAAGTCAGAGAATGTATTTACAGATATTAGTGCAAGGTTAGATAAGAAGCCCTTGTTAAATGCTAGTTATGATTTGTATAGTTCTGCATCAGTAATACAACCTGAGACTCTACGCGAGGTCTTTCCCCACTCAATGATCCAATATCTGGGGATGAAATTTGATCCTCTAAGATTATGTCTCATCCACATTTTTTATCCAAACTAAGAAAGTTTTTTAAAAAGGAATATAATGATCAATGAAAAGATAAAGGAATCACAGCTCTAGCTTCTTGATCTCCCTTCAAAGTGGACTCCCAAACAGACTGTGAGTTGTCTTAACAAAACCAAATGTTTCAAATTCAGCTCTATCCTTTTCTTTGGGGGGGGGGGAGTACATGTGCGGCATATGGAAACTCCCAGGCTAGGAGTCAAATTTGAGCTGCAGCTGCCAGCCTATGCCACAGCCACGTGGGATCTGAGCTGCCTCTGTGACTTACACCACAGCTCATGGCAACACCAGATCCTTAGCCCACTGAGCAAGGCCAGGGATCGAACTTGCATCGTTACGGATACTAGTTGGGTTTGTTATTGCTGAGCCACAAGGGGAATTCCTCAAATTCAGCTCTAATAGCCTTCTTCAACATCCAAGGATGGAACTATTCTCCCTGCTTTCTTCTTATTTATACTTCCCTGGAAATAAATATAGATATCATTCTCTGAAAAGGAGCTCAATGGGTCTTGAGCCTCAGAGAGGGGGAATCTCTCACGTCTCCTCTTTGGGAGGAGACAAGAATCTACAGTAACTTATAAGAATCAGACATCAGCTATTTGCAAGACATGATTAAGGAGAATAATGCCAATAGCATGTTTCAGAAAAGGAAGTATTTTAAAATGTCATGGATTTTCAATGAACTTAACCTGTTTGAACATGGAGCAATGCAGGGACTGTTTGCTAGGCTACAGGCTCACATATGTGAATGCCAAAGAACGGGCCACACTATCTAGAATGCCTATCGCCAATGCCAAGGAAGGTCTATAGTGCATCCGGACCCCAGTTCTAGGGAATTTCCATCTCCTGAGAACAACTCAAAGGCAAATGTTTTCACCTCTAAAACACATTAAGAGAGAAAAGAGAAATGACTTGATCACTGCCTTCAAGTGGCATTTCAAAAAGAGCAGCCAAGCGGCCAGCTCTCCATGGGAGGAACAGAACCAAAAAAATAAATAAATAAAACAGAAGTGGTTTGTCCCAGATGAACAAAAAAATTTCCTGGCAAGGAGAACTCTTCAAGAGATAGGGGTGGGCACAGCAGGGAGTTTGCAAGGGTGAGGGGCTGCTCTTCAGATTCATTTGGCTTTGGGATGACCTCAAAACATTTCTTATATGCATCTACCATGGGTTTTTTTTTCTGTCACTGTAGAAAACTCCAAAAAAATTATTTTGTTTACAGGGATTCTGCCTTGGTGTATTTTTAAAAATTATATGTCAAGCACTTTACATTCATTTGCTCATTTAATTGCTGCAGCTAATGAGGTAGAAAGCCAAGTGCAAAGGAGACAGTGGGTGTGGAGTGAAGCCACTCTGTGTGTAAAAAAGGCTCTACCTTCACCAAGGAAGCCTTGTTTTTCTCATCTAAATGAGCATAGTAACAGCCCCGTGCAGAATTACTCTAAGGTGGACCATAACATATCTAAAACATCTGACAAGTAGTGGGACCCGATATATAGGTATTGTTTTCATAACCATAATGCAGATTTAGAAACAGGCACAGAGAAATGAAGCAACCCTTATGGGGTCCCTATGTCAGTAAGTGGTGAATACAGATAGGACAGAAGCTGGTACGTGTCTATTACTCATTAGCCAGTCTCTCTTTCTTGGTAGCAGAACCTGCTGAGATTGTAGATGTGATGGCTGAAGGAGCCCCAGAAGCCTTCTTAGACCAGGAGGCTCCTCTGAGGTTGAAATCATGCACTAAGGATTGGAAAGCACCAAGATACAAGGTACTTAGTCACCAATGACTTTGAAGCTGCCATACAGCCCTGTATGTCCACACCTGAACTTACTGTATGTGAAAGAATGAGCTCTTGGGGTTTAAAAGATGTTATTTCTGCCTTTTGTAACTAGCAGGTAAAGATCATTCCTAACTGATAGGTCAGGTCTTTCTGACTCTAATGCCAGAGAACTTGGGAACTTACTAACCTCATATCCTGGGAAATCCCTTATTTCCAGGCAAACTGGGATGGTTACTCAAAAAGTATGTGCAGGAGAGTATTATCAAAACCCATTTTTACATTTCATCTGACATAAGAGCACTTCTCTTTAAACAGGAAAATAAATGTTTTGATTGAGGAGTTCCCAATGTGGCTCAGTGGGTTAAGAACCTGACTAGTATCCATTAGGATGCATGTTCAGTCCTTTGCCTCACTCAGGGGATTAAGGATCCAGCATTGCTACAAGCTGCAGCACATTGCATATTTGGCTCAGATCTGGCATTGCCGTGGCTGTGGCATAGGCTGGCAGTTACAGTTCTGATTTGACCCCTAGCCAGGAACTTCCCCTAAAAAGACAAAAAAAAAGTTTTGGTTGAATCCAATTTAATAAAGACTGCCTGAGCACCTATATGCAAAGTAGAAGAGAGGAAACAAAAACAATGTTCTGTTTCCAACCTGAGGATCTTGCAGTCTGGCCACAGTCCACTCATTCATTCTCTCACTCATTCACTGGTCCTGCACACTAGTTCTAGTCACTCATTCATGAATCCTTGTCACCTAGTTATATTCATTCATTCATTCAGCAAATAGTAAGTACCTTTTACATCCCAAGTATGGCAATAACAACAACAAAAAAAAGATAAACAAATAAAAAACATCATTCTTGCTCTCCTGGAACTTGCGTTGAATTTGAGTAAGAGACAGAAAATAAACAAGTAAGAGAAAAAAAATCAACAACCGAACTTCACTTAAGGTTGCTCAGATAAAGTTCCTTATCCTCGGGAGAGGGGAAGCTTTATCTGAAGAGGCAACATTTGGAGGGTTATACACCAAGAAGGACCAAGTCATTCTGAACAGCAAAGGCAAACACATAAACCAGAAGAAACTCTGGCCAAATCTAGGGTCAGAGGGAAAGCTCTCACGGAGAGTGGACTGTGTAGAGCCAGAGTGGGAGAGAATGGCAGAAGTCAGAGACAATGGCAGGACAGAGTCTGTCAGGTCCTATAGACCATGAGAGAAAATTCAGATTTTATTATAAGTGCAACAAGGAAAGTGGGAAGCCATTGGAAGGTTCTAAAGCAGAGAAGGGAGAAGATCTAATCTAGGTTTTTAAAAAACCCCTCTAACTTCTGAGTAGAAAAAAAAAAAAGGGATTATGAGGCTGAATGAGAAGCCACAAGAAGCCCAAGTGGGAATCCAAAGCTGAGATCCAGATGTGAAACAAAGGTGGCTGGCACAGTGGGGCAGCACTGAGTGGAAAGCAGTAAGGAGATCTGGGATCTATTTTAGAGCTAGAGTTGCTTGGCCAGCTAAGGGATTGCATTTTGCACCAGTAACAGGATTCAGCTTTTTCAGTGGAGCTTCCTTTGAAACCTACTGTGTAAACTGAGAAGTCAAGTGGCTGAGAAATGCCTTACCTGCATTCCTTGATCCTTAAGGGATCAAACAAATAAATCAACATATAAAATAATCCCCACTGTATAAACCAAGAAATTCTTGTACCTCACTCATATGTTTCTAGCAATGCAAACATTCCCCTGACTTTTCTTTCTACCTGAAATCCTAGTACCAGTACCGTATGTTAATGAAGCACCAGGAGCATAGAGTCTAATCCAAAGACCCCCTAAACCAAGCAGTTGTTTCCCAATCAAAATGTTAATTCTGAATAAATTAGAGAGCATCACAAGGTGGCAGAACGCAGTGCATCGTTTACCCACTGAGCGCTGTTCTCGCCTTTCCTCTGTTTTTATGTCTGGAACACCCTAGTTCACAGGAGCAAAGCGATGAAGTCACTGGGAACCTTTCCCCTTGCTGCTTAGCTGCTAATGAATTCTACAGATTTTCTAAGACTGGAGGAGGCTGGCTTCTCTTTTCTGCTCTTTATTACCTCATTCCCCAATTTGTCTCTTCTCCTTCTTCACAGGAGTGCAAGAATCCTCACGAATGTCTGGGAATGGAATCACGTGGCTTACAGGAGGTCTTTTCTCGTGCAACTGGAATCAATCTCTGACACAGACTTTTGTGCGACTTCAAGGCCTCTCCAAGGAGGTAAAACTCAAAAAGCATCTGCCTGGGATTAAGAATTACTAGATGCTTACCATCCCATCCATCTCATTATAATTGTTACAAAGCTCCTGAGCCCCCCACCTCCCCATTTTGAGCAACCTGGCTTACTCCTTCCTGCGCCCTACTAGAAAAGGCATATGGCCCACTCCTCACCCCGCCCCTATAAGGGCAATATCTGCCTCCCAATCAATCAGCAAGTGCATTTTGAAGTCTCCTTTTTCCCCAGCCAATCAGCAGGTCAGCAGGTGTAACGTTAAGACCTCTCCTCTCCCTCCTTTGTCCCTGGGCCATAAAAACAGAGAGGACCACGTGCTCGGGGTCACCTCTCCCTGATCAGCAGGAAATTGCCCCCGTGTGTTAGTGGCACTTCTTGCCTCAGTAAACTTATCTTTTCTTCACCCTGCTCTGAGTCTGGTAGTTCTTTTCCAACCTGCACGCAGACCACAGCAGCTTTCAAGGATGAAATACATGTTTGGGAAAATAAATGAGTTTGTCAGCGGGCCTGGAAGAAACTGTCTTTGACGTTGTAATGGCCATGGACCTGAATCAGGGCCAGCACTTTCCCTGCGCGTGATGTGGTTGGTTCTTTTTTTTTTTTTTTTGCCTTTTGTCATTTTTTATGGCCGCACCCGCGGCATGCGGAGGTTCCCAGGCTAGGGGTCTAATCGGAGCTGTGGCCACTGGCCTGCGCCGCAGCCACAGCAACGCAGGATCCGAGCCGCGTCTGCAACCTACACCACAGCTCACGGCAACACCGGATCGTTAACCCACTGAGCAAGGCCGGGGATCGAACCCGCAACCTCATGGTTCCTAGTCGGATTCGTTAACCACTGCGCCACGACGGGAACTCCAGGTTGGTTCTTAATCTGTGCACCAAGTCTAGAGGAGGTACTGTCCTCTCACTTTTACAGATAAGGAAACTGAGTGAGGCTCAAGGAAATCAGGCCATTCGTCAACTGCAGGGCACGTCAGCATGGCAATTCAAACTGGAACCCTAACAACTCCGAAGACTGGATGCTTTTAGGACATGAGCTCCCCTGCGCTCAGCGTAACAATGAGAGCGACCAACATGTGGGTTGAAGACATGGGTCCAAGTTTTAGCTCAATTTCTCGGTAGTTCAGGAACCCTGGATTAAATAATCTAATTTGCCAGGGTCCTAGCTTCAACATCCCTAAGGGACTTGGAGAGGGCAATGCCCGTGAAGGTATTCTATCAACAGAAGACATTCTATGAAGGTATTCTTAGGACCAATCATTGTAAATTTTAGAAAACAAAATTTAAACAACTAAACTATGGTGCTGTATGGCCAGGCCACCCAAGAAGGCTGTTTGCTTACCCTCTATTCTACGCCTGCTGGACCAGTCTCTGTCTCACCTGTTCCCCGCCCCTGTGCTTGACCTTCCCCTCATCAGAAAGCCTAAGTGGTAAAGGCCTACATACTTGTCCCCCTGGCCCCAGCTGGCGATGCTCTTAATCTTTAGATCAGATGGGTTCCTTTTTTTTAATGACTTTTTTTCCCCATTATAGTTGGTTTACAGTGTTCTGTCAATTTCTACTGAACAGTGAAGTGATCCAGTCATACATACATACATACTTTCTTTTTCTCTCATTATCCTCCACCATGTTCCATCACAAGTGACTGGATATAGTTCCCTGTGCTATACAGCAGGATCTCATTGAGAAGGGGTCCTTTTTAATAGTCCAAGAAAGGGAACACCTCGGTTCCTTGAAGACAATTAAGGGGCTAAGATGGCTGTGCTCCTTTGTTGGCAATCAGTGAGCCATCCTAACATAACTCCCTCTATAACAGGCAATCTCCCCTTCCCCCTTCCCCACCCCAGCCCGGAGAGAAGACTGTTGTGTCCTGCCTGCTCTCTACTGTCCAAGGTGAAGGTGTCATCTATGCTTACCATTTCGCTCCAGAAGAATAAGATCTCCCATCTCTTAAACTACTGATGTTCCCTTTGCTGACTCCAGGCTCTTTCTTTGGTCTTGAGACTGAGCAAGTACAGGACTTGCAGGCCTGTGGGGTGCAGCCCGACAGGTGTATATAAAATAAACGGAATTCATCTTTTCTATAGATAACCTACCTCTTAAGAATAAGTATTGTCTCAAGTATTTAATAACAGCAAGACTTCAATAATGGGAGATTTGATAATGATTACCATCCACCAATACCTGCCATAATAATGACAATCATAAAAGTTTCTCACATTTATTGAGTGCTTAGCCTTTGCCAGATTCTGTTTTAAGGACTAACTCATTCAGCCTCAAAAAAACCCTGAGGAGGTAGGTGCCATTCTAAAATCCATTTACAGATGAGGGAATATGGGCACAGAGAAATGAAGTAACCTGTCACGTGAAACATTAGGATATGAATCGAGAGTGTCCTGCTCACCACTCCACATATTTATTTACTAGGCGGTACTTTAGTCCATACTGTAAATCTGTCCTCAAATAATTTACCATTCTTTTTACAGAAAGGTGTCATCTCTTGAAGAGGGGGTACCTAACTCTCATGAAAACTAAAATACTTGCAGGCAAGTTGAGCAGAGTGGAAATACTCAAGATGAACACTTTGGCCACGTTTCACTGGCTTTCCATAGCAGCTTAAGCCCTACCTAATCTGACTTTTCATCAGGTCCTGGTGACTCATGACAGGCTAATGATTTTCTTCCCACTAAGAGTTTCTCTCTTTCAGTCTGTTCCAGCTGTCCTCGTGTAGTAATCTGGGATTAGGAAAGGAACATCAAATATAAATCTGCAGCTGAAGAGTTCTGAACTCCCAGGAGGAGAGGGTTAGATACACACAGACTTGTAATAATGACACCATCAGGAGCAAAGAGCTGAGCAACGCTTTTTCCAGCATAATGAAGCCAGTGTTTATAGCCACTGCTTACCTTAAAAAAAAATTATAGAGAAAGAGTGAACGTGAGCTAGTTACCAGAAATGATTCTGCCTCTCCTCTGGACACCTTATGGCTTTGTCCAGAATCCTGTGTTGACATGCACTATATCCCAGTGGAACTATATATGTCATTTAGCTCATGGGTTGACTCCCTATCTTTGGAAAAATGCAGAGACAAGATCTTGGAAGCAATGGCAGCTGGGATATTGAGCAGGACTTCAACAAGGAAACACCAGACACAGGAAGCCATCCCCTCTCCACCCTAACTTTTTCAAAGCAAAATGTGTTTGTGGATAGGATCAAACAAGATTGAGTTGGATCAATTAAGAGTAAACATCTATAGAGCTCCTGTTGTGGCGCAGTGGAAACGAACCTGACTAGGAACCATGAGGTTGTCAGTGTGAGCCCTGACCTCGCTCAGTGGGTTAAGGATCTGTCATTGCCGTGAGCTGTGGTGTAGGTCATAGAAGCAGCTCAGATCTGGCATTGCTATGGCTGTGGCATAGGTCGACAGCTACAGCTCCGATTAGACCCCTAGCCTGGGAACATCCATATGCTGTGGGTGCAGCCCTAAAAAAACAAAAGACAAAAAAGAAAAAAGAATAAATATCTACTATGTGCTCGTCCCTGGGCTAAATGCTTTCCTACAGACTATGTTACACAATGCTCATAAGAGCAAATAAAAACATTTATGTGCATCCATGTTACAAAGACAACATTCAAACATAATGGAGAAAACCCTGCCGTTGAACAGAAACACTTTAGAACTCTCCATCCATCTCTGACTCAAGGCTAGGGATTATCCAGATTTTTCTTTTGATCCTCCGTTTAATCTAGTTCAGTATTTCCCAAACCTAGGTGTGCAAAATAATCACTGACCAGGGTTATGGACACCCAGTCTTATTTACTGGGTATCATGGTCAATTTCAGGACATTTCAAGGGTATTTTTAGGGTCTTTGCATAAACTTGAGCAGGGTGAACCCAGCACAGACACGCTTGGCTGAGAGGGCAATGGGGCTCACACTCAGCCTGTAACCTACTGTCTAGCTGTTCACATGGAAGGAAGAGGCAGCTTTTTACAACTCATTTGTTCAGAGAGGGGCTACTTTAGGCACTGACTTTAAAATTTAAATATTTAGATCTAAGTCAATTGTTCATTTTAATACCTCTCTTTACTTGCACGTATGCTCAGGAGCTCCATTTAATCATTTCTATATTCCTAGCTTCATGTTTAGTGTCTGGAAGACAACAAATTCTCACTAAAAGACAGCTAGTGTACAATGACATTTAAGAAAATTAAAAAAAAATTTAGCCTACATCCAATGATAGAGCTAATAAATATGTGTTATATGTCAGGCATGCAGTAATCATAATCCTTACAAAAATCTCTGTTAACAGGTATTGCCATTATCATTTTATCCCTATTTTCATCTGAAGTAATAGGTGCATTTATTTTACATAATTAATGTATTAATATAATTAACAGTATTAAAATCATAGTATGATCACACATTTTCTCTGACATACTAAACAATAAATATTGTTCCCTGTCATTACATATAATTTTGAAGTTTTGTAACACGCTGCAAAATAAATATCCTATCAATGAAATTTGCATTCTAATGTATTAAAGCATTTTCCTATGCTTGGACATTTAGACTCTTTCTAATTGTCACTGCTGAAAAATCTTTCGATGACTATTTTTATATATAAGGTTTTACTTTAATTTCTGATAATTAACTTAGAATAGATTCTTAGATATGGGGGGGTTAAAAAGAGTGAGCTTTTAAAAACTCAGGATATATATTTTATCTTAAAATTTATCTTTTTTTTCTGCTTCCAAGTGACAAGTTTAGATTTCAGGTATGTGTTGAGAAATTTACTCAGAGTTGTTCTATTGCTTTTTCTGGCTTTTGCTTTAGAATGGTATTTCTATCACTGTCACTACCACTGCTATAAAAAAGCTAAGATTTATCAAATACTCACTGTGGGGCTGAGTTGCGCAATTGGCACACACTATCCCATTTAAGATCTACAACAACGTCTGCGGCCAGCATGGATGTTAATCCCATTTGGTCCATGACATACAAATGTTAAGAATAAAGCTAGTAAATGAAGCCCTGGTTTGTTATCAAAATATGTGATCTTGACCACTCAGCCTTTTAGCAGGGGATACTCTTGGGCAATAGAAGTAAAAAACGAGAAGCCCCCATAACGATAACCATTTACCTAGATGGCTGTTTCTAGGTCACAAGTACATCCAGATACATTATTTTAACTGATCACCACATCACCTCTATCCACCGCTGGACGAACCTTTACTTCCATCACTGCCTGTTCGCAATAGATCAAAGAGCCAAACTCAAAGAAATCAAAAGCAAAGTAGTACTTCTAGCAAATTTATGGAAAAACAGTTATTCACAAGCAACTGGCAAAAGATGAGGACTTTGTCACAGCTTGACCTTTCAAACAGCAGTGCTGGGAAATGTATGGAGGAGCGCTGGCCCCTGAGCACATGACCTAAGAACTGGAAAACCATCTGATACTGCTCATCCTCACAGCTATGGTGCTTGGGCATTCAGGTCTTGCCCGAAATAACAACCAAATCCATCCGCTCACAAAACCCTCTATGTGAAATCAATACAGGCTACAGCTGCATGACTACGATTCTACACTTTAAAATACAGTTCAGGTAAGGGAAAGGTTTACATTGTCTTGATCAGTTGTAATTATAATCCCGATAGTGACATTCTGAGCAAAATGTGAAGTCATAAGAGTATCCACAGCACACCGGTTTCTTCCCTTTCAAAGGTCTTCTACCCATCAGTTTCCCGTGCAGACTGAGGTCCATGTGCTTTCCATCGTCAGAACCCTGTTCCACAGATGTTGTGCAGTGGATGAAAATGTGGACTCAGCCAGGATTCCTGGATTCAAATCTGGCTCTGTCAGTAGGGAGCTGTGTGCCTTTAAGAAAGTAATTAGGTCTCTATGCCCCAGCATCCTCATCTAGGAACTGGGGATTATAACTGGACAGATCTTGCAGGGTTGTTATGAGGATTAAATGAATTAATATACAAGAAAGCACTCAGTGCTTAATGTTGTTGTATCATTACCATTATTCCCTCCTACCAATAGTTATTCTACTCATGACACATTCCTATTCCTCCAGCTGTCAAGTGAGGGGATGGTTAATACACTTAAATACTACCGAACTTAAGACAGCCAGTCGCTTTTGTGTATTACCCCTGGGTTATTTCTATTTGGGGAGAGAACTGCTGAACACTGAAAAGGTGAAATATAAAGAAATTAAACTTTCCAGATAAAATTTCAGGATATCTCTATCTACTATATCTATGATCTGATAGATCTAATTAATAGATAGACAGAGATACATAGATACAATAGATAGATAGATAGATAGATAGACAGACAGACAGATAGATAGAAAAAAAAAAAACAGGTCTTTGAGTTTCCTCAAAGCACATTTTTAATTTTAGAATGTTCATGTGAGAAGGATCTCTGAAGATATACAGTCCATTCTTTTCAGTCTACTTGTGGAAAAGCTGAACCCCAGAGAGATGGGTTACTGCAAATGATCCAGTATGCTGTGACTCTAATCCAGTTCCACGACTCTCAGTCTAATTCTCTTTCCATTATGTTGTCTTTATTCTTTCTAATGTCCACAAACAATTTATAAAACATTCTCGAAAAACTGGTGTAAAAACAGAAACTGCAAAATTAAAATGCACCACCTCTTTTTAAAAAAAGCATGCTGGAAGTGATATAAAGAGAGCCTTGATCTTGGCACTCTTCCCCTCAAAAAGCTCCATTCCCAAAGCAAGGAGTCTAAAATTCCGAAGCCACAGCTCTCCCTCTGCCATCCTAGGATTGTCCCAGCCTTGTCCCGCTCACATTAGGAGTGTCCAGCCTAACCTGAACGCTGTCCATTCCTTCCACTGCGCCTCCACGCCCACCGCCATGACCTGCCCTTGCCTATCTGTTTCTTCTTGGAATGCTCTCCTCCCAACTCTGAGTTATGCCTCTTGGAATTTTGTTAATATTTTGAGATAATCTCTGTTCTTCAATCCAAGAAAGTACTTCTCTTGCCCTTCTATATATAAACAAAATTTGCTTGCTTTCCAGTAGAGAATTTTCTCATAATCCCACATCTTATTGCTATTTGTATACATAGCCTACCCCCCCCACCCCATTGTACTGAAAGCTTGTTCAGGGCTAAATCATAACCCGGTTCATTTTTATACCCTTCCTAGAAATCAACCTGTCTCTTCAGAGTGTTGACTGAACTGAAAAAGGGAAAGCGTATTCTCTGTGCCTGGTTAATTTAAAAAATCCACAGGGTAACTTTCTTTACAGTGTTTCTACTCTGAAATGTTTCTGCTAACTTACGATTTGAATGTCAGTCATAGGCTATTTTTTTTTTCAGGTACACGTATCTCCTGCTGTAAAATACTGTTAATGCTAATTCTTCTCAGGTGCTTCCTGAGCACCCAGGAGATGAGAAACCCACAGAAGTGGACCCACTTCCAGCTGTTTCAACCAGACACGGCATGAGCACATGTACCTATTTTTATGTATCAAGCTATGCTCATATGGGGAGTTCCCGTCGTGGCTCAAAGAGAGAGAGAAAGAGATGCTCATATGGAAAAAGAAAAAAGTTAGCTTGTTTTGGTCTTGAGCTAACAATTTCCCCGACCCTATGTAAAATTTCATGTTCTTTAAATATTTTTCTTTTCATTTTAAGCTATGGGGATTTTATTTTTTTATTTTTTAATGATTTTTATTTTTTCCATTACAGTTGGTTTACAGTGTTCTGTCAGTTTCTACTGTACAGAAAAGTGACCCAGTCATACATACATTGGGGAAAGAAAAGAGTGCATTATTAAAAAGCCAAATGATAGGAATACATAATCTACATGAGTGAGAATAAAAATAATGAGCAAACAAATTAAGAAAATTATCATCTTCACAAGGAAGAAATGCTAATTAAATGAATATGAAAGTGTCATTTTAAGCCTATAAAATTAAAACAGAAATGTTTCTAATGATTCAATCTATTGTTGGCACAGATACAGGAAAAGCAGCTCTCATATACATGGCTAGTGGCAGAGTAAAGTTGGTAGAATCCTTCAAAAATTAGAATGGCAAACCAGCAAGAACTTTAAAACATTCCAACCCTCAGATCCAATAAATCATTTTTATGAATATGTACACTAAAAATAACTGAAGGAAAAATAGTATATGTACACCAGTATTTATTGCAGTACTACTAACAATAAAATAAAACCAGGAAGCAATCTAAATATGCAACAATAAGGCAATGGCTTAGTAAATTGCAATAGATCATCATGACGGAGTTTCATACTGTTAAATTATTGTAACTATATAGAAATGCAGAAAATGTTTATGGTGTACAGCTAAATGAGAAATGCAAAACACAAAATGCTACGCTTATAACTGTAATATATATATATATATATATATATATATATATATATATATATATATTGAAGATTTGGAGAGCAATATATAAAAATGAAAAGTTGGGCAATAGTTGTGCTCTGGTATCAAGGTAATAAAGAATTTACTCTTTTTTTTTATGTCTTTTTAGGGCCACACCCACAGCATATGGAAGTTCCCAGGCTAGGTGCCGAATCAGAGCTAAAGCTGCCAGCCTACACCACAGCCACAGCAACGCCAGATCTGAGCTACATCTGGGACCTACACCACAGCTCACAGCAATGCCGGATCCTCAACCCACTGAGTGAGGCCAGGAATGGAACTCATGTCCTATGGATATTAGCTGGGTTCATTACCACTGAACCACAATGGGAACTCTAGGACTTACTCCTTGTATGTATAAATTCCAACACTTCTTAAAAATTAAGAATTTTTACTACACAAGCTACTGATACACCAGCCATTTGCTGATAAGCCCACGTGATTTCTCAGTGATTTTCCACCATTACCTTATTAACTAAGCTCATATGCCCAACTGGGACCTGTATATGACTTACTCATTCCAATGAAAGTAAGTTTACTTTTTTGTAAACTCGCCTTGTCCCTACAAACCTCATAAACTCCTACATCTTCAACACTGTCCATACAAACTCATAAGCTCTTACGCCTTCAACATTTTGCTCCAAACTCATCTCCTCTAAGAAGCTCTCCTTCAGTGATTCCCACAGACTCGTTTATTCACTATTGGCTCAATAAGTAATCATTTCCAGCAGTTAATACATCATATTCTAAGCATGCTTCACTGTTAGATTATATGTGTTTTTATCTTTCTAAACAAATTGCAAATTCTCAAAAGACAAGTCGTCTTTTTTTAAACTTTCTTTCATCATTTCCAATTAAGACCAGAACAAAGGTTCTCACACAGGGAATACTCAGTAAATGTGCTCAATGGACTGAATCCTTGAGAATTTCTAGTCAGTTTGCTTGTAAATACAACCACCAATAAATGTTTTCCAATGTAATAAGTGTGCCTGCATTTGGCTTCTGATTTTGCTTTTCAGTTTTTATTTGCTGTCACTTTGTATTAATTACTGTCATGTCTGTGATAATCGGGAGTAACGGTTCAAGTGAATCTATTTTTACTATGCATTATGTATATGGTTTCATGCATTGTTCAACTAATATTCTAGATAGACTCCACGTATTTTAACTTTATGCTGAGAGCAGCAAATGTCTCTTGACTTCATGAAAGTGGACTATAATTTTCTCTAAGAATTACCTTAGGATACATTACAAATAGGCAAAAAATTGATAAAGAAGAAAAATTAAAAGATCATTACCAATTTAAAGGGTAAAAGAACATGGAAACCTAAAATATATAGTCTGGGTAGAGTATGGTTTTAGCTCATGAACAATAACAAAGACACATTTGAAAAAAATTTTAAAACAAGTGAGATAACTCACAGCACATGTACTAATACAAAATTAAGACTAACTGAAACTAATAATAACGTGAGAATCTAAGAAATGTGTCAAAGTTACTAAAGTTACTAATAGAAGGTTTACTCAAAATCTTAAAGGATTATATTTAAATTGATTAACCATAAGAAATAATCATAGATTATTTTATTTACTCTCTAGGAAAATGTCCGCTAATTATTTACTCTCTAGGAAAATATCCTTTGGTTACTCTATCTTCTAATAATTAAAATTCACACACAAAACCATTCTGTTTTGTTTGTTTGTTTGTTTTTGTCATTTTAGGGCCACACCCACGACATGTTGAGGTTCCCAGGCTAGGGGTCTAATCGGAGATGTAGCCGCCGGCCTACACCACAGCCACAGCAACGCTGCATCCGAGCTGCGTCTGCGACCTACACCACAGCCCACAGCAACGCCGGATCCTTAACTCACTGAGCAAGGCCAGGGATCGAACCCGCAACCTCATGGTTCCTAGTCAGATTCGTTAACCACTGTGCCACGATGGGAACTCCAAAATCATTGTTTTGACTTGTTTAAACTCCTTCTAAAATCCTAGTAGTATTTACGGTCTTAGTAAATACAGTTAATATGGGTTAGTTTGTGCTTGATTATTTAAGATCTTAAAGATATGCTGGACATAACTTTATGTGGCAAGTAGACATCAGTTTTAAAATTTGGTATCAGGGCCTTCCCTGGTCCTTCCAAACTGAATATGGTATGCCCGCCTATGTTCCCATGCACATTTAATTACTGTACTGACCACCTTATATTCATTCATTTAATTATCCAAACAATAGTTCACTGAGCACATTTATGGGTCTGGCAGTGTACTGAGGTTACCACAATGAGTAACTCAGCCTCTGTGACTATTCCCCTGAAGCTTAGAGTTTAGAATGGGAAACAGAAATTGTCACAATTATAAAAGTAATCAACTGTATTGTGGATACTTGACAGGAATGGAAGACCCAGGGAGTGATGAGAAACTACAGCAACAGACAGAAGTCTAGTCTCAAAGCACAAAAAAGGCATCCTTGGAGAAGCAAGAAGTTAAGTGGGGACTAGCCAGAACAATGGGAGATGGAAGCATATTCCTGGAAACAAAAAGCGCAAACAGGGAAACTCTGGGATGAAGAGGATCTTGGCACATGCAAAGCATCCTTAGAACCAAGACCAGCATGGCTGGCATGTCTATTGAGGGGGATGCCAATGTGTCTAAAGAGAGGGGGGAAGGATGTGGCTGGAAACTAGAGAGGAAGAAGGATTGGGGTCCAAGAGTTCAGATGAGGAACTCAGGCTTTTACCTAGGAACAAAAGTAACCATGAGTTAGTCATGTAGATGCCTGTTTCTAAGTATTAGAAATTGCATGTCTTTGGTTCATAATCCCAGTCCCAACATCTCAGGGAGCACCTGACACAGAGTGGGTGCTTAACGCTTGTTGGATGACTGACTGAAAGAATGCATGAATGATACCTTGTCTCTGCGACAAAAGAATACAGAGATTCTGAGTTAGAGGACTCTGATTTAATGGGGAGAGGAGAGGGAAGATTCCAGCCACTACTTTTTTACAACCTATCCTGTTAAGGTGGCATTTAAAAATACATACATTGCAGGTGATATACAAAGAACATGCTAAGGGGCTGCCAGACAAGTGAACTGCTCCAGAATCAAAGCAACTATCCGGCCAGGGCAAGAGACCTACGAAATCTCCCTGCAAAACTATCAAATCACAAGCAAACGTTTTGAGGTTATAGAGTTGACCAACAATCCTTCAGAAGAATATGAAACAGGGTGCCAGCTTAACAACACAAAAAATATCTAGAAGAAAAGGATGGTCTTTCAACAGTGCCCCAGGAGTGCAACAAATGTGATGAGATTTAGGGCTTTGATTAGGACCTGCTCACAGGGTGTTCTGATCAGGGGGTGTTTTGCTTCTACGCTTCAGTTGGCCCTTTGCTCTCTGTTGAATTCAGGCATGCACAAGCCTTTTCTTTTCAAGCATGCAAATAAAAATCTCTTGCCATTTCAAAGTGCCCTCTCTTTTGCAGCCTTGGAAGTCTTCCTTTCTTTCTTTACTTTTTGAATACGAGCTTTGATCTTCTCACCTCCCCTGCTCCACCTTCAGTGGCTCACCACTGCCTGAAGAATAAAATAAAAACTTCTAAGCTTGCCACATGATGTCCCAAACCTCCCACTTGCCCAACATGTTTGCGTAACCCCTTCTGACTTCCCCGCCACAAAGTCACTGCCATCAAGCCACTGTTTTGCTTCTTCCATGCAAAGACAAAGGCAACCGGTTTTATATATTCCTTCTTCCTTCCTTCTGTTCTTCCTCTCCTTTTCTTTTGAATCCTACCATCAATTACCTCTCCAATTAAAATCAAGATACCTAAAGACACAGGAGTCCTAGGAGTCAAAAAAATCTTCCAGATCTCTCAATGAAAGCATTACTTTTCTTACATAAAGTACAATGGTGCAAACATGGATGCACAACTGAAACCACAGTCACGGTACTCCATGAAGACAATTATTTAACTTTGTTCAATAAAAGATGTCCTGGGAGAACCAGTATAAAATGTAGATATCTGAGGTTGCTCCCAAATGTTGTGTTCAAACAGTCTGGCAAAGCCTAGGAATTGCATTGCATAATCAGCATCATACCTAGTTCTAATTCCAGTGGTCCAATGGTTTGAGAAACACTGGTCTGCAGTGTTGAGTGGACTTCCTGTGTTTCAAACAGACTGCTGTTCTAATGAATTCCATTTCTCTATGGACATGCCAAAGGCAGAATTCAGCTGCACACGTGTTTCTCGTGACTGGAAAATGTTGGAGGAGATTAAGAAGTGACAAGAACTTTATAGCTCTATGGTGGTTTACTTGGTTTTACACAGTCTGAGGATGCTCATCCCCAGCGTAATGCTTTCAATAAGAAATGAGCATGGGGAGGTCAGAGTGACAGTGGAGCAGTATTCTGAGCAACAGACCATGGATTAGTACACCTTTCTTGGCCCAGTTTATTCTCTAAGCAACATGTCTCTTCACAGGAACCCAGGCTCACTCCACAAAAATCTTTTAAGTGTCTGCCAATAACCAGGAAGGTAACTGGGTGTTAGATTGAAAACGCCAACACTGGGAATTCCCATCATGGCACAGCAGGTTAGGAACCTGACTAGCATCCATGAGGATACGGGTTTGATCCCTGGCTATACTCAGTGGGTTAAGGATCCTGTGTTGCCGTGAGTTGTGGTGTAGGTCGCAGAAGCAACTCAGATCCTGTGCTGCTGTGGCTGTTGTGTAGGCTGGCAGCTGCAGCTCCAATTTGACCCCTAGCCCAGGAACTTACATATGCCCTGGGTGAAGCCCTATAAAAATAAAAATAAAACCCCAACTTTTTTGGCTTTTTGAAATAGACATCCTATGTCATACTTTTACAGGTGAAGATTACATCCAGCACCACTTAAATGAGAAAAAGGAAAGAGCATTTTTTGGAAAACATGATGATTTATTGGTAGTTTCTTCGGACCTGTAATCTAGCATTGAATGGAATTTATCAGTAAAAAGCAGACATTAAAGGAAAATTACTCACAAAAAAGCCTTCTGACCCATAAAATCACAATCGATATATTTAAGCCAAATCTTTTTGTCTACTCTTCACTGCAAGTGTTTTCAGACATCTACTTTTTATCCAGTTAGTATTTTACCACAAAATATTATTGATGGATTTTATCAATATTTAGTCCTTCATTTTATCTTTAATCAACTTAGGAAGGTTAATTTTAACTGTATTAAAGGCAACTAACATAACTGATACAATAGTCAAAGAAAAATACCTATGCTATTATGAAATAAATAAATAAAAATAAAATGGCATCTATAACCCTTTAAGCAGCTTTAAAAAACAGACCTGACATTTGAGGAAAGGGGAAAAACAACAATGAAATAACGTAGACAACCATCAAAAAGCAGAGTATCTTGGAGTTCCCGTCGTGGCTCAGTGGTGAACGAATCCGACTAGGAACCACGAGGTTGCGGGTTCGATCCCTGGCCTTGCTCAGTGGATTAAGGATCCAGCATTGCTGTGAGCTGTGGTGTAGTTTGCAGACGCAGCTTGGATCCCACGTTGCTGTGCCTGTGGCGTAGGCTGGTGGCTACAGCTCCAGTTCGACCGCTAGC
>PVHT020000165.1:16287316-16366241 GCA_004024745.2 Catagonus wagneri
CTCAGTGGATTAAGGATCCAGCATTGCTGTGAGCTGTGGTGTAGTTTGCAGACGCAGCTTGGATCCCACGTTGCTGTGCCTGTGGCGTAGGCTGGTGGCTACAGCTCCAGTTCGACCGCTAGCCTGGGAACCTCCATATGCCGCAAGTGTGGCCCTAGAAAAGGCAAAAAGACAAAAATAAATAAATAAATAAAATTATAAAAAAAAAAAAAAAAAGCAGAGTATCTTGCAAAGCTTCAGCTCTGCTTTGAAAGAGCAAAACAAAAGCCTAAGTTATCAAAAGATGTGTATTAACTTCTGCACAGAAATAAAGGAACATGAGGAAAGACCACCCGATAAGGAAAAAAAAATGATGAAAAGTAACAGAAGCACATGGTTTAGTTGGTTTAAAGCAACAACATTAAAATTTATAATGGCTCTTTTACTGGAGATTGAACAATCTCAAATTAACATCCCCAATATATTTAGCAAAATTAAAAACATCAAAGCTATGCATTCTTTGTTAATTACATGTAATGAAGGTAGTAACTGTGGATAAATAATTGTTACAGCAATAAATAAACAACATTGAGGCCAGTGTGAAAGAAAAAGATGAGAAGAGAACTTTAGCAATGAGAAAGGAGGTTCATTTTGCTATACCCATTCATTTTACACAAGAGCCAACAGAGACCCAAAGACACTCATTGACTTGCCAGGATCGCACATTTCAGAAAGTCTTCCCTCAGATGACTGGCTGAGTGATATCTTCATTTATAAAGCCTTCAGAAATTAAAGATAATGCTTTCATGAAGTAACCATCAAAATCTGCTGCCATGTTAATGCATATGTGATGTTGATTTAGGGCCCAAGATTTTCATTCATTTCTTCAGCCTCTGGTTTATTCTCCACAGCATGCTTATTCCTCCTCCTGCGGTGTTGGGCTCTTTCCCCCATCCTCCTCCTCCCTTTCCTCTTGTCACTTTTTTTTTCCCTCCCTGCCTCCATTTTTCTGTCCCCTCTCACTCCAAACTCTTTCTTTTTCTTTCTCTGTCAATCTGGAACTCCTGACATACTTTTAGGCATTGGGAAGATGAGAAAATCATCAAGCGTGCTCACTTACACCAAGAATCAGTGAAATTAAGACTCTTGATGCAAAAGACTGGTGATAAACCTTCAAGTTTAGCCAGACAATAAAGGAAAATTACTCAGAGAAAACCTCTCTGCCCCATAAAGTTATCTGATTCATATTTTTAACCCAAATCTTTTTATCTACTCTTTACTGCAAATATTTCCAGACAGCCATTTTTTATTCTGGTTACTATTTTCCCACAAAACATTTTTGATGGATTTCAAGGAATACTTCCAAACAGATGAGCTTCTGTATCAACAATTACCTTGATAATCTCCTGATTTGTCTAAAAATTTTTAAGTGCATCACCAGGATAGGTTCTATCTTTTCCCTGTTAAAATTAATACTTTGCTACAAGCTAAATGATTGTCTTCCCCCACCCCAAATTTTGTAGAATTTAATCCCCCAGGTGAAGGTATTAGGAGCTGGGACTTTGCGGAGGTGATTAGGTAGATGATGAGGATGGAGTCCTCATGAATGGGACTAATAACCTTATAAGGGAGACCAGAGAGCTCCCTTGTCCCTCCTGCCACCTGAGGACACAGCGAGAAGATGGCCATCTAGGAACTAGAAGCAGGCTCTCACAGACACCAACTCTATCAGCACCTTGGACTTTAAGTTCCCAGCTGCCAGGACTGTGAGAGGAATAAATATATCCTGTTTGTAAGTTACCCAGTCTCCAGTACTTTATCATAGCATCCTGTACAGGCTAATGTACAGTGACACAGAGAAAAAAAGGCTTCAACATGTTTTTTCTCTATTATTTCCTAGAGTAACCACAATAATCCCAGAATGTATCACATCATTTCTGGCACCAATCTCTGCATTTTTGAGAATGGCAGAGACCACACACCTTAGCTCCAAGCCGTGTGCCTGGCTGGCTCTCAGAAACAGCCCAGAGACTTGAAGATAACTGGCCAATTACCAGCTCTCCTGAGTAGCTGAGTTCTCCTACAACGTACTTAAGACAGCGTTCCATTCCCATAAGACAGCGGACTGGCAGTAGCTAATGTAACAAAAACATGTAATGACCTAGTACATAAAGAAGCCTAGAAGTAGAAGGTTTAGGGGGGAGAAGCTGGCTCTAAGATGTCATCAAGGACCCTGATCTGTCTCTTAATAACTATGTGAGTTGAGCAAATGCATTACCTCTCCTACTCTCCAGTTTCTTACGTGAACAACAATAGCAGCATTAGAAAGCACTCAGTAGTGCTTGTGGCTCAGCAGAAACAAATCCGATGAGTATCTATGAGATGCAGGTTCGTCCTTGGCCTCACTCAGTGGGTTAACAATCACTCAATAGGAGTTCCCTAGTGGCACAGTGGGTTAAGGATCAGCTGTGGCCAGGGTCATTGCTGTGGCATAGGTTTGATCCCTGTCCCTGGAACTTCTGAATAAAAAGATTTTTATTGTGCTAATTGCTTTTTTCCCTTTTTTTTTTAGGGCCGCACCCATAGCATATGGAAGTTCCCAGGGTAAGGGTCGAATTGGAGCTGCAGCTGCCAACCTGTGCCATAGCCACAGCAACACGGGATCCAAGCCAAATCTGTGACCTACACCACAGCTCATGGGCAATGCCAGATCCCCCACCCATGGAGCAAGGCCAGGGATCGAAGCCGCATCCTCATGGATACTGGCTGGATTTGTTTCAGTGGCGCCACAATGGGAACTCCTTAATTACCATTTTAAATATTACTATTTTATGAAAGACTTTAATTGCTCAAGAGTTCTAATTAAATCAAAATGTCATTAGCCCATTGGCTGGATACCGGCTACTGTTTCATTTTCAAGTAGACGTCACTGCTTTCATCTATTTCCTTCAGGTAGGATAAAGTGCCCAGCATCATTCAGTCTCCACTGGATTTTCTCGAACAGGAAGAAAAGGTGGGATGGAGAAGCTACCACATGAAGACTGCAGACCCCTCCCTCTCCTGAGTGTCGGTGCCTCCTCCTCCGTCTGTCTCCCATCCTTAGTCATCTTCTCCACTAACCAACAGGGGTGGGTGCAGAGTTTTAATGAGAACAAAATGCAACCAGATTGATTTACCGTCCTGCACCTGCTTATGCTACACAAGCACCTTTTAAAATAGCATTCTGGTGGGTGTTGTTTTCAATGGTCCGAAATAACAGGATTTAGAAACAAACGAAAAAAATTTTAAAACCAAAGGCAGGCTCTTTTCATCCAAAGATGATTTCTTATCGGATTGCTGACCTGACAATTTCAACTCACTAACACTCAAAGAGCCAACCTATTAATGGCTACTGCTACTGTAAGGTACTATTTTTGTCTCTAATAATAAATGCAGCTACCTTTCCTAATTATTTATCTTTGGCACATGACACTCTCCCTGCTCCACCCCAAAGATAAGCCTAACAAGAAGAAAGTAAGACTGTCATCTTTCCATAAAAGGGTCTCTTGGAATGGCATGTAGTATTTTATATGTTCGGAAACAGCATCTTCCACTAAAAACAAAAATCACAAACAAAGAGACAGGAAGTTGCTCCCCCCTAAGAATACACCAAATGATTTATATCAGAAAACAATGCAAACTTTATTTCGCACAAAAAAAAAAATTTGAAATGACCAAGACATAGTTTATGGACTACACTAAGAAAAATAAGAAAACTGGAAGGGAGTATTTTATGAGATTCATGGACTTATCTCAAGCAATGGATAGTTTTATAATAAGAAACACAGTTCCTCACCAGTTTGGCATTTGGGGTTTGTTTTAGTTTTTATACACACAACCTAATGGCTGGGGCAGTTTTAAAGCATATTATTCACCAAAGGGAGCACTCAAATGCAAGTGAATCCCAATTTTTTTTTCTAGAAAGCTCATAAAAGAACATACTAGAGATGACTCCTGCCTTCAAGGAGCTTACTCTTATACTGCAGAAGTAAAAACCAACTAAAGGAAACAACGACCCCAAACACAATTTATTATGGGCTGATATATACAGTACATGTTTTACTTATATGAGGATGTAAATAGATAAGATAGAATAAAATTATAAGAGCTAAACCACCAGGACCAGTGGGCTAGTGATAAGAATTCAGCCTGGGAAAGCTACTCTTCATCTCAATAAACCATTGAGTCTTTGAAAAAAAAAAAAAAAAAAAAAACAGAAAACAAACACCTCCAGACGCATTTCTTTCCTACACTTAACCTAAGAAAACCAACCAGGCGTTGCTTTTGTGTACAGAATGTATCTATGTACTATGCATGTGTTATTATTTATCCATCTACCAGCTCTTTCACTGCTGGAATCCTAACACAGTCTGTGCCTTTGAGGTCAGTCTAGCCCTGAGTATTCAGTCCTCAATTTATAAACCCTTCTTTGCTCATTATTCTCAGTTCTGAATTAAAGGAGCTTGTTTAAATGAACTAATCACATGACCTCTAAGTCACACAACAGTAATATGTTTTCTAAAAGGGGCACTGACCTAAAAACCATAGAGTTTCTATTCCTTCACTGTTGTATTTTCTAATTTAGAATGTGTATTATCAAGCAATTAGAATCATTACTCCCCAATACTCAAACAGTTCATGAAAAGAGCTAACATTTTTTACTACAGCCATACATCATAACAGATAAATACGTGTCTATCACACATACATACCTTCAAATTCACCACTATGGTCTATAATAAATGAGGTTGAAGATGATATGCTTGCCTTCCCAGTCTCAATATAGCAATACACATAAAAAGTAGGAAAACAATATTTTCTGGCACCGCTGATTCAAATCTACACATAAAAATCTAAAGTCTAGAAAAGAATTCCATTTCCAGCAAAAATAAAGTGGAGAACATGTGAATTTTTTGAAAAAAAAATCACATAAAGTTCTTAAAAGTCTGTCATTCCAAGGATTTTTGTCAGTTTGTACGGTCCATACATCAATGGAAAGATGTGATTGATTTAAGTGTCTCTGAAGAGAGATGCTGGTCCCCATCCCCGCCATCACAGCCTTTGATCAAGCCCTTACCATTGGCCTGGCACAGCCATGACACCAGCCCCCACACTAGCTACTTCCCCTTGCCCTCCAAACTCGTTTGTCTCCCACCTGGCACCATGTGTTGGCCAAAACCCCACTTCAGGTCTGCTTTCTAAAATAACCAAATCAATCCTGTCAGTCTCCTCCTGCAAAAATCCCTACCAGCTTTCTCTCCTTGCAGGAGAGAGTTTGCCTTCCACAGATGGGACTAGAAGTTCTGTGTTAACTGGCCCAGGCTCATCAGCTCATTCTAACTGATATCATGCTCCCTGCCCAGGCTCCCACCCTCAGTGACTCGCTCCCCCATGTATAACACCTCTGGCTTTCTCAGGGAATTTCCTCCTAACAGATGTTCTCAACCAGAGGCTCTTCTGTTCTCCAGAGACTATTTCACAATGACTAAAGACATTTTTGCTGGTCACAAAAGAGAGTTGTGATGCTATGTATGGCATCTAATAGGTGGAGGGCAGGGATGTTGTTAAGTATTCTACAGTACTGTACAGCACAGGGAACTCTATTCGATCTCCTGGGATAGACCGTGATGGAATATAGTATAAGAAAAAGAATGTGTATATATGTATGACTGGGTCACTATGCTGTACAGCAGATATGGACACAATACTGTAAATCGACTATACTTTAACAAAAATTAAAAAATAAAAAGTTCTATAATACATGGGATATCTCCCACAGTAAAGAATTACTTGACTAAAAATATTAACCAGGAGTTAAAATATTATCTAGCCCCAAACAGTGTGCCAAGCTTGAGAAACCTCGCTTTACCAAGAATGTCATCTCTCCCTCTAGCCCACCACCTATCCCTCGAGCTCCACCTCAGAGGTTCCCTTAGCCTTAAAACAGGTCCTAATTTTCTAGGCTGCCAGACACTCTGTCACTTTTTCCTTTCCACATTGTCTTCAGACTGTATTTCAACCTACCCAAATAACAGTATCTAAGTGTTTGCCTCCTCCCTAGACAACTGACTCCAATATGCCAAGTCTTCTTTCTGTCCCTTGATTTGTCCATTGCAGATACCCCATAAATGATAAATGACTATACCTCTTTTATCATAATTTTCTATCTTTTCCTCTAGAGCTGCACTGTTCAATAGTCATCACTGTTCATGGATAGTTTTTGAAATTAAATTTTTAATTAATTCACCTGAAACGAAACTGAAAATGCTGTTCTCTAGCAGCACTACCCTATTGCAAGAGCTCAACAAACAGGTATGGCTAATGGGTACGGGACTGGACAGTGCAAAAAGTTCTACTGGAGAGCAGAGCACCTAGACTATAAACTCCACGAGAGTTAAGGATCCTATCTGTGTTTATACACATGCCTGGTATATAGGGGGTGGCCCATAAATATTTGTGGTAATGAGTGAAGGTACAGAGATTCTAGTGGTGCTGACTTCCATTTAGTCTCTCTGTATGAGGAATAAAAGCACTGCTTAGACAGGGACTTTCAGAAACATCCTGCTTTGTTACTGATCAGCACACAGGATGCTCAGCCATAAGTGGCAATGTAAGTTCAGAGTGAGTCACGAATAACTGACCAGGGCTTCAGGGGAAACAGCAGGGCCATTTGTCAGGAACTGACCTTCAGAGACCAAGTTAGAGTTGCACAGCCTGAGTCCATCCTGAATGGCTTCCTGGAACCACTGAGCCCTGAGCACCAGCAACCACAGCAAGGAAGGCACGCAAAGGATACAACTGTCATGCGTAACACGCATCCTAAGAGGAAGATTCAAAATCTGGAAAGAAAACAGGGACATAGGAACTGGAACAGGGAAGTGTCAGCACATTCTGGCTATATTAGACACGGGTTTAAGACTCAGACAGATTTGGGTTTATGTGTCTCCTACGTCACTTTCTAATAGAGTAACCTGGACAAGTTGGTTGATCCCTCTGGTCTCAGTATGCCTATTGGCAAAATGTAAGCAATAATATTATCTTCCTTACTTTTTTCACTATGGGAAAATAGATAACATGTGTACACATTCCACATAGAGACTGATACAAAACAGTCACTGAAAAAAAAAACAATTGATGTTTTCATAATTACAAAAGGTACTGTGGAACCAAAGAAGAGACCAAGAGGTTAAGTCCACCTTCAATCCTACCTTCTGTTCTCACTATGTGAGTTCTTTATCCTCCCTGCAATATCGCTGCCAAAAGCTGTCCAGCCTCTGCTTGGCATCCTTTCATAACCATGAACTTATTGGTTCTCAAGGCAGCTTTTTCCATTTCAGCTGACTCTAACATAAAATCACCATGATCTTCCATGGGGCACTACCGACATTTGGATGTAACAGTTCTTTATTGGGCTGCCTCGTGTATTTTAAGACATAGAGCATCTGTCTCCACCTCTAGATACCAGGAGCACACATTATCTCCCATCACTGCAGAAACAAATAAACAAATCCTTCATAAAATTCCCATGTTTCCTATAAGGATAGAACCATCACCTGCTAAAAACCATCACCCAAACTAGAATCTTCCTCCTCGATTTGAGCTTGAGAAAAAGTAAATAGGGATGTTTATAGATGAGAGAGATTTCAAGACTTCATGGCCTACATGTTAGGGCTAGCCTACTAGCTCTCATAGCCACTTTCCATTCTTTCTCCACTCTGCTCTGCATCTCAGAAAAGTACATCACCTGAGCTCCTTTGCCAACTGCCTTCCAGGTGGGTTCATCCAGTGAGAGGCACTAGAATGCGGGGGACGAGAGGAAGTCAGAGTACTTATTCCTCTTACTCTGCCATGTGTCATGTCTCCTCTCTGGCAGAGGCAGGAGTCCTTCAAGGATCCAAGAGCCATCTGATCCAAAGTCCCAACTCCTGCCAGCACAGCCCTGCTTTAGTCTCAGAGCTGTCTGATGACTCTGGCCTCTGTGCTTTGATGAAACCCCCTCCTCTTGTTGCCTCTGCAAGCTTCCTGTTAATCCCTGGGGGGTCTCCTGTCCCCGGCTGCTCTGTCAGCTTTTCTATCCCCATGCAGTGAATTTCCTACATCCTTAAATCTCCTCTGTTGAAATACACTGAATAATTTCTGTTTTCCGAATGGAACACTGACAAACACAAAGTGGGAGATGCTATTTCTTATCTTCATCTTGGATAAATGCTTGAAAAGAGTAGCTAGAAGAAGGGATTATTTCTGGCTTTTTTTCTTTTTTTCATGGCTAGTAGTGACTTATGCCACCTAACATAGTAACTTTTGAGGAAATTACTTTTGCCATCTTTTCTTTCCTAGGGATGTAAGTTTAAAAGAAACTGTCAAAGCTGAAACTACTTTTTCCTCCATGGACATGCTTTCCTTTATGGAAAAATACACCATTCCCCCAAAGGAGACTGATTCCTCAGATAGATAATATCTCTGAGGAACAGAAGATGGAGGCTGGACTTCAAAGGGCCAGCATATTGGTTTCTTTCCCCATCTTTGCTGTAAGTCTAGAAAATCAGAGAAAGAAAAGAAGACGGACTCCAAAATGTAGCTGAAGTCCATCTCAATTCGTTGTTAAAACAATACTTCAACTTTTGACTGGAACGACTTAGGTACAGGACTAATAAACCTGGTTTAAAGTGTAGAAGTTGTTAAAGTGCATACAGTGATAGATTCACCTAATAGAGAGTACACCTAAATTACAGATACATAAGTATGTGTCAGTGTGATCTGTTTATTTCCCAACACCTTTTTTTTTATGCTTACACCCATGGCACATGGAAGTTCCCAGACTAGGGGTCAAATGGGAGCTGCCGCTGCCAGCCTAAACCACAGCCACAGCAATGCCAGACAGAGCTGCCTCTGAGACCTATACCACAACTCACAGCAATGCCGGATCCTTAACCCACTGTGCAAGGTCCAAGACATTTTTACATTCTCACTTTAGGTAGTTATAATGAGAAGGTCTTAGAGATACTCTGGATGTTAACAATCGAAAATGATCCAAACTAACTTAGATACACAGGAAATAGGCAGACGTTGTTATTAATCTAGAAGAAAACTGTTAAGTCCCAAGGAGAGAAAATCCAGTCAAATCTATGGAGACAGACTGAATCAAGAAACTAGAAGATCATTGGGAACCAAGGAAATCTTTCTACGCCGTGTTCTCTAAGCCTCAGATTCGCCTGCCCTTGTATCTGTCCCAACAGGCTCTGTGGCTTCTCTTCACATATGGCTGAAACGGCTGGCCACTCACAATAGTACTTCCTGTCTATGTTAGCCTGCCCTTGGTTCAAGTGGCCTGCTGGGACTGCAAAGAGTCTCTAAGTTCCCAATTTTGGGCAAAGCACTTCCATCTGACCCAGCTTGGGTCAATCGTTTACTCCTGACCTCATCAGCTATACTGGTTAAAACAATACCAGTTAGAACAAGAAGGTCTGCCTAGAGAGTTCTATTGGCATAGAAATTCTAAGAAATAAGGTTAGGGGAGGAGAAAGGAGTAGTGGGAGAACTTGATGCCCCTGAAGTGTAACTCCAAAAGGGCATTATTATAATTATTATATTATATAATTATTATAATAATTATAATCTTCCATACCAGAAACAAGCATAAAGGGGTTCAATCACCTGTTCAGTATCTCACAGGTGATGAATGTCAGGGCCGCTACCTGAATTCAAGTCTTCAGAATTCCTTCTCCTCAAATCTAAGTTAGCACCTGTATAATGGGATCCATGGCAGGCAGGATGTGATAAATTATAGCCTATTAAATACTATTATTATTACTATAAATGGAATGATAAAATGTTCTAAAAGGGTGACCTAGACTATTTGTCTTCCTACATCAGCTCAACCACCTGCTTCTGTTAAGTCAGAAGCTGCCATCAAATGCCTAATAGGACTCAAGAATCTGGTGAAGTCTGGAGAGAACTTGACACATATTCTGTGCAAGGGTCAGAGAGCCCTATCCTAAGCACGGTGGCTCCAGATCGACAGAGTCCAACAGAGAAGGGTGAGGGGCATCAGCTTCATCCCTCTTGGAATGCTTAGTCTCCCTGAGTTCTAAGAGTCCAGGGCAAGGCAACATGAAGGTGGCACATCTTATTGCATGGTGTGGAGCATGGAGTGAAAACAGACTTTAAAATGTCTTCCTACGATTGTGGTAAAAGAGGCTTGAAAGCCTGTCCCTAAATCCCACACCCACAAGGCTAGAAATCTCTCTTCACTGCACCTGTGCCAGCAGGCTCTCTGGCTTCACTGCTTAAGAATATTCCCACAACAAAACCCAAATCCCAGTGAGTCAAGAGAAAAACACCTTCCTTCCTGGGAGGCCAAGCAGTCAGGGAAGTGAGCCAGGTACCCTGCACACCGGAAGACAGTGATGAGAATTTGAATAGCAAACTAGTAAAGGCAAGTATAGAGTGCAAGTCTCAGGAGACTTCTGAAACTAAAAACATATGATTTTTGATCAATAAAATTCTGTAAAAGTATTAAAAATAAGAATGAGTTCCATAGAAGTATTAAAAGTAAGAATAAGCCAGTCAGTGACCTGGCAGATCAAGCATAGAAAGTATCTCAAAGCATAAAACAGACAAAATGCAAAGAGAAAATACAAAGAGGCTAAGCCTGTAGACACAATGTAATACAAAAGAGAAAAAGGAACAGATGAAGTAAAGGCAGTAACAGAAATTATGGCCTAGAAACCAACACTAGGAAAAAAAATTTAAAACAAATTTCACTGAACTGAGCACAGATAAAAACCTAAACAATGAAAGAGCCCTTGAATTTTTTTACATACAAAGAAAAAAGAGAGACAAGCCTCAGACTTCTCAACTGCAATAACTGAATCCAGCGCATCTACAGACTATGTTCATGTAAAGTCTGCAACTCAAGAACCTTCTAACAGCCAAGATAACCAATCAGATGAAACACAGAAAATCAGAGTTGCCATCGTGGCTCAGTGGTTAGGGAACCTGCCTAGCACCCATGAGGACGTGAGTTTGATCCCTGGCCTCTCTCAGGGGGTTAAGGATCTGGCATTCCACAAGCTGTGGTGTAGATGGCAGATGTGATTCAGATCCCACGTCACTGTGGCTCTGGTGTAGGCTAGGGCTTAAAGCTCCGATTTGATCCCAGGTTAGCATGGCCTAAAAGGCAAAAAAAGCTGAAAATGAAAAAATACAGACAGAAAATCTAGGGCTTTCAGTAAGTGAAAAACATCATGAACATGCTTAATCTAAAAGAAATACTTGATCATATACTAGTTCTATATTTAGTTTTCTTAGGTACTTCCATATTTTTTTCCATAGTGGTTGTTTCTATGTCTTGGCTATTTTGATTAGTGCTGCAATGAAACTTGGGGTACATCTTTTTCAGTCAAAGTTTTTTCTGGATATATGCCCAGGAGTAAGATTGCTGGGTCATATGCAAGAGGCATAACTCTCCCAGACTTCAGAAAATATTACAAAGCTATAGTAATCAAGACAATGTGCTATGGGTACAAAAACAGACATACAGGCCAGTGGAATAGAATAGAGAACCCAGAAATAAACCCAGACACCTGTGGTCAATTAATCTTCAACAAAGGAGGCAAGAATATAAAATGGGAAAAATACAGTCTTTTCAGCAAGTGGTACTGCAAAAACTGGACAGCTGCAGGTAGATTAATGAAACTAGAACATGCCCTCATACCATGCACAAAAATAAACTCAAAATGGCTTAAAGACATCGTAAAACAAGACACCATAAAACTCCTAGGAGAGAACATAGGCAAAACATTCTCAGACATCAACTGTTCAAATGTCTTCTTAGGTCAGTCTCCTCAAGCAACACAAATAAAAACAAAAATAATCTAGTCACCTGTTGATGGGCAGAGGTCTTGAATAGTCATTCCTCCAAAGAAGATATAAAGATGGCCAGTAGGCACCTGAAAAAATGCTCAGCATCACTAATTATTAGAGAAATACCAATCAAAACTTCAGTGAGGTACCACCTCACACCAGTCAGAATGGCCATCATTAACAAGTCAACAAAACTGGAGAGAGTGTGGAGAAAAGGGTACTCTCCTTCACTGTTGGTGAGAATGTAACTTGGTCCATCAACAGGTGACTAGATTAAGAAGATGTGGTATATATACACAACAGAATATTACTCAGCCATAAAAATAACAAAATAATGCCATTTGCAGCAACATGGATGGCACTAGAGACTTCCATACTAAGTGAAGTCTGAAAGAGAAAGACAAATACCATATGATATCACTTGTATCTGGAATTTAGTATATGGCAAAAATGAACCTATCTTTAGAAAAGAAACAAACTCGTGGACTTGGAGAAGAGACTTGTGTTTGCCAAGTGGGAGGGGGAGGGAGTGGGATGGACTGGAAGTTTGGGGTTAGTAGATGCAAACTATTGCATTTGGAGTGGATAAGCAATGAGATCCTGCTGTATAGCACAGGGAACTAGCTATAGTCACTTGTGATAGAAAATGATGGAGGATAACGTGATAAAAAGAAAGTATACATCTTTATGTATGATTGGGTCACTTTCCTATACAGCAGAAAATGATAGAACATTGCAAATCAACTATAATAGAAAAAATAAAAAATCTAAAAAAAATAAAAGATAAAAGAGATACTTGAAAAAATACTCAAATGATGAATGAGACCATACTAAACTTTTTGAAATAAATAAGACAAGATAAACCAAACAGGTATAGCATTGAACAATGAAACTTAACACAAAGTCTCCCAGAGAATGTGCAATAAAAATGCTAAATAAAGGCTTACTAAACTCAATAGGCACTTATAAGGAGATTCATTTTCTTAAACCACTCCCCCCACAAAAAAAACAAAAACAAAAAGGTAAGGAGAAGATAGGCATTTGGCAAGTGTTACACTGTGATTATGAAAGGTAGAGACAGATGAGAAGATAAAATCTGCCTGAAGTTATTTTCTTGTGTGGGAAGTAAAAGGAAAGTAGAAAGGGAGAAATTCTGTGTTTATAATGAAGAAAAAATACATTTTTTTTCTTTTTATGGCCACACCTGCAGCATATGGAAGTTCCCAGGCTAGGGGTCAAATTGGAACTGCAGTTGCAGGCCTATGCTGCAGCCACAACAACACCGGATCTGAGCCACAGCTTGTGGCAACACCAAATAGGCCCTTAAGCTGCTGTGCTGCAAAGGGAACACCCACCAAAATGCATAATGTTTGGGATTGTATTTTACTACCATATAATAGTAGTCACCTATATTTGATTAAAATAGCATTAAAAGAATTGGCAGTTATTATTGGGATGAAAGAAATAAAGTAGAACCTCTATATTAATAATTATTCAGATCTCAGGTTTAATCCCTTTAGTAGAAAGATGCTTACCTGATAGGTCTTTGAGTCATGTATGGCTAATGTCTTATATAAAAAGGTGTACACTGACAGCTATTTGGACAAAGAGAAAGGACTTTGTCTTTTGGATAATGATGAGTTATAAACTGCAGTGAGATTGTCCAGTAAGTGAATATAAGAAATACCTTAATTTTAGCAAGTAAAGCAACAATATTTGAACATCACACAGAAAATTATCTGGAGAGCAAAGGAAAATACAAACTAATGTTTTAATACTTGCATGAATGTCCTTCCTAGATTTTCTTTACAAATCAGTTAACAGGCATCTGGAATGAACATATTTATCACATTTGTATCACAACAGTGGTTTATAAACCATGATGAAACAGTTTGTTTTCCCCTAGAAATCCCCAAGCAAGGATTGCAGAACGAAAATAAAGAACAGAACTAAAACATACTCATTTCCTTTACTTTAAATACTCTGCACTAAAAGCATCTGTTTCAAAAGCACAGCTGTTTTTGGCATCCCAACTTCTATCACCTCCCCCAGAAAAAAGCTAAGATCATTGATTAGAACAGCACCAATCTGACATGTACCATTAGACAAGAACATTTCTCTAAGGAGGGCAATTTAGTAATAAGTATTCTGATTATGAAAGAGGCCTTGGTACAACCTGGTAAAAAATAGCTACAATATATACACCATACAATTACTACTTTTTTAAAAGGCTGATATTAAAATTCATGCACATTCTCACTTATAAGAAGTACGATGGATAGTGTCAGAAAGTAAATCTATTGTGTACTGAAGTTAAAGAAAGCATTAAGTTTAAATAGTCTATCAAATCTTTTTGGTTAGATGTTTCGTAAAGGAATATGTATAACCACATGATTATGGCATGTTTAAAAATGCTTTGTGTTGTTTTGTTCAAAATAAAATATCTTAAATCAGCGGAACTGGGTGAACATTAATCAGTCAGTTATAACAGGTGTCTGTTACCAAGTCAGAGACACTGGCATAATAAAAATTAAAAGACTCAACAATTTTGACATTCTCAGGACAACAAGAGAGAAGGAAGAACTGAGTGGAGTTTGGAAGGTGTATAGGCAGAGAAAAACGACTTAGACTAAGTGGAAAAGTATTTAAGCAAAAGAAGGTACCTTGAGCTTTTGAGATACAGAATGCAGTGCCTCGGGTGTCTGCTTATGTTTTACAACTGGCTTAGGAACAACTAGGTAAATAAACAAGTTTGTAAAATCACAACCTTTACCCAGAACTACCTGTCAGCATCACTGCATGGAGGAAATCAGTAATCTCACTCATAGGACAGCCTTTTTGACTCCTCTTGTGTCACTAACATTTGTGCCCATTCAATTAATCTCTATACATCTTGCCACTTGCCTCTCTTGATAAGGCAAAATAGAAAGACAACTCAAATTTTACCAGATTTATCAAAGATCTTAAAGATTTTCTAGCACAGACCTCTCAATGGACAGGTGAGGAAACAAAGACTCTGAGTTGTTACGTTATTTGCCTAAGGTAAGCAGGTAATTAGCAGCGAGTTAGAACTTGGGTCTTCTGAACACCAAACTAGTGCACTTTCCACTGTTACACATTTATCATCAAAGGATCTTTGAATAGCAGTCCTCAATTGAAATACTACTCTCTGAACATCTGTCCACTTAAATGAAAATTAACTGAAATCCAATAAACAACTCTCTGGGCCCTTTTTCTTTAAGATGATAGACAATTACAAATCAGCCTTGAATAGTATGGTTATGTTTTAAAATATGTACAATGAAATAGTTTTCATTATTCTAATGAAGACTGTTGCAAGGGTTAAAACTCCCTTAGAATTATTTTATGACACAGCATAATACCTAAGTTCCTAATGTTATTAAAGCTCTTAAAATCTATAGGGTTAAAGAATCATCAAATAAGGAGAATTGCCTCTTCTCCTTTTATCTAGAAAAGATTATGAACACTCATTTCTATCTTAAATATTTAAGTCAGAAACCATGGGTGAAGCCATATAAGTTTGAAATTTTCTTTGTGGGAAGATTTCTAGTCACATTCTTATTTTCTATTTCATCTCTTATTAGTTCTTGCACATTCTGTTTTCCAAAGAATTTCTACATTTCATTTTGCTTTGCAAATTGATTGATGTAATATGCTTTCCTTATCTTTTTAATGTGTTCAGGATAGTCGTATTGTCTTCCTTTTCATTACTGATATTGGTAATATTTTTCCTTTATCAATCTTGCTATTAATTTTATTAATCTTTGCAAAGAACCAACTTTTGGCTTTGTTGATTTTTTTTCTATCATGCATTTGTTTTCTCTTTAGTCAATTTGAGATCTTCATTATTTCTTTCCGTCTACTTTTTAAATTTTATTATTATTTTTACAGTTTCTTGAGATGAAAGCTTTGATAATTGATTGAGGTTGTTATTCCTTTTTTACATATGAATTTAATTCTATAAATGAATTGTGTGTACTGCTTTAGCAGATCCTTATATAACTTTTGATAAGTCCTATCTTCATTAAAATACATATAAAATATTTCTAACTATCACTGAGATGTCTTCTTTGACACATTGGATATTTAGAGTGTACTATTTAATTTCCGAGCAAGCTGTGCTTTTCTACTTATATTTTGAGTTTTGACTTCTATATTAATTCTTCATAATCAGATAACATAATCTGAATGATTTAAGACTTTTGATATTTGATGAGATTTGTTCTATAAATCAACATATGGTCAGTGTAGCAATGATTCATATGCACTGAAGATGTATGACTTTAGCCACAGATGGATGCAGTACCTTATATCTATTAATTTGGTGGTATTTGCTAATTATGTTACTCAGATATTCGATATCCTTATTGGTTTTGGGATATCTGTTTATGAGCAAAATTGTGTTCAAGTTGCTTGCTACGATTTTGATTGTATAATTTTGGTTTTATAGTTTATTGCTTTAAAGACTTTAAAAGAATAGCAACAGATACATTCAAACTTAGGACAGTAAAATCTTCTTTAAAATTATGTATTATTTCTCTTTATTTGAATACACGCCTTGCTTTAGAATCTATTTTCCTGGCTATTAAAAAATCCTAGACGCTTTCTTTTGTTTACCATTATCTTCTTGCTTTTTCATCCTTTTACTTTTAATATTTCTTTCTGAATATTAAAATTGTGTCTCATAAGCAGTACCCACTTGGGATTATTTTTAATACAGGCTGACAATTTTAGTTTTTTAATTATCTTTTAATTGGCAGACATGATGAATTTTATTTATGATTATTGATCTATTTATTTTTACCATTTTTTCATTATGTTCAATTGGGATCACCTGCACATATGTTTCTTCTCTCCTTTAGAGTAATAAAATATTTTGAATTATTTTATTATTCATCCAATAAGTACTTAGGGATAAATTTTTCACTAACCGTTTAGTGGTTATTCTAAAATATGCATCATAAACTAATGCCAGTTTAAAAAACATCACTTTTACCACTTTCACTACTTTTTGATAGTGCTAGAACATAGAAAATTTTATTATGATTTATAATCTTCCAACAGTGTGTTCACATTATTACTGCTATTGCATTATTGATTTCAAATCTACATATATTTTAAGTAGAGACATTATTATGGTTGTGTACAATGTCAGGTCTATTTAGCCACATATTTCTCATTCCATTTTTCCTTCTTTCTTCCTGCATCTCTGCTTCCTTCTTGAAGTACTATTTTTACTTTATATTTTAGGGCAAATGTGCCAGTGGTACTTTCTTTTCTTTTTTTCTTATCTAAAATGTCTTTATTTTCACATAGATCATAGTATCATCTGCAAATAAAGACAGGTTTATTTCTTCCTTTCCCAATAAATGCATACATACATAAATCTTTATTTTATTTTCATTTTCATTGGATAAAGAATTCCAGATGGGGTATTATTTTCCTTCATCACTTTTAAGCTATAATTCTATTATCTTTGTCTTCTATTGTTCTCATTAGGAAGTCAGCTGTCAGTATTGCTGTTTCTCTTTTGAAAATGTCTTATTTTTTTCCACTTAGGTTTTGCCTCACCTCCAGCTACTTTTTTAACATTTTCTTGTCTTTGTTTCTCATCAGTTTCCCAATGCCGTACTGAAGTTTCATTTTCTTTCTAATTATTCCAGCTGTGATTTACAGGGCTTCTGGAATTTGTGAGCTGATGTCTTTTTTTTCTTTGCTTTTTTTGTTTCTTTTTTGTGGCATATGGAAGTTTCCAGACAAGAGGTCAAATTAGAGTTGTAGCCACTGGCCTATGCCACAGCCACAGCAATGTGGGATCCAAGTCATGTCTGGAACCTAAACCACAGCTCACTGCAATGCTGGATCCTTTAACCCACTGAACAAGGCCAGGGATAGAACCCTCATTCTCATGGATACTAGTCAGGCTTATTACCACTGAACCACAATGGGAATGCCAATGAGTTGCTATCTTTTGTCATCTTTGGAACATTTATACCCAATATGTCTTTGAATACTGATTCTGCCACAAACTATCTTTTTCTTCTGATACTCAAATTACATGGATGGTAGACATTTATATTCTATAATTCTTATCCTTCCTTTATCTATATTACATTCTTTTATTTCCTCTCTGTGCTTCAACTGGATAGGTTCTACTGAGGTATCTACAAGTTTATTGTTCCTATCTCGTTATCAAACACATTTACTGAGTGATTAATTTAGGATATTGTATTATTTGATTCTACAATTTCCATTTGATTCTTTTTTATAGATTTTACTTCTATGGTGAAGTTATCCATGTTTTTATCCACTGTAATTCCATTCCTTTATTTTCTTAAATACATTAATAAAAGCCATTTGAAAATCTTTGTCTTTGCTTACCAATTTCCAGATCACTTATATTGTACTGATAGCTTTTTCTCTTGATATTTTTGTTAGTAATATTTAATTGAATGTCAGACACCGAGTTAAAAATTCTAGAGGTTTCAGATTATGTTATCTTCTAAAAAAGATTTACCTTTCTCTCTCTCTTTTTTTTTTTTTTATCTGGGCAGAAAGAGTCAGAGTTGATTATCTTTATCCAGTCAAGGACTAACCTGCTTTGAGGCTGAGTGTAGTTTTGTGAAGCTCCATCAATCTCTCTCTATATGTCTACTCCCTCTAGAGCCCCCTTGGAGTGTAGTCTTGTATAGCTTCCAGCTGAACATCTAGTATGATCACCAGATTCATTTTCTCAACAGTTTTTCAACATGAGCCTTGTTTCTTCAACTCTACTTCCCAAAAGTTTTAACTTTGCTTGCTTTTCTTTCTCTCTCTCCCTCTTTCCTTCCTCCCTTTCTTTCTTTTCTTTTCCTTCAGAATTTTGCAAAGAAATTCTTCATTCATTTCTGCTGAGTCACAATGGGAATGCCAGTGAGGTGATATCTTTTATCACTTTCATTCACTTTCAGATTTAGCAAATGCATGGGAGTAAACAGGTAAACAGGCTACATGCTGACATTCCTCAAGTTAAGACAGCATTTATTTTTAGTCCACAAATAATTCTATATGTTTCTCCTTCCCTTACTAGCAGCCACTGACTCAGCAGAGCCCCCATTCTCTGCTTCCTAGCAATGACCCAGAAGCAGCAAATTTCCTGAGGGTAAAAGGAAAGATCATTCATGAACTCAGGTTTCCATGGTTTGCACATCTCCTCATTATTTCAAAAAATTTCTGACGTACTTAGGCAGAATTATTTAAATAGTTATCCATATTTTCTAGTCGTTCTCAACAGGAGCACAATTCTACCACAAATAACTCCATCCTTTCTAGAACTCTCATTACGTTTTTGTTCATTTTTAAAAAATGTAAAAATTCCATCAGTTTCTTCAAAAGCTGTCACAGAAGACAGACAGATAGGAAAGTCTTATATTAAGCAGCTGAGAAGAGCTTTGTGCAGTGCAAAGGAATTTACAATGCTACTTCTAATACTGTAAAATCATTATATTGCAGCTGAAGTATAATGCTGCACTGAGTATGCACATCACAGCCTTTTAAAGTCTACACAAAAGACAGAGAGGAACAAGAAACTATACCTGATATTTCCAGCAAAACAACTTAATGCATAGACCTGAAGGACTTTTACACCAATTCTAAAATATAATGGGGAAATGATACAGGGATGTTCTATATTGCTCATGTATTTAGGGTATAGAGTTGCCATTTTTCATTTTTTTTTAAATCTACGTATTTAGAAGAAAGTACAATATTTTTACTAAATGTTTAGAATCACTCTGATATAGGTGTGTAATTATATTTATGAAATTCTTCAAAAAATATTTATTTTAGGTGCCTGTTCTTACCTCTTATTACTTAACCTTGCAATGATGGATTTGTCAGTCTATCTGGTAGTATCTAAAGGAAAAGCCGAAAATTAAGGCAAACCTCTGAAAGCATCAAGGTTTCCACATTTATTTATTAAAGTAGTCATTAAGGAGAAAGAATATAAAGCTACCTATTTATTTATCGGGTATATTCTTAACAAATAAATGTCATTCTGGGTGACTTTCCAACTGTTTAAGAGATGTGGTCTTCTTTATGTAATTAAAGAGTTCTCATCATGCTAATAACTGAAGAACTAAAATGATACCTTTTAAATGAGAAAAATTTACCTTAATCCAAAAGCCACAAGATTAAAACTTTGTTTTCAGCATTGTAGTTTATGGGTCTTTTCAATTTAGTGCAACAATCATGAAGGTCATATTACACACATTTTCAAAAAAATAAATAAGGTTCCTTGAACCTTACTGCTCCCTTAATTTATGCAAAGTCCAAAAACACATGGCCACCTATACCCTAATCTATAAGAAAAATAGGGGACACCAAGAAAATTAATAGGATATAGAATAAACTAATAATCAAGGGTCTTTGGTTTAAACAAGCACTAATTTGTGACCTATGGCAAATCATTTAATTTCTGTTAATGATGAGGTTGTTGTAAGGAACAAATGAGAAGGTGTTTTTTAAAGAATTGTACTTTGAAAAATGAGACAGTTCTATGCAAATGCAAGAATCAGTTTGTATAACTCTAAGAGGCATTTTTATCCCATTTCAGAAAACAAACTATCTCCAGGCACTTGAAAACCTCGTCAGCCTTCATTTGCATAAAATTATTGTTCTAATTACAAATTATTTTCATGTATTCATTAAAGCAGGTTCACCAGCGCGTCTGTTAGGCAATTCTTTATTAGCTTAATTCAAATTATGTATATGAAAGTAATAAAGCTGCATTTCTCTTTCAATAATAATTTCAGAAAGTCTCCATTAATCCAACTAACAGAAGTATTACTCTAAATTTTATGTTCTCTGAATGTGAGAGAGGAAAGCCTAAAATTGCAAAAACAAGTTCAACGCAAACTCCAACAAAGAGTTACTAATACTCTCTTTGTTGCAATCTAAATACTGCAGATGTTTTATTACACTACTTCCATTTTACCAATCGAGAAACAAAGCTTATATTCAAAAAGCAATGTAAGATCAAGAGACACTAATATATAACACTAATTAACACGAAGATATCAGAATTTACAACTCCCTGGTCTCCAGCTCATTTTACATCTTGATAATCCCTAGTGGCCCACCTGAATTATCCACACCAGCAGAATCAAGTAAAAGAGATGTTTATCTATGTCCCTTTGTATTTAAATATGGCAAATAAAAGAATATTTAAATATGTCTCTTCCTTTACAGACTAACATCTCTTATTTCTTTTTCTCCTTCCACCCTCCCCTTTGGCCAACCACAGAAGCATTCCTTGAGCACTCCAGGTACTTTTACTCCTTCATCTTTTTGCTGTTCTCTTGGCCTGGACTGTCCTCTGTTCATTAAAACCGCCCCTTCGTTTTCACGCTGTGAATAATGCCTTCCCATTATTCCAAAAGATGCTCTCCCTTGTAATGGATGAACTATTCATTGACCCAGCTCTTCAGCTAATGTGTAAGCACCTTGAAAGCAAAGATAATGCCTACTCATCTTTTTATCATCTACAGCATCATGGTGCTTGGCATTATGCTATGAAGGCAAGGAGGTGAACGAAAGAATAGACGAATAAATGGATGAATGGATGCTAGAGAAGAACTAGTGACTGACTTAGTATTTCAAATCTGTGCAGCCTGGTATCTATAAGAGACTTTACATTTGGCAGGAGGGCAAATTTAAATGATAAGAAATGATTTAATTTACAAATCTATCCTGATGTAGAAATATTATTACCCAACCTGATCTGGTATGAAAAACTTGGATATTATCATATAAAACTTGATTCAGTTTGCCACACTATTTGCCTATTTGCCTGGCTATTAAACATTAAAAAGATTTGTTTCATCAATATTCTGTCATTTTTCATGTCTCGCCAAATTTTTTTTTTACTTTTAAAAGTTTTTAGTAGTCATACCCAGGGGGGAGTAAAGGGCCAGGAATAAAACAAGAGTATAATAATTCAACAAATTATTTAAGAGCCATATTACTTTTGAAATAACATAAAATTCTTAAAAATCATACTTTTTCGGAGTTCCCGTTGTGGCTCAGCAGTAATGAACTGACTAGTATTCATAAGGATGAAAGTTCAGTCTCTGGCCTCGCTCAGTGGGTTGGGATCCGGCATTGCTGTGAGCTGTGGTGTATCTTGCAGAAGCAGCTGGGATCCAATGTTCTGTGGTTGTGGCATAGGCTGGCAGCTGCAGCTCTGATTCCAACCGTAGCCTGGGAATTACCATATGCTGCAAATGTGGCCCTCAAAAAATAAATTGAAATAATTTTTAAAAATAAAATCAAAATCATACTTTTGAGAAAGTGATTCATCATGTGAAAAAATCTTCTCAATAACTGCATCAAATGACTAAAAGAGAATACAGGTTTACCTGCTACCTGAAAGTAGATCGTTCCTATAAAACCTTTCATAAGCAGCAATAACATAAAGAAAATAAGCAAATACCTCTGGACACATCCTGCTAGAATACGCAAAAGATATTGAGCCAAAGAACAGATACTCACAGTACAAAGTGATGGTGGCCTGATGCTGAAATGCTGAGTGTGGTCCCTCTGGAAGGGGCTCACTGCTTGAGGTGCCTGCTGCCACCACCTCTGAACCCCATTTCCACTTTTTTGCCTTTTTTTTGGTAAATGTGAAAAATCCCCTGTGGGTTTCAGTTTGAGAAAACAGGTACTAATGCAGATCTTGCATAAAAGCAAACTGGCATAAAGTGAACTTTTGAAAAGCTGGGAATACCTTTATCCTTTATTTTTCATAGGTGTAGACAAAAGGTTTGAAGGATATACACTATAGTGTTAAAAAGTAAAGTTATCTTTGATTGGTGTGACTACAGGTAAATTTTAAAAAAGCTACCTCAAAATATTTTTGAGTTTTCTGAGGGATGTAAATGAATATTTTGTAATTATATTCAGAAAAATATAAATTATTTTTAGATTATTTCAGTTTTAACAGGAAAAAACAAAACAAAACTTAAATGTTGTAAGTGAAAGGACAGAATAGGGCACGATTATTCCTGAAGGAGAATTCAGGGTATCCCCAACCTACTTTGTGAACCTAAGGAGGCCACTTAATGTTTACAACCTCAGCTTCTTTATTTGTAAAAGGAGGTGCTGGAATAGAGGAGTGTTAGAATGCCATGTACCTATAAAAACCCAGGAATTCTAAGCAAAAAACAAATAGCTTTCAAGAGCTTTGGAAATAGGTTGCATTCTTTACAACAGACAGGACATAAACATGAACCAAGTAAATAAGGAAACCAAAGTAGCAACTGCAAGAACCATGGAACTCCCCCAAAGACCAAATACTCCCACATTACAATATTTTTGCCCAAATTCCTTACATTCACAGAGTGGCCCCGGGTCCCCTAAGCCCATTCCCTTGAAGGCTAATTAACTGTATGTCACATGGGGTTTTTCTCAAGATGCTAAGGAGTCATTTGGGCAGGGAACATAAAAGTTACACTAAACAATAATATGCGATTTATAGTCTGGATGTGGTACATACTGTATTGGTTTACTTTTATTTCACAGTTAATCTCCCAGCTCACAAAAGTTTTATCGGATTGTAGGCATGTGCAGTATTCCCTTTATAAAATTTTATAGTCCCTTGCTATTTTCAGGGGTTTGTTTTATAGGCACAATTTGCTGCTTTAATCTCACCCAATTGTCATGTTCTAAATCATAGTGAATAAAAATGTCTTAAAAGGAGAGCTTGTGCTGAGGGTAGTACTTAATTACACTTAATGCCTGATTTAAATGTTATCTGGGCATTGCCAAGTGCTGGGCATGGAGTAAACCGGCAGTGCCAATCTGCATAAGCCGATACAAGTCATTACTTGTGTTTGAATAGTGGAGCCCACTCACACTGGGATCACATTCTGGTGGCATTCTAATGAAGGTGGGTCCCCCCATCTTCCATTATTATATGTGAAAATTAAGGAAGCTAATGAACTCATTCCAATAGCTAATGTTCCCAGTGTCAAGACACAGGTTTCCTCTGTAAGCCCACCATGGAACAAGGCCATTTCTGATACATGTCTTAGAGAAGCTCCACTCATTCTCATTCAGCCAAATGCCACTGATGATGAAGATTAGTGTGTGAAAGGCGAGTCTTACCTGGGAGTCAGTTATGCTTCCTCAAAACTCAGGGATGTTTAAAACATGCACAGTCTATTCATCACACGCTTTCCTTAGGTGTGTAAAGGAGAAAGATGGTCAGAAGAAGTTTTTACCTACTTCCTTGACCTGGGCCCTGATAATATGACCCTACTTTCCATTAATGAAATACTCCACCCTCATTGACACAATTGGTGTCCCCAACCTCCTCTTCCTGCACAAAAACCCCAACTAATCTCTGTACCACAGTAATTGTTTCAGGAATGGGCTTATGACCCAAGGCAAACCAATCCCAAACATTACCAAGACTTCCCTGCAGGAGGGATGACCTCTGGGTGCTTGGGTGACAAAGCTAGGAGCAGGCAAGTCCAGGACTGTTTCTGCCTGGGAGCAAAGCCAAACAGGGAGACAGATCTTACAAAAAGTTTAAGTGTCTGGGTCTACCCATGCCTAATACAACATCATCCAAGTTTCATGAGCCAGGCCACTAAATCTTCATTTTGTCTTTAATGGGACTTCACATTCTGTCATCTGCAACATAAGTTCAGACTGAAAAGAGACATTATTGTAAATGGAACAATGCATTTTGTTCAGAAAATCAACACTATTTGCACTCCCTCTTCTTTACTGAACATTTCCCAAGTAGCATAGTTTTGGAAAAAGAGAGAAAATATGATCACATATTCCAAACAGATGTTGTCATCAATGACAAATATTGTTTTCACATACCCCAAGGTAACATTAACTAACTCCCCAAGGACCAATCCAAGCACACAAATGGGAAAACATATGGTAAGCGCTAAGTAAATGGAAACTAGCAGAAGTCATAGTAATATCTGGAACACACAGTTTATTTATACTGAAAAAGGCTTAATTTACAGCTCTATTAATCTACAGCTGTATCGATCCTCTGGTGGAACTTATCTTGCTATGTACATATAAATATACTGACTATCAGGATATCTTTGAAGAAGTTGGTCTGAATTATCCTCGTGCATGTGTGTGTGCTTTTATCACATGTACATGTACACATGCATAAGTAATAAAGCATATTGATTTATGACTTTTAAATTTACATTCATAGTATCATAGTGTATTCTTTTGAGATTTCTCTTTTTGGACCTGAATTTGTTTTTGAAATTTTGTCCATATAGATATCCATATCTGTATAGATATGGATAAATACATAGATTTTATTCATTTCAAGATTTCTTTTGTTTTTCTATGATGTGAGTAAATCACAATTTATGTTTCTCTCTAAGAGCCTATTAGGTGGGTTCCATTAACCAATCATTCATTACCACCAGCAGTATTACTATGAATAAACCAGTATTACACATATTTCTTATGTAAACTATGTAGGAATTTCTCTGAGGCACAGAGACAGAAGTAAATATAGATATCATGGGATATAGACAACTTCAAATTCACTGTGTCAAAATAAACTGGTCTCCAAAGTGGACCTATGTGTCTTTTTTTGTGCTAGTACCATGCTGTCTTGATTACTATAGCTTTGTACTACAGTTTGAAACCTAGACGGGTGAATTATTTTTTTCTCAAGATTGCTTTGATAGTTCAGATCTTTTATGGTTCGTATGAATTTTATGATTTTTTTTTGTTCTAGCTGTGTGAAAATGTCATGATATTTTGATAAAGACTGCATAAAATCTGTAGGTCTCTTTGGGTAGTATGTCCATTTTAATAATATTAATTCTTCCAATACAAGAGCACAGACATTTCCATTTCTTTGTATCATCTTCAATTTCCTTCATCAATGTTGTATAGTTTACTGAGTATGGCTCCTTCACTTCCTCGGTTACGTTTACTCGTACTTATTACTTTTAATGCAATTTAAATGGAATTGTTTACTTTATCTTTCTGATAACTCATTCTGAGCATACAGAAAAGCAATCGATGTCTGTAAATTAATCTTGTATCCTACAACTTTGCTGAATTTATTATTTGAATAGTTTTAGGGTGGAGACTTTTGGGATTTTCTATATAAAGTATAATGTCACCTGCAAATAGGGACAGTTTTATTTCTTTCCTTCCAATCTGAATGCCTTTTGTTTATTTTTTTTCTTGTCTGACTGATGTTATTAGAACTTCTGATACTATGTTAAAAGGAAGAGTTTAGAGTGGGCATTCTTGTCTTGTTTCTGAATTTAGAGGAAAGTATTTTAGTGTCTCACCATTGAGTTCACTACATTAGTTGCAATTTTGTCATAAATCAGCCTAAATCCTATTCATTTGAGGGAATGGCTTAGATGTGACTCCCTCCAGGAAACCTACTGCAAATCCAATGCTCTGGGGGTCCCAAAGGCTCACAGAGCAGCCTTTTCTTCTGCAAGCATGGTACCCTCTATGGCACACTGGTTCCCCTTTATTTATTATCTCCCACTGAACTGGAAGGCCTTCCGGAGTAGGACTGATTTACCTACTACAGTGGCTTGTACTCATGAACAGGAAATATCTCAATGATCTAAAGAATATAATAGCATAAGCCTGGAGCCCCAGATAGGACATCATGAGGAGGCAAGACCAAAGGATGATGCTACATCAATTCTTTCTATTTTGGGCTCTACTTTTCCTGTTTCTTCTACCATATAAATTACTGTAGATAATTCCTGTAGCTTTCTTACAACACATTAAACTCAAAACACTCATATTCTTCATTTCCACAGAGAGGACATAATCTTTACCATAAATTTCCTGGAATATGAGGTATGGAGAGAAAGATTATCCAACGTTCCTGCAGTCTTATTTTCAATATGTTATTAGCTGTAGGATGAACAAGTGTTAGTCCTTGCTATTATTATTAATCTGGGACAATGAATGTATCTTATTCTAGGTTGCTATTTCCTCAATATTCATCAGTTCCCACTGTAACAAATTCATGATAGTTTTTTTTTCAATACTATGCTTTCAGAGCCTATGGGAAAAAAACACTTTCTAGATCCTAACTTTTAAGAATACAGGAATTCTGTACCAAGCAAAATTAGTCACAAAGAAGCTAAATTATCTGTCCCCAAAGGTCACCAGAATTAAGAGTATGACTAGTTCTACTTAACAGTTCAATATAAGTTATCCTGAATTCATATAAACCATCCTTCAACTTATTTATATTTTAAGTCTATATCACATCAAATATTAAAAGAAAACTTTAAATCTGTTGAAATTTCCTTCATTTGTCCTTTTCTGCATCTTCAAGCTTTAACAGGATGAAGAGTGGTACTTTAATTTCCCACCAAGGGCATTCACAATTATGAAGGTTCTTTCTACACATACATGCACATCTATATGGGATTTATACATACTATATCATTTACTCTTCGAAAATATCTCAAACAGGTGTTCTCATCGTGGCTCAGTGGAAACAAACCTGACTAGCATCTATGAGGATGAAGGTTCAATCCCTGGCCTTGCTCAGTGAGTTAAGGATCCAGCATTGCCGTGAGCTGTGTTGTAGGTCGCAGATGCGGCTCCAACCCTGTGTTGCTATTGCTATGGCGTAGGCTGGCAGCTACAGCTCTGATTCGACTACTAGCCTGAGAACTTCCATATGCCATGAGTGCAGTTCTAAAAAAAAAAAAAAGACAAAAACAAAACAATAACAACAAAAATGTCTCAAATAAGAATTTCCCAGTCTTCAGATGACAGAAAATAAGCTCAGAGAAGTAATAGGGTATCTCCCTCTTCCTGTATCTCTCTATCCTCCCTCTGTCTCTCTCTTTCGCTCTATTCATTCCACCTCTCAGATGAATCTTTTGATTTTAGACAATTCTTTTTTCTTTTTTTGTCTTTTTAGGGCCCTATCCCTTAAAACACCTAGAAGAGCTCCATGGTAGTCCCTTGATTAAAGGTCTGGCATTGTCACTGCTGTGGCGCAGGTTCAATCCCTAGCCCAGGTACTTCTTCATGCCATAGTGCAACCAAAAAAAAAATCATTTAGAGGCAAGATCCCCTTCCATATGAGAAGTCTTACCACATAAGAGATCCATTACTCATTACTCTGACACAGCTGCTAAAACTGCTATTAATAATGAAGTACTCTCTGCTTGTTTTCAACTTACCTTTTCCCTGATAAGCTTCACAGGAGTTTTTCGAACTTTTTGGCTACCAAAAATAAGATCTATCATGAAATTCAGATAAATACTATGGAAAAGTGGTTGTGGCTCTGGTCCAAAATGAGTGTAGAAAACCTGGGGTTATTCTCTTAGACACCCCCCGCCCCCACTTCTGCAACTATTCAAACCTTCATCTCTATGGGACCTTTATTTCAAGTGACCCATAAGAAATTTCTGGGGTTCATGGTGTGCATATATAAACCACTAATTATATGTCTTTCTTTATCTAGGATAATGTGTTGAACTGACCTTAATGATCAAGCAGTCTGAAGAATACAAAGATTTAGGATAATTAACTTAAAATATCTGTTAGTTCATAATTTGTCGTAAAAAAATATGGACATATGCAGACTAAGAATCACACCAAAAAGCCTTCCATGTCCTTGTATCTCAGGGTTTGTTGGTCTGTGTAATAGATGGAAATTACCAAAGAACTGAGATAAGAAGACTCATAGGACTCCATGACCTATTTATTAGGAATGTCTCCAACATAACTGGAGCAAGGAGATATTTTTATTTTGAGTGTTCAATAAACTTGAGAAAATGATCAAAAAATGATTCTTCACTTTTAGGAAATCCGGTTTCTCTCTAAAACTTGAGAAAATTATCAAAAAATGATCCTTCCTTTTCAAGAAATCTGATTTCTCTGTTTCCTCATCTCTAACAAAATTAAGCTAGATGATATCCAGGGCCATTTAGTTCATAGTTAACCAAACTGAAAGTTTTACTTTACCTCTCAAGGAACTGAATACACAATAAAAGCTGAACCCATTCCATGATTTTATTTTAAAGCAAAGAAAGGAAGATAAGCCAACAGAGTGAACCTTAATACTCAAACTATTGCATGAACCTGAAGAACGACCAAGTCAGAAGTTTGATAGCCATGGGTACTTTTACAAAGGCTGTAAGACGTTTTACTAAGTCAAACTGATTATATCATATAACGTTTTCTTGTTCTGAGTCATTCGGTATCTTCTACTGTCTTCAAATGAGGGGTCAACCATAAAGCTCTATATTCCAAAGTGTCTCATGAACACAAAAGGTTTGAGAATCACTGCTGCAAATTAATGTAATGAGTAAACCATTCACACTGAACTGTGCATTTCTAGAAATGATGTTCTTACCTTTGCACTTAACAGAACTACATCATTATGGAATGCCACCTCATCTGAGGTGGCACTGCTCTTATCAATTCAAATGCCACTGAAACTTATTTCCCACAGAGCAGCAAGACAAGTAATTCTCAACAATCACTGCAAAGGCAGCAGATGGAATTTCAAAGAATAAATAAGTATATTTATACTGCAGTGGCAGATTTCATAAGAACTCTGATAGGAGTTCCACTACAGAGGAAGAAAAATAATACACTACCCATGTCACTATTTTAATTGGCTCCACAAAGAGAGCATTTTCTAACAATTTGAAATCAAATCCTGCCAGAATCCATAAAACTTACTCAGATGTGTAGATAACACAATATGACTCTGAATACCACAGAGCTTCCCAAGCATCTTTTCAAAAAGTGACAGCATCAAGTTGTTGAGGGGAAAGAACTGAGCATTATGCAATGAGCTAGTCTTCCATGCTGTAATCAGATGGAGAAATAGGAAATCCAGAATTTGTCTACATTGTTGCTGTATTGATTTTTAAAAATATCATATAATGACCCAGATGTATTGAGAGATTTTCTATGTTTATTTTTGTGTATTACACTCTGCAAGTCTAGAAGTAAAATTTTTTCCAGTAAATTAATGTGTCCTTTAGGAATCCTTTAAAATTTCCAAACAGTATATGAATAGCCAGTTTACAAAAGGGAAAACCTGAGTGTCTACAAATATAGGAGAAATTACTCAGACCTACTCTTAATCAGAAACATATGAAATTACTCAGACTACTCTTAATCAGAAAAATCCAAACTGAAACAATAATATGATATCCCTTCTTACCCACATAAAAGCAAATATAAAAAAAATCACATTATATCACATGCTGGCAAGGAAGTGAGAGGACAAGCTTTGATGAGGGGAATGTAAATTGGAACAGATTTTCTAAAAATCTGGTTATTTTTAGATAATTAGGTATTAATATACATTATGGCTTTGATGTCTCACACTTGATACTGTGGCCCACAGAATCTCTCACTTCAGTCAGTAACATGTTTATAAGGGTATGTAAGGATATTCAATATATACAGCATTTATGTGACAGTGGTGACCTGGAGATAACTTGGATGTCTATCATTAATAAAATGGATAATGTAAAATGTGGGATATATATTATGGAGTAAAATTTAGAAACAATACATTAGGTTTAAAACAATAACATGGACATATCTCAAAAACAGTGCTGGTCAAAAGAAAAATACAAGATAAATAGTAACACATTGTTTTAAGTAAATTAAACCCCATACCCTCCAAACTAGCAATATATATTTTATAAGAACTCATGCAGATGTAAGGACACATAGCCTGCATTTTAATGACAGTGTCTTCAGGAGGAGTAGAATGAGCATTGGGTTTAGAGGTAAAAAGGAAGGAGTGGACCAAAACAAGAAGAAAGAATTTCTAGGACAAATAACGCAAATCTGCTATGTGCTGAGGAGTGTAATAAGCTCACATTTCTGCAACTAAGAGCGAAAAGAAGGAAACAAAGGATAAAAGTTAAAAATTCATCTTATCTCACTAAGGACTGCCTCACTTAAATATAAGCCTACTTATAAATATAAGCCTACATACTTACAAAATACCATACTCAACAATATGAGTAAATAGTAAACAAAAGAGCAAAAAGAAAAGATCAAATCTTTATTGAGTAACTTCTAAGCATAAGACACCACTAGGAAGGAACCAAAAAAAAAAAAAAAATCAGATATCCAGTCAACTGTTAGCTACTCATTGTAAACCAAACACCAAGCAGGACATCATTAAAAGTAAAAATATTTAAAATAGGGAACCACTACTCAAGCTCTGCTACTTTGGTTTTATCCAGCAGGAAATAAGCCTTAGAAATATACGTGAAGATTATAAAATGATGAGAGTATACATACATGCCTGTGGGGATTATTCCAGTAAAGCCTCCAGACAACTTTTCCCAAAGAAGTTCAACTCACTTTAAGAACTCCTCTTTTATAAACCTCTGGCACTTTATCTTCCAAATTCTCAATAGTAATAGAACATATTTGAAAGATGCAGTTCATTTTTGAATGATTACTGCTGAGGCCATAAATAACTTCTATTAGTATAACTCTAATGAAGTACAGAGTTTATAAAGTATGTTCACAAACTCTAGCTCTTTTGGCAATGTGCTTCGGCATCATTTTTATTTTAAAAAATGTCCAGGAAGGGATACCTGTTAGAGACTTTGCCATGAAATAGTGAAAGTGATTTTATTAATATACCGTAAAGTGAATCTACCGGCAAAACCAAAATGATTTAAATGCATTTTAAACAATGGTTTTAATAATCTAAAAATAAATGTATAGCCTTATAACTTCCTAAGGTAACAAGATTAGACACGTAGACTCGGGCATTTTTGTGTAAAAATTACCTTTCATTTTAAACACTGTAAATTTCCACACAACTGCTTGCCCTCTATGCACTGCTATGTAGAGTAAAAAGGGGCAACAACAGAAGGCTTGGGTTTTATTTCCTTTTCTTCCAGTTACAGTCAGTTCTTCTACAGCACTTGTTTTGAAAAGGTAGATGTGTTGTGATGCACTGATACATTAAGAAACAATCTGAAGGGACTTCCCATCATGGTGCAGCAGTTAACAATTCCGACTAAGAACCATGAGGTTGTGAGTTTGATCCCTGGCCTTGATCAGTGGGCTAATGATCCAGCATTGCCGTGAACTGTGGTGTAGGTCACAGATGCGGCTTGGATCTAGCATTGCTCTGGCTGTGGTGTAGGCCAGTAGCTGTAGCTCTGATTAGACTCCTAGCCTGGGAACCTCCAAACACCACAGGTGGCCCTAAAAAGACAAAAAAGCTAAAAAAAAAAAAGGAAACAATCTGAGTATAACACAAATTGGCATTTGCAACATACACAATTTTGTCCATCAAAAACACTACACTAAGTGAACACAAGGTCTGCACCTAGGGGAACCCAGCCATGCATGAGGAGACAAAACAGGCATACCTCAAACATCTATCAGCAACCAGCCTACTGTGTACACTATACTACAATGCCATGTTTTGCTGTTCTTGCACTTATAAGCTTGATTACATGAGAAAACTTTCAACATCCAATTTATGTTGCCACGTCCAAATACAAGAATGCCAAGAAGTCCATGCAAAAGGAAAGTTTTTTAAGTCTTGAGGTAAAGCTTGAAATAAGCATTTTTAAAGGAGCAAGAAAGCACATTGTGGACAGGTATCCAAGCCGATGTCAGAGGAAAACTCTGAACTCACCTACTCCCATGAACACATCAGGTCTACACCTACAAATAGAGCAATTCCTCTTAAAGAGCTGAAGGTGGACTGAACAGCTTCTGCACATAGATGGGCCATGGAGAAACACATAGGAAAGACAAAGTCACAATATGCAGAGGAATCACACCCCCTCACGAAGTGACCTGAAATAGAGAGAGAGATCACTGATCGAACCAAGTGCAGACTCCCTGTCAGTAAGACAGAGCAAAAACATGGTAGGGCATATAGACTATATGGGAAGGAAATTTACATACTTAGAGTATCCACCAAATGGGCAAGGAACTGCTCAAAATCTCTTTGGGGTCAGAGATGCCAGCAAAAATGTAGTGCTTTTAGAATAATTCTAAATTAAGGAACAGTCAACTTAAGATAGAATGCTATATACACAGGTTGTTATATATGAATCTCATGGTAACCAAAAACTGATAGAAGATACATTAAAAAAAAGAGAAAGGAATATAAGCATAACACTAAAGAAAGTCATCAAATCACAAGTGAAGAGAATAAGAGAAGAAAATAATAGAGAAGAACTACAAAAACAAACCAGAAAAAATTAACAAATTGGCAACAAGTGCATAACTATCAATAATTATTTTACATGTAAATAAACTAAATCTCAAATCAAAACACACAGGGTGGAGGAATGGATGAAAAACAAAATAAGACCCATATATATGCTACCCACAAGAAACTCACTTCAGATTTAAAGACACACACAGACTGAAAGTGAAGAGATGGAAAAAGCTATCCTATGCAAATAAAAACAGAAATAAAGCTGAGCTAGTAATACTTAGATCATACAAAATAGAATTTAAAATAATAGACTCTTTAAAACGAGAAAAAAATGACATTACATAATAATAATGATTTCAAACCAACAAGATATAACACATGAAAATATTATATTGAGAAATATATCCCTATATATGATATAAAAACTCTATCAAAAAGCAGCAGAATAGACATTATTTTCAAGAATACATAGAACAATCTCCAGGACAGATCACATGCTAGACCATAAAACAAGGTTCATAAGTTAAAAAAGACCAGAAATCGTATCAAGCATCTTTTTCTACCACCATGGTATGAAACTAGAAATCAATTACAAGAAGAAACTGGAAAAAATATAAATACATGGAGACTAAATACAACACTAATAAATAATCAATGATTCAATATAGAAATCAATGGGTGAATAAAAGTGCTAATGTCGAAAATGATACTTACATTATTTTGCATAAATCTGATATATAGCAAAAGCAATTCTAAGAGGGAAGTTCATAGTGATACAGGCCTACCTCAAGAAAGAAGAAAAATTTCAAATAAAAATCTAAATTTATATTTAAAGGAAATATAAAAAATAACAAGCAAGCCAAAAGTTAACAGAAGGAAGAAAATGGAAATAATAAAAATCAGAGAGGAAATATATTAAAGAGAATTAAAAATAAAATAGAAAAAAAATCATTGAAACCAAGAGTTGTTTCTTTGAAAAAAATAAACAAAATTCCAAACTTTTAGCCAAACTTATACCAAGCAAAAATGACAGAGGAAACAAATAAAATCAGAAATGAAAGAGGAGATTATAAGCAACTCCAGAGAAATACAAAGAATCATAAAAGAATACTATGAACAAATGAAGGACAACAAATTAGGTAACCAAGAAGAAATGTATAAATTCCTAGAAACATATAATCTGCTATTTTCTTGTTTTTTGTTTTTTGTTTTTCATTTTTTAAAGTTTTATTGAAGTATGGTTGATTTACAATGTTATGATAATTTCTACTGTACAACAAAGTGATTCAGTTACACACGTACACACATCCATTCTTTTCCAGATTCTTTTCCCATGTAGGTAATCACAGAACACTGGGCAGAGTTCCCTGTTGCATACAGCAGGTCCTTGTTGGCATTAGCCACTGATTCCATATACCACAGGGTGCATATGCCAGCCCCAGATCCCCAGTCCATCCTTTTCTCCTCCCAGCCATCCCTTTTGGTAACCCTAATTTTATTTTCAAAGTCTGTGAATTTGTTTTTGTTCTTCAAATAAGTGTATTTGTATCCTTTTTTAAATTCCATATATAAGTTACATTATACGAGGTTTGTTTTTCACTATCTGACTACATTTACTATGGTAATCTCTAGGTCCATCCATGTTGCCATAAATGGCATCATTATTTTCTATGGCTGTTTAATATTCCACTGTGTATATATACCACATCTTTCTTATCCATTCCTCTGCTCTTGGACATTTAGCTTGCTTCCACATCTTGGCTATTGTAAATAGTGCTGCAATGAACATTAGGGTGCATGTATCTTTTCAATTATGGTTTTCTCTGAGTAAATGTCAAAGAGTGGAATCACTGGATCATATGGTAGATCTGTTCAGTATTTTAGGAAAATCCATACTGTTCTCCATAAAAAATAATGAAACCTCACCATTAGTGGTAACATGGATGAACCTGGGGCATATTATGCTAAGTGAAATGTTAGAGAAAAACAAGTACTCTATGATTTAATGCATATGTAGACTCTAAAAAAAAAAAAAAAAAAACAGAAAAGACTAATAGATACTGAGTACAAACTGGTGGTTGCCAGAGGGGAGGGAATAGGGAGATGAATGAAATAGGTGAAGGTTATTAAGAGGTACAAAGTTTAAGCCATAAAATAAATGTCATGGAGCACATAATGTATGGCCTAAGGAATACAGTCAATAATATTTTAACAACTTTGTATGGTGACAGATAGTAACTAGACTTTTTGAGATGATCATTTCACAATGTATACTAATATCAAATCACTGTGTTGTATACCTGAAACTAATACATTGTGTTAATTATAATTCGATAATTTTTAAATGAGATAACATGTTACTCTTCTGAGCAAGAGGCATAAATAACTCAACACTGCAGACAATCGGAGACAATGTACGAAAGTAAATGTCTACATTTGGGAAAACTTTACTGTAAATTCAAAGAAAAAAATACAGTTTAAAAAAAGAGAGGAAACAAAAACATTATTGTATATAGGGATTGAATAACAAAAAGCAAAAAAATCAAACATTTTTGATAATCCAAGAGAAGGCACCATCTGTATAATAAGACCTTAAGCAGAAACTGCCAAACCCTACATGAGAGGCACCTGTTAGTCCTAGTAGCCGTAGGTAGGGGTGGTATCAAACACTGCTATAAATTTCCAAAGCCTTCAGCTGTTCAGTCAAGCCATGAATGGAAATAGGAAAGCGCTAAAATAATTTCTAAAAGTGCTACCAATAATAATCGAAGAAAAATGTAATACCTGGATTACATTTTCAACTTTGATGAAATAAGTATTACATATAAATACATGCTTCAAAGGCAATAAAATTTAAAAAAAATGCTCCAGAATTAAAGGCTGTGAAATATAGAAAATTTTATACCCCTCCTTCTACCATTTTATAATAACTCATAAGTTCCCTTGCCCATATCCAAAACCAAACATCAGATCTTTTACAAGGTAAAGCTCCACATTTATTGTTTCTTTTGGATAAAGTTGAGCTACTGTTTTTATTAGGTTCCTATCTTTTGTTTTATATATCACTGACAAACTTGGACTCTGATGCCCCTAACTCCATTTTCCCATAAACCTTGTGGTTTTTATTGAATGACTGCATAGTATGGTGATTTTTACAGTTCATCTTACATCATAGCATATTGCAATAACTACATCAACTTGGAGAGAATATCTCTTAATTTGACCTACTTAGTAAATTTGCCGTTCTGAAAACCATCTCCCCTAAGCATCAAGCATGAAACCTGCTTCCTCCACGGAGAGGAGAGGAGCCACATGACCCCATCTAGTCAATCAGAGCACCCTAAATCCCTGGCCACCATGATATTTGGACATATGGTCCAAATAGGTCCAAACTGAGTCCTCAGGGGCCAAACTGAGTCCTCCTGAGGAATTGTTTATGCAGCTATCAGGAAAAAGCTGTCCTCTTTTCTCCTTGGTCTCTAACGAAAAGCAAATATAAATATCTTGTGGCCTAAGAGCCATCTTTATAACAAGGATGTGTGGCCTATCAAGCAAAAAATCCAATAAAGAATTATAATACCATCATACGAACTTTTAGATCTAGCCTAGAAGCTAGTTTACGTGCACAGATTTTCTTCAGCAATGTGAGCCAATATAGACCCAAACATTTCAGCTATTTTGAATAGAGTTTCTATTACTAGAAATCAAAAGTGCATTGATTGTTATACCCTGGTCAAAGAAGCTTTGTGTGACCCACAGATTTGATGGTCCCCTGTTGCCTGTTGCTATAAAACATTCTACTTCTCCTTTGGAGCAGTAAGGGTGCAGGTAATAATTTGTTCCCCATGGCACCATAAGCTTTAGAAAAGAAGAAATTTTTCTGTCTGTTAATCACTGTTTCTCAAAGATTAGCCTAGCTTTGGTAACTTATGGAGGTTTAGTGGCTGTCTAACATGAATGAAGGCTGAAAGGGTGAATAAAGGAGCATACTTGGCCATCTCAGCCTGTTTGCTCCTCTCTAAAGCAGAGAAGCAGGTGACAGTTGCCTGCATTTTTCATGGGGATCTAATGAGATGACATATGTAAAAGTGCTGTACTAGCTATAAAGAAATAATTATTATCCATTCAGCACATACATTACTGCAGTAGTAAAGAAGAACATAGGACTTGATAAACTCCTAGGTGCAGGAGTCAGAGTGGGTTTGAAAATAAGCACAGGATCTTATTATCTGTCTAATTTGGGACATGTTATTTATGTTCTCTGAAGCTCTGGTTCCAGGTTTTGTGAGCATTAAAAACATTAATCCATTTAGAGCACCTAATTGTATCTCATATGTTATGTGCTCTAGCAGATACACTTCTTTATCAGAAAAGGACTCTGTACCTAAGACGCTTACAGTCTAGTAAGAAGATAAACCTCATATATATATATATGGTTCGAAGAAAGGCAGAGTTGCCCAAGTGGAGCTACAAAGTGATGTAATACATCACAAGAGATCATGAGAGATCAGCCACTCTAGTGCTGTGGGTTTTTGTTGTTGTTGTTTTGTTTTGTTTTACTAGGGCTGCACCAGAGGCATATAGAGGTTCCCAGGCTAGGGGTCAAATCTGAGCTGTAGCTACCAGCCACAGCCACGGCCACAGCAACATGGGATCTGCACCACACCTGTGACCTACACCCCAACTCACTGCAATACCAGACTTTTAACCCACTGAGCAAGGCCAAGGATCAAACCCACAACCTCATGGATACAAGCTGGGTTCATTAACTGCTGAGCCATGATGGGGACTCCTAGTTCTTTAAAAATAGAAACCTTTCCTTCTCTAAAGTTACTAAGGTATCTTCCTGCTAAGCATTACTCTCATTGTCAAGCAAGGCTTAAGAAAGTCTTACAAACAATGATATTAAATTGTGAGCACTCCACTTCTTGTTCACATCGTTCTATATGGAAAATTCAAAAACATGTATAAAATCCTGCAGTCTCAGAAATGCTTACGGCATCAGTGTGGTCAAGAGATGTGGTACCAGGAGAACTGCTATCATCCAAGGATTCACCACTGGTGAGGGATTAGTAGGCTATCCTAGCCTTACCTAATCTCCAGAACCCGTGAATGTTACCTTATATGACTTTGGGATTTTACAGATATAGCCAGGTTAAGGATTTTGAGTTGGGGCGATTATCCTGGCTTACATGAGCAGGCTTCATGTAATTACATGGATCCTTATAAGAAGCAGAGATCAGGGTGATGTGTCTTGAATGGAGGAAAAGGGCCACCAGCCAAGTAAAACAGGTGGCCATTAGAAGCTAAAAAACGCAAGTAGACCAATTTTCCCCTCTGAATGTCCAGAAGAAACCAGCCCTGCTGATACTTTGACTTTAGTTTAATGAAACTGAATTTGGACCTTTCACTTCCAGAACTACAGAAGAGGAAAACTGTTTTGTTTAACCTACTTAGTTTGTGGTGAAAAAAGCCACTAAAACAGAGACAGAAGAAAAATGGCCCCTGTTCTTCAGTTTCTGCTCTGAATGAGAGTTCACCGACTCATGGGTAGAAACTGCCTTAAAACTGTGAAAAGAACTTTCTCCCACAACAATCATGAAATAAAGCTAAAAGGCTAACCTTCCAAAAGCACAACATATCTTGAAGTGACCCAGGATTTTGAGGAACATTGAAACCCATCTCAAAGTGAAAATCCTGGAGTTTGTTAAAAAAAAAAAAGTTCCTTATTGCCACTATTCTTGCATGTTAACTTTATGGGAAAATTCATTCCAAATGTAGGCTGAACACTAGGAAGGTATGGAATAGTAATACAAGAGAGAGCACAATTTTTATCAAGCATTCCAGAGCTCAAACATCCAAATGTATGTTGCAATTCTTAAAGTAGGTTCTGGGGTAAGGAGGAAAGTATATACTCATCCTAACAATATGTGTGTGCCACCATCACCACCCACCCACATCCCACGCTCTAGTCACATGACTGCCTTTCGTGCTGCCTGCCTTCGTACATGTTGGTCCCTTGCTTGCAGCATCCTTCTTCCATCTACCAAAGACATAGAAAAAGTCATTCAGTCTTAAATACTCAAGACAATTCTAATCTTACATCCTTAGGTAAGTGCTCTTTGACTGACTCCTAGACAATCTCCCTGGTTTTGGTACCCTGTGCCATCTTGGAACAGTTTCATTAGCCATTATTCTATTGCCATAATTATTTGTTTATATATCTGTCTCCACAACCACCTGGAGGGAGGTCTCTCCTTAGCAATGACTATGCCCTATTCATCTTTGAGTCCTGATTTCTCAGTACCATGCCTAGAACATAACAGACATTAAAAATGTTTATTAAAGAAATCAATGCATAAAGGCAGCTACTTCAGTAAACCATTGTCAATAACTTGCTACCTGACTTGGTTATACAGAAGACTTGACCCCAAAGAAACATTTGTTTGTAAATGTCCAATGTACACTTGAAAAGAAGAGTTGCTACAGAGGTGGACCCATTAGACAATATGCAAATAAAGCACGGATTCAGGACTTAGACCTAGCCCCAAATTCACCTCTGCCACTGCCAACATGATCCAGCTCTCCCTTCACACGTCTGATTTTGTCTCCTACTAGTCGTTCCCTTATTTATGTGTCTCCAGCCAAACTGCTGATCCTCATGTCCTTCCTGGAAACTCAGTGATTTTTGTGAAAATAAAAAGAGAATGTGCATGAAGGAATTTTGAAAACACCGAAGTTCATTATTACCACTGCAATTCTAAATAGCTAGTCTTTACAGTATGGAGTCTTCAGCACCTACCACTTTTATCTGCCAGTGCCCTGGAAGCGATGCCCTCCTCTTCCGTGGCAGTGAATTGTTCCCCCCCACACTCTCTGTCCACTGGTCCAAACAAACAGCATCTGAGACCAGGTCTGTCTCTGATGGCTTAGCTGTGTACATGGAGACACTCCCCAGTTTGAATATGGCTTCTGTCGCTTGTAAACAAAAAGACTCCTGACTAACGCCTGTTGTTAACTAAAAAGTAAACAGAAACAAATTTCTCAATTATTTCTTCATAAAAGTCAAATGAGAAGCTTTTCCGAGCTGCTCTTTGAAAAGCACAAAGGCAAATATTTATCAGGCTTTCTGCTTAATAACACTGTGCTGCATTAGAGAAGAATCTAGAGAAAGAGAAACACCGCCATTAAATAAGAGTAGCACCATGGCAGAGCACAGCAGGGATCCAGAGAACCTGAGTGTTAACTATCGGATGCCCTTGGATAAGCGGCTACCCATCAAGTTGCCAAGGTCCGTCTGTATTCTAAGCCACGCAAAAACATAATTTGTGGTTCAGAATAATATTGAACCTCCGTGTTACTGAGGTCAAAAATTCAAACTTCTTTTGGTAAAGAAAAAAATAAAAACCTTCTCAATGGGATCTAAATTAAAGTTCCAATATCCAGAATGCCTAGGTTTTTTAAAGTAAAACCAGAGCCATTATTCAGTATGTGATTAATGAACTGAAAATCAGAGATTACTAGAAAAGTTACCTTTTTATGAACTTATCTAGCTTGCTGGATAAAAGCTGAAACAGAGGACTCAATTCATCCCCTGCTGAAATGTGGCTAATTCTATAATCCGTCACAGCCACAGCACTCAATAATGCAACAAGTACTCCCTGAGCAACCATTCTATGCAGGGCACTGTGACCAGGGCAGAGAGGAGTGCTAGAAGGGATTAACTGGAATTATAATCAAACCTCCCTGCTTAAAAGCCTCCCACAGCATGCACTGTACTTGGAGTAAACCCCAATGAACTACGTGACTTTTAGGGCTTGACTTTGAAGACTCCTGCTTTCCCAGCATCACTGTCTTCCATTCTCTCTCTCAATCTCCCTCCTCCAGCCAAAGTCCTCTTTCAGATCCTTGCACAGCCAAACATTTTCTTGAATATACTCCTACGTGATATTGCTTCTGCCTGGAATGTGGTACCCAGACTCAGACCACACCTGGCTGCCTCCTTCATGTTTTTCAGGCCAGTCTTAAATAAATGCAATCTCCTCGGTCACACTTTTCCCAGTCTTACCCTCCTTCCTCCCCCAACCCCACCACTGTCACTCACTATTACTTTCTTTCTCAGTCTCACGGTGGTTCCCATTCCAATGCTTTTCGCAAGCTGTAATTATTTTATTTGCTTGCCCCCTTGGGCTTTGCCTTGGTCTGGGGAGGAGACAGGGATGTGGTGGACTATTCAGTGCTGTATCCTTAGTAGCCAGCACAACACCTAGTACACAGAAGTCATGCTATGAAGATTCAGTGAATGAATGAATGAATGGAAAAAGGAGATTCATGTAACTACAAGAGCTATAACTTAAGGCAGTATACATTGAGTGTTTACACAGCAGGGGAAAAAAAAGCATGTCCAAGAGAAAAAGGGCAAAGCATGGTCTGAGGAGTGAAAGCCATCTCCTGTCTTCCCCTCTGCAACACGAAAAGACGTAACTGGAGTTCCTGTTGTGGCTCAGTGGTTAACGAACCCAACTAGTATCCATGAGGATGCAGGTTCGATCCCTGGCCTTGCTCAGTAGGTTAAAGACCTGGAGTTGCTGTGAGCTGTGATATAGGTCGCAGATACAGCTCAGATTCCACATTGCTATGGCTGGGGCATAAGCTGGCAGCTAGAGCTCCGATTCAACTCCTAGGCTGGGAACCTCCATATGCCATGAGTGCAGTCCTAAAAATACAAAAAAAAAAAAAGATGTAACTGAGAAGGCCACATCATCCAGGATTTTGAGGGCTAAACCAGGGAATCTGCATTTATTCCATGAGCACTGGGGACTCATATAAACTCTAGTCAAGAGAGTACAACTAGGAGTTCCCATCATGGCTCAGTGGTAATGAACCCAACTGGTATCCATGAGGATGCATGTTCGATCCCTGGCCTCACTCAGTGGGTTAAGGACCTGGCATTCCTGTGAGCTGTGGTGTAGGTCGCAGATGAGGCTCAGATCTAGCATTGCTGCGGCTGTGGTGCCGGCCGGCAGCTGCAGCCCTAATTTGAACTCTAGCCTGGGGACTTCCACATGCCGCGGGTGCAGCCCTAAAAAGAAAAAAGAGAGAGAGAGAGAGAGTACAACAATCATCTCTGGGTTGTAAAAGGATCATTCCGCTGCCAGTACAAATGTGTAATGGGTGGAGACTGGGAAAAGAGCCATGCCAATAGGCCAGGCCAAAGCATTACCAAAGAGAAAAGGCATCAAAGGAAAGAATGAGAATAAATGAAAGACACTTTGCAAATGGTTGGAAGTGGAAGGGGGAAGAATAAGGAAAGGAAGATTCTTACAACAAAGTTGTCATGAGGGACAGACCTTCTGGCTCAGTAACCCAATAAAGGACAAAGTTGCTTTCCTACTACCATGGAAAGCAAAACAGAAGAACCAAACTCCATGAGCTTGTTACCTGTGGCCATGTTCTCCCTCTGCTGTGTAAGTCTCCCTTCCAGATTTTCCCTTCGTTTCTTTCTATAATTGCAGGTGCCTTTAGTTTTCCTTTTTTTTTAGGGGGGGGAGGGGGGAGCTGCTTATAAAAATAAATCAAAATGCCAAAAAATACAGATGTGCTTAAAAGAGAAAGTGAAGTCCCCTTCCAGGCACTTCACATACCCCTCCTCCACAAGAGCCTCTGTTCAGCTTGGAATACATCCCAACGGAATTTTTATGCATGCATTCATTTACATGAAAAAAAAATCATAATATTTTACACACAGTTCAATACACTTTTTAATTTTTACTTTATGTATCATTAACACTCTTCCTGATTAATACATATAGATCCTATTCATCTTTTAAAGAACAGCTTGGCATTACATTGCAGCATTTTTGAAACGAATTTAATCAATCCACTGCTGATGGATATTTAGGATATTTTCTATAGTCATTATAAGCACACCTCAATGAATCCCCTTAAACTCTTATCTTTGTGCAGCTATTTGGTTATTCTGCAAGCACATGGCAAAAGTATCCGGTGGGTCAACCTTTCCAGAAAGCACTCTAGAAGGATCAGCAGGACTGAGACAGACGGTCATGAGGGACAGACCCTCTGGCTCAGTAACCCAATAAAGGACAACGTGAAAATCATGGCGTGTTCCCGGGGTGATTTGCTTCAAGGTCAAATAGGTCTTTCTGCACCAAAGACACAGCATTCCTCCCCCCTCACCCTTCAGGAGATAAAAAAAAAAATCTGTTAGATAAACGCATAATTCAAAACAAAGGGTTCTCATAGTTTGGGGATGTGTTTTTTGGTTTCCAGGGTTTTTTGTGGGGTTTTTTTTTTTTTTGGTTTTTCTAATTTAGGCCCAACACCACGACTAACACAGTTTATCGCTGAACACTTTGTTACCTATTCCTGGGTGTTATCATGGCGTTTGGTTCACACCGCAATTTAGTACTTTTTTCCAGAGCATGACAACTGATTTACTCACTCACTTCCCAGTCTAGAAGCTGAGCTCCCCGAGGGCAGGGAACTCCTCTTCTCCATTCTTGTATCTCAGGACCTAATGCAACAGGGACTCTCGGTACAGCTTTCTTTGTGTGAATGAATGCATGGACAAGTGTATAAATGATTGAACGCTCGGGAGGCCAACGGACAAAACTATTTCTAGTATTACTAGAAGCTTTTTGGGGGGAAACAGAGCTGTTGTTGTTGTTGTTGCTGTTTAACGTCTGCCAGTATACAATTCTCACTGCAGCTCATAAAATTCCAGGAACTGGAGGTCTACATAAAGAGGTAATCGATATGCCCTGCGCAGGCTCCCACAGGGAGGATCCTCCTTGGCTAGTCTGGGGAAAGTCACAGCAAGAGATGGGATCCTGCAGAAAGTGCATCCAGGAGGCCCCGCTCTACTCCCACGGCCCTGCGATGGTTAGGCACGGACGTGCATGCTAGGTCACAAGCACCCATGCGATCAAACGTAATTTTTAGTATCCACACATACACAAGGGCCACACGTGATAAATGGGGACAAGGTCAGGAGAACGACTGGGATGGAGAAAGACTGAACCCATGCCCTGCAAAAGGAGCTTTAGAAGCTGGGTCTGCTTGGCCTGGAGGATAGACATGGAGCTGTGGAGAGTGCGGTCACGTCTCACACATACTACAGACCCACTAAGAGCACAGACTCGCAGTCAGATGGACTGGATCAAACCTGAATCCCAGCTTTGACATTTATTATTCTGTGACCTTGGGCAATCACTTAACCTCCCTTGCCTTCAATGTGTTCATCTAGAAAATGAGGATAACAGTAATTACCTTACCGTGTTCTTGGGATGAGGTAACAGCTAGAAAACCCTTAACACAGTGCTTTGATGGCTATCTTTAATTTAATAAACGTTAGTGTAACTGGTGGGTTGGACAAGATTCAAAGGGTATAATCATAAAAGCAAATTTATTTCTGATTACAACTGCCCCTAAAACCTGCTCTATGGTTTAGCTAAAGTGCTACCCTGGATAAAAATGTAAGCAGTCCAATGACATTTCTGATCACTCTTAGAAAGCTTTATCATCAGACTTAGTATCAGTTTCACTGAAAAATTAGAAATCTAGGAGTTTCATCGTGGCTTAGCAGTACAAACCCGACTGGTATCTGTGAGGATACAGGTTTGATTCCTGGCTCTGCTCAGTGAGTTAAGGATCCCGTGTTGCTGTGAGCTGTATGTAGGTCACAGACGCAGCTCAGATCTGGCATTGCTGTGGCTGTGGCATAGGCTGGCCGCTGCAGCTCCAACTGGACCCCTAGTCTGGGAACTTCCATATGCCGTGGGTGCAGCCCTGAAAAAACAAAAAAGACAAAAAAAAAAAAATTAGAAAGTCTAGTCCGGCAGACAAACACATACCGTAATCTTTTCTCAAAGGGAGGGCCTCTCCCCATCTCCCACCAGCCACAGCCTGCTGTCAATGGGCCATCTGCCACAGAAAGAGGGGTATGGTTGCCGTCGGGCTTTTTTTCTCTTGCTTACTTCCTTCCCCTCCAGGTAGTTGCTAAGTGGGACCTGGTCAAGTCTACAAGGGAGAGGCTGGAGAGGTAAGAAGGATGTCAACTCTTACATGGGTTGTGCCATTCTTTGAGGGCTTCCTGTTCCCCGTAACTCAAAGATTTTCTAAGCAAGACTTTCTCTCTCATGGGCATAGGTACAGCTTTTCCTGATAGTTGCCTCCCCTATAACCTCCTTTGGCTGGGTAAGCCTTTTTCCCTAAGGGAACATCCCAGTCTCTTCCAGCTGTCACCCTTGCATGCAGCCCTCCTGGGTAAGATTCCTTTCAAGTGACCCCCTGGCCAACAGATATATCGCAAGCTCTGTATCTGACCCCTGGACTTGCATAGTTTTGACCCCCTAAGAAGGGAGTGCGGTCCCCAGGAACAGTCCCCTCCCCCGACAGGCTACTTGAATTTTCTCTGGTGTAACTCTGGCTCTAGAAGAACCACATCCCTCAACTTCTCCTGCATGTAGCACAGCTCAAGACCTTCCCGCTAGACTGGAGGTGAAAAGGGCAGACATTACTGATGACTCCTGCTTGGAGGAGGGGGTGGATGGGAAGGGAGGGGTTAGGAATCTCAGCAGAGCATTTTCTAGGAAATCTTTATAAAACCATCATTTCATTGTTTTCTGAATTAACCCTCCATGTGAGTGGGGATTTTAATGGATCATCTAACTGAACTGATTTCAGGTTATCCACTCTGAACCAGTGCACACAATCCAGCACTTCTTTTGGACACAGCATCCATGGCACCTAAGTGCCTCAGAATTGTTGAATTTCACATCCTGTTATATTAATGACCATAAATGTGCTCCTATGTAGAAAATGCTGTTAGCTAATCTACAGGGCTCCAGTTTCAGTGACTTTCTTAGAGTTTTTTCTTTTTTAACTCATGCTACTCCTTTGTGAAAGAACATTTACTAAGGTTAATTTTTATAGAAAAGTTTAAATAAAAAATGACTTACAATCATATCAACCAAAAGTCAATTTAGATAATCATTTTATGCATTTATTATTTCCTCTGCCTAAAATAGCTCGAGTCCCTCACCCTCACCCCTATACCTTACCATACTCTTAGCAAGTCTGGCTCACAGCTGTGCAGTTTCTACTCAGTGATCAGACAGGCCACGATCAATAGTGTCAAATATTTCACAGCATAATATTCACTTCCATGCACCATCCCCATGAGTGGAGGGTAACTTTCCACTCCAACGTCTCTGGACTTGGCCATAGGATTTGATTTGGCCAATGAGATATCAATAGACATGATACAAGCAAAGGCCTGCAATGGGCTTAGCAGTTTCACTTGGCCCTTTTGCACTCTGGTGATTTATCAGGAAAAGAGCCTCCCCAAGTGGTTGCTGGAACTTCCAGCCTGGGCCCCAGACCAGACAAATACAGAACAGTATTAAGCTCAACCTTCAAATTGCAAACCCACAGCTTCCCAGCCAGTCCCAGCCTAGATCAGCTGAGTCACAAATGACTTGCAAAGTTGAGCTTGTTGTGAGGCACTCCATTTGGGAGCATTTTGTTTTGTTTTGTTTGCTTTATGGAGCATTTAAGAGCTGATTGCTATGCTATCTAAAGTGGTCTTCTGTCTATTAGTCTCTAACTAAAGACCTTTTTGATTCTTCTTAGCTCTGAGAACTGTCTTGAATTATCTTCTACATTTTCTTATCACTAGGCTTAGCTTTCTAGAAGTCACAATCATGCCATTCTTATAGAGTATGGCACTGCCTGACACGTGGTAGTCATTCAACAAGTATTTGTAGAATAAATGATGAGATGACCAGTTAGACAATTTTAAAAGTGTTAAAATAAGTACAAAGTGAAATTTTTAAGTTTCCTTCACCATAGTCTCTCTTCCCAAAGGTAACCCTTCTAGCATAATTCTTAGGTATCTTTCCAAAAGAAGAAAAAAGTCTGTGAATATGCATAGCCCAGGAAAGAGAAACAGAATGAGAGAGAGGCTGGTAAATAGAAGGAGAGAGAGGGGTGTTTACAGCTTTTATAGGTTTGGGACTATTTTTATACTAAAGGGATCATACTATTCATTGTGTCCTCCACATTGTTGTTTTAACTTGAAATGTGTGTTGGAGATCTGCCAGTGTCAGCATATCTGTTCACCCACGTCAATGACCCAATAACACCCCACTCCACGATATGACCTTATTCAGCTACTCTGCCTTTCATGGGTCTTTAGTTTTTTCCAATTCTTTCCGAGTTTGCTATTACAAATGATGCTTTTGAGAACAACCTTGTACATTTCTCTTGAACGCAGCCTGTCACTTTACAGACATTCAGCAGCTCTGACCTGGAGGGAGAGATACTCATCTTGTTGGGAGCTGCTAACTTATACGCCCATAGAAGAGATTTTATAGGGTTAACTCTCTATATGTTCGTTAGCAGAACAATGTTCATTTGTTTTGATTTCTTAATTATCTTAGAACACTGAATATGATTTTTCCATCAACTGGCAATCCCTCTTCTCTCTTACTTTCTACTTCAAGGCTGTGATAACACACCCTCTAAGAAGCCAGCCTCCTTGGTTGAGAATCCCTATTCTAAGACATGAGGTTGCATTGTAATTCATTCAACCCTGACATTAGAAAGTTCAGAACTCTCATATCTCCAAAGAGCAAGATAAGAAAAACTAAAGCAGGTTACTATGATTTTAATCCCAGCAACAAGACAGTTTAATTGAAGAATTAAATGACAACAAAACAAAAGAAAAAAAGAACAAGAATCAATTACACTGTTCTGAAACCAAAATGAGGAATCACTCAGTTACAGGAGAGTTCTGCTCCCGGGACATTATCTTTTAGCAGCAGTTGCCCAAGCCCAGGGTGCCAATTCACCTTCTCTGCCAACAGTGTCTGCAGGAAGGTGTGGAAGGGAGAAAGCACAAATCACTGAATCAAAAGCCTTTTTGCTTTTACTGTGCTCCAGACCATAGGGATCTAATTTACCTCCTCAGGGTACTCCTTATTCCCAAGTAAGTACATGCTACTTCAAAGTTGGAAAAACAAGAAATGAAAAAATAAGTGTTGGAAGAAATGTTGTAATACAATGAATTGTATTATGATAGGTATGTTTTGATAAGCAATATAGGTGAAGACAAGCCTTTAGTGCTGCCGTAAAGATTACATTAGGCATTCCTGTAGTGGCGCAGAAGAAAAAATTCTGACTAGTATCCATGAGGATGCAGCTTCAATCCCTGGCCTGCTAACCAGTGGATTAAGGATCTGGAGTCGCCATGAGCTGCAGTGTAGGTCATAGACATGCCTTGGATCTGGTGTTGCTGTGGCTGTGGTGTAGATAAGCAGCAGCTTTAAATCCAGTTCGACCTCTAGCCTGGGAATCTCCAGATGCCACAGGTGCAGCACTAAAAAGACAAAAAAAAAAAAAGATTATATGAATATCTAGAACATGGAAAGTGCTAAATAGGTGATAGCTGTCATTGTTGTTATTGTTTTTATTATTAAAATATGCAAAGGTACCCTGCAAAGTGTAATGCATCGTAGATCATACTGTTATTATTATCAGAGAGCAATTTCATGAAAATCAAAGATGTTTTTGTTCAGTAACTAGTAGAGGCAGAGGCATTTTGACTGGAAGGAACATTAAGGATCATTTCATTCAGATGTCTTTTTTTCAGATGGGTAACCTAAAATCCAGATGTGACTTCGCCAACATCACCAGCTAGTTAGTGCTTGAGCTGGACAGTATTCTTTCTTACTGTCAGGTCCTGTATTTGTTTTCTCTCTCCCCAACAAGCCTGGGTGTGACCAGGAAAGGGAGAGGGGGATTCAGGAAGAGGAAAAATAGTGTAATTATATAGTTATGCCTGGCATAGACTTTAGAACCAAACAGGAGGCATTCCAATCCAGTTCAGCCATTTAGTGACTGTCCCGAATTGTGCAAATAATTTCATTTTCCTGACACTCAGATGCCTCATTTGTAAAGTAAAGATAATAATACTTCATCCCAAATCAATAAAATCAAAAATGAAAAAGGAGAATGTCTGACCAATACCACAAATTGTCAAAGGACCATAAGACACCTACAAGCAACTGTACTCCAATCAAATGGACAACCTAGAAAAAAATGACCAAATTATTAGAAACGTATAATCTCCCAAAACTGAACCAGGAAGAAATCAAAAATTGAGCAGACCAACTACACTACTGAAATTGAGTGAGTAATTTAAAAACTCCCAACAAACAAAAGTCCAAGACCAGATGGCTTCACAGGCAAATTCTAGCAAATGTTTAGAGAAGAGTTAATACCTATCCTTCTGAAACTATTCCAAAAAACTGCAGTCAAAGGAATACTTCCAAACTCATTCTGAGGTCAGCACCACCCTGATACCAAAATCAGACAAATATATCACAAAAAAAAAGAAAATCACAGGCCAATATCACTGATGAACATACTTGCAAAAATTTCTCAACAAAATACTAGCAAACCAAATTCAATAATGCATCAGAAGGACTATACGCCATGATCAAGTGGAATTTATCCCAGGGATGCAAGGACTTTTTAATACCTGCAAATCAATCAGTGTAATACACCACATTAACAAACTGACCTTATGATCATCTCAATAGGTGAAGAAAAAGCTTTTGACAAAATCCAATACCCATTTATGATAAAAACTGTAGAAGATGGGCAAAGAGGGAATATAACTCAAGATACTAAAGGCAATATGTGACAAGCCAACAGCTACTATCACACTCAATGGGGAGAAGCTGAAAGCATTTTCTTTAATCAGGGAAAAGACAAGGATGCCCACTCTCATTAATTTTATTAAACATAATTTTGGAAGTCTTAGTCACAGCAATCAGAAGAAAATGCAATAAAAGAAATCCAAATTGGAAAAGAAATAGTAAAATGGTCACCATTTTCAGATGACATGATAATATACATAGAAAATCCTAAAGACACTACCAGAATACTACTATAGTTCATAATGAATTTGGTAAATTTGCAGGATATAAAGTTAATACATGAAAATCTGTTGTACTTCTATACACTAGCAACAAAATATTAGAGATAAATTAAGGAAACAATCCCATGTACATAACATCAAAATGAATAAAATACATAAGAATAAATCTACCAGAGGAGGTAAGAAACCTGTACTCTGTAAACCACAAGACCCTGTTGAAAGAAACTGAAGATGACACAAACAGATGGAAAGATACACCATGTTCTTAGACTGGAGGAATCAATGCTGTTAAAACAACCCTACTATTCAAGGCAATCTACAGAGTCAATGTAATCCCTATCAAATTACCAGTGGCACTTTTCACAGAACTAACACAAAAGAATTTTAAAATTTGTTTGGAAACACAAATGACCCTGAATAGCCAAAGAAATCTTGAGAAAGAAAAATGAACATGGAGGAATCAGGCTCCCTGACTTCAGACTATACGACAAAGCTATAGTAATCAAAGCAGTATGTTCTGACATAAACTAGAAATACAAAGCAATGGAATAGGATAGAAAGCCCAGAAGTAAACCCATGCATCTATGGTCAACTAGTGATGACCATATCATTTACCTCTATGACAAAGGAGGCAAGAATACACAATGGGAAAAGACAGTCTCTTTCATAAGTGGTGCTGGGAAATCTGAATAGCTACATGTAAAAGAATAAAATCATAATATTATCTCATACCATATTCAAAAATAAACTCAAATGGATTAAAGACCTAAATATAAAAATGGATATTATAAAGCTCCTAGAGGAAAACATAGGCAGAACACTCCTTGACATAAATCAGAGCAAAATTTTTTTGGATTCATCACCTGTAATAATGGAAAAAAATAAACAAATGAGACCTAAATAAACTTAAAAGCTTTTGCACAGCAAAGGAAACTATAAGCAAAATGAAAAGACAGTCTATGGAATGGCATAAAATATTTGCAAATAATGCAACTGATAAGACACAATCAGTTTATACAGCTCAATATCAAAAAATAGCTTAGTAAAAAATATGGGCAGAAGATCCAAGTAGACATTTCTCCAAAGAAGACAGACAGATGGCCAACAGACATATGAAAAAAATGCTCAACATCCCTAGTTATTAGAGAAATGCAAATCAAAATTAGGAGGTATTGTTTCATAAAGTCAGAATGGCCATTATCAAAAAGACTACAAATAATAAACGATGGAGACAGTGTGGAAAAAAAAGAATGCTCCTACACTGTTGATGGGAACGTAAATTAGTATAGTCACTATGGAAAACAGTATGGTGACTCATTTAAAAACTAAAAATAGAATTACTATATGATCCAGCAGTCCAACTCCTGGACATATATCTGGACAAAATCATAATTCAAAAAGATACATGCACTCCAATGTTCATTGCAGCACTATTTATATATAATAGCCAAGAGAGTGAAGCAACCTTAATACTCATCAACAGATGAATGGATAAAGATGTGATATATATACACAGTGGAATACTACTCAGCCACAGTTTCATCCGCAGCAACATGAATGAAACCAAAGATTATCATACCAAGTGAAATAAGCCAGATAAAGACAAACATCATATGGCATTACTTGTATGTGGAATCTTAAAAAAAAGATAGAAAAGAACGTATTTACAACACCAAAACAGACTCACAGATAGAGAAAACAAACATATGGTTACTAAAGAGGAAAGGGTGGAGAGATAAATTAGGAGTTTGGGATTAACATATACATACTACTATATATAAAGTAGATAACCAACGAGGACCTACTCTATATCACAGTTAACTACACTCAACATCTTGTAGTTACATACAAGAGAAAAAAATTGGAAACAGGGTATATGTGTATATATGTATATGAATCACTTTGCTATACAACTGAAACTAACACAACATTGTAAATCACTATACTTCAATTAAACAATAATAATAATAATAATACTTACCTTATAGAATTACATGAAATAGTTAGGAAAGGTACTTAGGAGAACATGTGGCACATAGCAAGGGCTCAATAGTTGTCAGATATTTTGATGATAATAATGATGATGGGGGCATGTGGTGAAGATGATAGAAACTCCCTGTGGTTCAGTTCCCAGAAGGATCTTTGACGTATGGCAGACTGATGAAATGTACATGTAGAAACCTGACAGCTGTTACCTTATAGAAAAATCCCTGCATCCTGGCACCAGAGCCAATTGCTTAAAAGCTCTATGACCCAATGAATTTGATAACAGCTGAGGAGTAATTGATGGCAACTAAGATCTAGGGGTCACAGTGAGGGAGAAGTTGAAACCAGATGGTCTCTCCATTGGGTTCAGGAGAGGATAAGAAAGGAAAGGACGTTTTTTTAAAATACAGCACTTCACTAATCAATAATATATCTGGTTATTTACTTCCTGATGGCAAACATCTCACCGTAGTTACTCTCATCAATGAAAAGTATACACTGCTAACTTCTGGATTCAAAGATGGTAGCACCCTTGTCTATATACCCTCTGTGCACAAGTCCTAAGCACTGATACTATGGATTTCCAGAAAGCTTTAAGTAGTTAATAAACAGAAATAATTACTCTGCATCATTATAATCTATGAAGAATGTGTTACATTTTGGAAGGAAGAAGATAGAGGAACACATTAAATAGGCAGGAAAGAGGGGAATGCACAGGAGAGGGACAAGAGACAGGTGATGTGATTGATGTGTAACACAGTAATGTTCTGTACTACACAAAACTAAAGTATTAATTTCAACCCCTTGGCTATGGTACTGAAAACACTTGCTCAACCATGGTTCACGTCTAAAATCCCATAATGCAAATTTAGTACCAGAAAGTTTTGGGCAAATTGGAGGCTTCATCAAATCTTGAAGTTTTTCAACCACAGGATAATACATTAGCCCCATGGCCAAATACCTTAGTCAACTGACCACCAACTCCCCTGAAGACAAAGAAGGCATACAGTAGAAGGCTCTTAGCCTTTCAGAGCTGATCTTATCCACAATGAAAGTGGTTGGGGGCAAGTGGAGCCACAATCAGTCTAGACCAAAGGAAATGAGAAACTCCCCTTGCCCACTGTCTTTTTGCAAATTTCACTCATGTAACATTAGACTGCCCCTGCAGTCTTCCATCCGATCCTGTGGTCCACATCTGACAGGGAGTTGTGGTGTCAAGTACCACTTACTGTGGAGAATGACTGACAAAGACACACATCCAACTTTGGCACTTACTCCAGGAACATAACTGAGGTCTAAGATTCTTTGAGGAAGGGTTAGTTAGATGCCCACCTGTGTCAACTCTGTGGCTGACACCTCTGCCATACCACTGTGTACAACTCATGCCAATCTCAGTCCAAGCTCTCAGAGTTCCTGTTTGAGGTGAAGGTGAATGCCGTTTCTTGGACAGCTGCTCAAGGAAGTGGTTAATATTAATAAGCCATTGCTTAAAAATGCTCTGCATTGCTCATAAACCAGTAATGTCTTTATCCCAATTCTAGTCACATACAATTGCAACTATGGCTGGGCAACAATGACAAAAATAAGAGCCAATGCTCACTGATGTTTAGCTATGTGCCAGAGACCATGCTAAGCGCTTCAGGAACATAATCACACTCAGTCCCTACACAACTCTAGGGGCAGTGGTTGAAGGGAACCAAGCTGCATGTGACATTCAGAGCACATCACTTTTATTGGCCAAGATAACAATAATTTCTGTTGTGAGGAAAGAGTGAGGGGATGGGGAACAGAATGAAACTTTATAAACTACTGTCTAGCAACAAGACAGATTTCTGCATGAAAAAAAGTCTCATGAGAAGTAGAACATAACAGAATGGCCATAATTAATAACAAATTCCAGAGAGGGTGTGGAGAAAAGGGAACCCTCCTACACTGTTGGTGGGAATGTAAATTGGTACAAGCACTATGGAAAACAGTATGAAGGTACCTCAGAAAACTACATATAGAACTACCATATGACCTAGCAATCCCACTCTCGGGCATATATCCGGACAAAACTTTCCTTGAAAAAACACATGCACCCGTATGTTCATTGCAGCACTATTCACAATAGCCAAGATGTGGAAATAACGTAAATGCCCACTGACAGATGAATGGATTAAGAAGATGTGGTATATACACACAGTGGGATACTATTTGGCCATAAAAAAAGAGTAAAATAATGCCATTTGTACCAACATGGATGGAACTAGAGACTCTCATACTAAGTGAAGTAAGTCAGAAGGAGAAAGACAAATACCATATGATATCACTTATATCCAGAATCTAATACACGGCACAATGAACCTTTCCACAGAAAAGAAACTCATGGACTTGGAGAAAAGACATGTGGTTGCCAAGGGGGAGGGGAAGGAGTGGAATGGACTGGGAATCTGGGGTTAATAGATGCAAACTATTGCATTTGGAAAGGATAAGCAATGAGATCCTGCTGTATAGCGCTGTGAACTATATCTAGTCACTTGTGATGGAGCATGATGGAGGATAATGCGAGGAAAAGAATATGTATGTGTGTGTGTGTGTGTGTGTGTGTGTGTGTGTGAGACTGGGTCACTTTGCTGTATGGTAGAAAATCGACAAAACACTGTAAACTAACTATAATGGAAAATCATTAAAAAAATACTATATGCCATAAAAAGAAAAACAAGAAATAGAACTTAAATGCCCCCCCCCACTTCTGGAGTTCCAAGTGACTGTGACATGTGCCTGTAACACCGTCCTGTGGTTAAGCCCCTACATTTCTCAGGGAAGTCCTTCAATAAACACACACTTCTACGTGCCCATCTAAGATTGCCCAGGGTAGTTTTACGCAAATGAAATTAGCTTTCTCTTTCACTCCTTCCCCCATTTTATAGAAGGGAAAACTGAGGCGGTTATGTTAAGGAAGTCACATAGCGGGTGACTGCCAGAGGGAGTATTTGAACCCAGGAGTGGCTGACCCAGAGCCCCAGCTCTTAACCATTAAATACTCATTTTGTAATTTAACAAATGACAAGATATCAAAACCAGCCAGGCAATGAAAGTTATCCCTAACTTGAAATCACCAAATTGTAGCTCTGTTGTGTGATTTTTTTTCTATGACTTTGAAGAGGGAAAAAAACAAAAAAAAAATCACGTATTTAACTTCCACGAACTGCATACGCACTACAGAGCCAACGTTCTGCTCACAGTGGGACCATAAACCCTAACAAGTTCTGTCAGCTCCTGAGTAATGCACAATGGGAGGAGGAGGAATCTCCGTAAAAGAGGAATTCATAAAAGGGAACAACGATGTTTTCAGAACAAAGATGCCAGAGTTCTAGGAACACAGAAGGATCCAGCCTTACCCCGTGGGCACACTCAAGAATTCATGAGGAAAAGAAAAATGTAAAGCAATTCTTTTATTTTCCCCCCTTTTTAGTGCCACAGCTATGGCATATGGAAATTCCTGGGCTAGGGGCTGAATCAGAGCGGCAGGTGCCAACCTATGTATGCCACAGCAACAAGGAATCCGAGCCACAACTGTGACCTACAGCACAGCTTATGGCAACACTGGATCCTTAACCCACTGAGTGAGGCCAGGGATTGAACCTGCATCCTCACAGAGACAACACCAGGCCCTGAAACCCGCTGAGCCACAATGGGAGCTCCTCTTACAGTGCAATTCTTACCATAAAAGGAAGAACCCTAAGAAATAGTCCTTTGTAATTTGGTACCCATCACTATGCATGAGACGGCAAATCCTCAGCCAGGAAAACACACTGGATGGTCCCCCTGATTTACAGTGAAGGGACAAGTGTATGTTTTCCCCATGTTTTCCCCACAAAGTAGGTGACTCCCTGATAAATTGTTTTATGATGCTAAATTTGAGAGTCCTGATAGTTCTGTTAGTCTTATAGCACTGGTCTCAGAACAGTACAGAGATAAAATAAAACATTGCTCCCTAGGTTATGAGAATGTTATTTTCATGGTTTATGTGAATCAGCTCAGGTAGGGCACAGTAAGTTGCTGATTTTTTTGTTTTAATAAATGTGTTTACCAGCTAGGGGAAAGCAGCCTGATTCAAAGTCTCATAGAACACATGATTTTGGTAAATTAAAGTTAATAACATTTCTCTGTGAGCTATGATAACATCACATGGTGAATCACAAAGAAAAGGCACCAACTTGTGCCGAAATGTAGCAACCGGGCGTTCTTGTACCCTGGCAGCCACTCCACTTGAAGAGACAAAGGGTAATGTGCATTTCATCACAGTTCAGAGGTAGGCAGCTGGATGTCGCCCACTTTTTTGGATTCTGTCCAGCTTTCATGGCTGCAAAACTGGGCAGACTTTAAGCTAAAAAACTGCATTGAGAAAGCCATCAAATATAGGAGTTCTCTTTGTGGCACAGCAGAAATAAACCTAGCTAGCATCCATGAGGATGTGGGTTTGATCCCTGGCCTCACCCAGTCAGTCACGGTTCTGGCGTTGCCATGAGCTATGTTGTAGGTGGCAGATGTGGCTCAGATCCCCTACTGCTGTGGCTGTGTAGTAGGCCAGCAGCTACCGCTCCAATTCGATCCCTAGCCTGGGAATTTCCATATGCCTCCAGCGGCCCTAAAAAGGAAAAAAAAAAAAAAAAGCCAGCAATGCAGAAAGTTGAGGGAGAATTATAAATAGAGGTTAGAAACAATTACAAATGCATAAATCGTCACCAGACAACTCCACAGCTTACTACTAAGCATGAAATTAAGCCATAGGAAATGAAATGCATTATCAATAAACTCTGTTATAAATTAAGGCAAGAAAAACTATCTATTGAAAAAAACAGAGCTCACTACTGAGCAAAGTTTTTGACCACTACAAAGTGGCTTAAAAATAGGGTGGTTCATGTTCCAGTTCATAACTGACGCCATAACATGTTGCTGCAGAGCAGCGCAATACATTGTTATGTAATTATTTGTGTAGTTGCTGCATCCTCTCTCTGAGACTGTTATTTCAATTTTCCTGCTCCTCATGCTGGTAATTGGAAGAAGAGATCTCCCTTTGTGCCTGTATGCTGTGGTTCTGTCACTCTCTTGCCCTTTTAATTAGTCCTCTCTTTCTGACAGAAAGTGTCCGAAATTATAGGGTAGGCTGTTCATGGCCAGTATGCTCTGTCTGAAGCCACAGTGACTCTTAATTATAGCCCCTTATACTTAAACCACATCTTTCCATTTACTAAATATTCTCCTGTGCATTATCTCATCTGACTTTCACAGTCCCTCTGCAATGGAGTCAGGGCAGGGATTGCTCTTCTCAGTTAACAGATGAGGAAAGACAGAGAAGCACTGGAGATCCCGGGCAAACTCGGGGCTCCCAGTGCTAGCTCAGCTCTCTTTCCAGAATACGATGCTGGCTTCCCAATGCAAGAAGTATGTTTCCCTGGTAATCCAAACTTGGTTCAAAAACTCAACAGGGGTCAAGTAAGATCAGTGACTGAGTCAAGTCGGGGCAAGAAATAACAAGGAGTGATGAAGACAATGGCAACATGGTGGTCATTTGAGGGGACCTCTGCCTAAAACACATCAGTTCAAACCAATTAAATGTGACATGGGCCAAAAAGCACACACTTGGGGATGGGTGGGGAGGCAGTAAATGTGGACGTTTGGCTAACAAAGGTGATTCGGCATTATACATATGTGTCAATGATATGAAAGGAATAGGAGAGCCCCTATACGCAGACACACACCTGGAAACCATATCCCTCTACAATGGAAATAGGCATTCACGAAGGGGAAGGTGGTCCTTGGCCTTGAGGGCCTCACAGTCGACTGGGAAATGACCTCCTCCATGAACCTCTGGATCAGAATAAGACAGCCTTTCTGGTAGGTTCCCACAGCCCTTTTTATGTACCGCAATGAGAAAGAATTGTACGTGCAATGCTAGAGAAATTGTATGTGTAGCTCTTTCAGCCCTGAACTTCGACTTCATACAGCAGCATAATGCCTGATCCTTCTTAGCATTCAATAAACATCTGACCGTGAACTACTGAACATTTCAATACAACCATGTACTTTGATGGCAAACAAACAAACAAAACAAATGGAGCTAGTTCAGATGAGCCAGTCTCTATCCATGAGGAAAGCGACACACCTTCCATACTTGGTTCTTCAGGAGGCAGCAAAGACTTGCTGTCCAGCCGAAATTGGTACAACATTGTAATCAACTATGCTTGAAAATAAAAATGAGGCAGCAAAGGGTAGAGGTCAAGTGCATAGGAATTAGATGAGAGGTAACCTGAATGCAAATTACAACACCATGACCAATGTGATGTGTAGTCTTTTAGTTATTTATTTTTATTTTTTGCTTTTTTAGGGCCGCACTCACAGCACATGGAAGTTCCTAGGCTAGGGGTTGATTCAGAGCTACAGCGTTCAGCCCATGCCACAGCCATAGCAACGCGGGATCTGAGCCACGTCTGCGACCTACATCACAGCTCACAGCAACACTGGATCCTTAACCCACTGAGCAAGAGCAGGGATAGAACCCACGTCCTCATGGATGCTAGTCAGATTCATTTCTGCCACACCACAATGGAATGCCTGTGCTATGTAATCTTAAGCAAAGACTCCTTAAAAACACTCTGAGCCTTATTTTCTTCTTCCATTAGAAAGGGGCAATGATATCCACGTCACAGTGTCAGTGTAAGGATTCGATGGAAAGAACGTAATTACTCCCTGATTATCACAAGTTAATTCACACAACAATATTAATGGAGCGTCTGGTATCTCAGGGCACCTGCTAGATGCTGGAGATACTTTCCTAGTCCTTGACCTCAGGGAGCTTTTATTCTAGCAGATAAGGTAGATATTGATTAAATAATCATACCAACAAATATAAAATTATGGCTGCATTGCATTTTGAAGGAGACACGTATGGGACCTTGGTACATGAGATTGGGGACGGGGGGAATCAGACCTGTCTGGAGAAGTTGGGGAGCATCAGGAATAAAGGAAAATGGCTGTAGAGAAGTAGTGATCTGAAATAAGTGTTAACCAGATGGGAGCAGGAGGAAAACCCTTGAGCAAAAAGACGGGCTTGTGTAAGGGTCCTATTGGAAAGAATTCAGTGAGGCAGAGCAGGGCACAAGTAAGAAAGCACAGAACAGTCCAGGATGGCTTGACTGATGGCAGCAAAGGGGAACATGATCATGATGAGGCTAACGTGGCAGCAGGGGCCACACCAGGCAGAAACCTGTAGACCCTATTCTAGGAGCAGTGGAGAGCCCCTGAAGGGCTTTAGTGTAGACTCGTGAGGTCATATTTGCTTTTTAAAAATGTTACTCCAGCTGCATGCCATGTGAGAATGTGCAATGCTGGACAGCATGGAATAGGGGTACAGTCAAAAGGATACTATGTTCCACCAGCTAAGACCCAAATGGTCATTGAGACCATAGTTGTGACAATGAGATAGAGGAAAGTGGGGGAATAGTGCTTAGTAAATGTTAAACTTTATTATTATTATTACTACAACAGATATTACATGCATTATCAATTTATTTTTTTGCCATGCCCACAACATGTAGGAGAGACCAGAGACTGAACTTGCATCCCAACAGTGACCTAAGCCACTGCAGTGATGCCAGATCCTTAACCTGCTGCACCACAATGGAATTCTCTTTCCAGACTTTTTTTTAAAAAACTCCTTATTTTTTATTTTTATTTTATTTATTTATTTCTGTCTTTTTAGGGCCACACTGGTAGCATACGGGTTTCCAGGCTAGGGGTCAAATCAGAACTATGGCTGATGATCTATGCCACAGCCACAGCAACGTGGAATCCGAGCTGTCTCTACAACCTACACTGCAGTTCACAGCATCACCGGATCCTAAACCCACTGAGTGAGGTGAGTCATCAAACCCACATCTTCATGGATACTACTCAGGTTCTTAACCCACTGAGCCACAATAGGAACTCGCATTATTTCATTTAACCCTCATAAAATCCCAGTAGGGAAGGCCCCTAGTCTCGTTAAGCAGATAGAAAACAGTCTTAGAGAACTAGCAGATTTGCCAAGGATCAAAGGGCTGGCCACAGACTTGACTTCAAAGTACTCTGCATTGTCATAGACTGCCTGTGCACAATCAGGCTATGAAATAAAGAAATCAAGTTAGTATTGCCTTAAATGACGGCACCAACTGAGTTATAAATGTAACACGATAAAGGGTGGAACTCTGGCTCTTGTTTGAGCAAAAAAGAAAGTATTTTCCTTTTTTTTTTTAATTTTGGAGCTTTGATATCAAATCTGTACCACAAACAAATACAGTCATTTCAAAGTCCCCTGGTAACCTAGAGGCAGAGGATGTTAAGCTGCTCAAGAACATGAATTGAAGACTGTTAAAAAACACATGCATTCATAACCATTTGATAATTTGTCAAGCTCAAAAATGTAAAACGCCTCTTGGCAAATATTTTTAGTATTCCAGCTCCTAAAACTATACCCTATGATAGTTTCTTATCATCACTACAAATAATCTATATAATAATCTATATCTACGTTTTAATTTTGTGTATATTTAATCAAAACACTTTGTCCTTCTATTTACACACATTAGGTTCCAAGCAGATCTAAAATAATCAAAGAATCATATTTGGTTAAAGAAAAATAAAGAAGATGAGGAATTCCCATTGTGGCACAGGGCAAACGAATCCAACCAGTATCCATGAGGATGCAGGTTCAACCCCTGGCCCTGCTCAGTGGGTTAAGGATCCGGTGTTGCCATGAGCTGTGGTGTAGATCATAGACACTGCTCGAATCCCATGTTGCTGTGGCTGTGGTTGCAGCTGTAGCTCTGATTCAACCCCTAGCCTGGGAATTTCCACATGCTCTAAGTGCAGCCCTAAAAGAGCAAAAAAATTAAAAAGAGGAAAAATAAAGAAAAGATGTAAATCCTAAGTATAGAAACTAAGAGGTTTGTAGTTGTTCCACGAAGGTGCAAAGATATCTTCAAATTTTTTTACACTGTGCACAAGACCACCCTTATTCCTTTTATTCCAGGGATAACAAACCCAAATGCCTACAGAAGCCAGTCAGGGAAGCAAATGCACACAGCCAGCCTGGAAGAAGGGCTGTTGTGAACTAGTGAGCACACACCTCGCCTAAAGGGCAGTTAAGTTGTGTTCAAACACACCTCCACTCACACAGGAGCTCTGACTCACATGTCACTTTGGCCAAGGGCCAAAGTTAGCCCACCAACCCCCTTCATGTCTGCTATTGCACAGAGAAAGAGTCCCTAATTGTTCACAAACTATTAAGAGCAGTATTTTTTTAAAATCTATTTTATAATGCAAGGTAGAAAGGGTTTTTTAAGTTCTGATTCCTCAAGGAAACTGTCATTTTAAGACATTGTTCTATAAATACAGACTAGAAAGAGAATTTTTAGAGAGATGTGGTTCTTTATACACTAATTAAAAGGGACAGAGAGCAGTTATTTTTTTTTTCCTCCCAAATTAAATGCAGTCTTTCATGTATTTCTCCAGAGTGGTTTCCTTGTAATATCTAGCAGATACAGGAAAATTATATGTGGAATACTAGAGATTTGGTCTCTGTTTAAAAATTGCTCTGTCCTTTAAGGGGTGGGGGGTTGGTGGGTCAGAATGCAAAGGAATGAGTAATGTATTAACTTTTTGTGCATTTTTCGAGTGGCCCTCCTCCACCATAACTATTATTTATCCAAATCATGTAAAAATACCTTTCCTCTTTGCAGTACATCTGTACATTCATTTCAAAGGCATTTAATTATACAAAACTGTTACTAGTGCCCAGTTTCTAATGGTAACAATTATGATTTTCTTTATTACTTGCTTTTTAGCTTTCTAGGATTCTTCTTCCCAAAAAGCATAAAAGTCAAAATCATTTTAGAACCCTTAAATGAAAATAAATGTTACTTTTTTCAAATCAACAAGGATGAGTCAGTGTCAGAAAACAGTGATAACTAAAGTCATTATGGGTTCAACAAAAACAGTTTATGACAAATTCACCTACATTTAAATAAGCTTACTAGCCTTGAAGAGTGGCAGAATTCCATAATCATGAAATATGTAGTTTTGGTAAAGAATCTGCTAAAATATTTCTTGATAAACTTATGAACAAGATGGGAAAAAATGTGGGATAGATGATTATAAAATGAGAATAGTAAGTGCGCACCATGCCAACCCACCATTTACAAACACTTCAACTCATGACTGAAATAAAATCAGCAAGGTCAAAGGAGTGAAAGCATCTTTCAGAGTGGGTCCAAGGCTGTTTGGCTGCCTCCCCTGTTTTGTGCCCCCTTTAAACATATTTTAATCAAAAAGTAGGAAAATGTCCTAGAAGTCACTTATGTTTGTCAAATATCTGAATGTCACATGTTTAATACACTGAATTAGGTTCTTTTGTTTTTCCTTTTGTGGCAATACCCCTGACATATGGAAGTTCCTGGGGCAGGGATTGAATCTAAGCCACAGCTGCGACCCTACACCACAGCTGCAGCAATGTTGGGTCCTTTAGTCCACTGCATTGGGCCAGGGATCAAACCCACATCTCCTCAGTGACCTGAGAAACTGCACTTGGATTCTTAACCCACTGCACTATGGTGGGAACTCCCTGAATGAAATTCTTGAATTTCAAAATTACTTAAGTATTCTTGGGCCAGTACCACAACTAAATGCTTGACAGGGATAAACAGATGCGTCTGCATCTGAGTTCAGTATTAAATCCACTGCCTAATCATAGGTCAGAGAAATAATGTGACAGTTTTTCAAAAGGAACAAAGAGTTACACCTTGATTCCAGGTTCCTCTTAGGTTGCCAGCGGTTTTAAGGCAGTTCAGAGAGGAAGGAGCAGCATGTGTTTCGGTATTTGACAAGTGTCCAGGCTCTGATGCTTGCAAGCTGTGTGATCCCAAAACTTCATCTAAATCTTATTCCCCTCTTTTATAAAATGGCGATAATAAATACCTCTTAATGAGTAACAGGACTAAATAACATATTAAATGTAATAGTAGTATTAAAAACAATGATAATCTACCACTTATTTCAAACACCACCTGCTAGATATTGTGCTAAATGTTCGATATGCATTATTATACCCATCTATATTCCATTACAGTGCTGGGTACACAATAGGTTTCCAGCAAACTGTGGCTCTAACTTTTAACCAGTGCCCTTCCAGCATTATCTAGGGGGATCACTCACAGAATGTGATTACATCATCCCACAGGTCCTTACTCTAGATCCTAGAGTCTAGAACCTATAGCTCCCACCTAAACGTTTGCTCTGGTGAGAACCAGTTCTACCACAAGTCACATCCGTATTTCACAAACCTTTTAAAGTAGAGCTCTGCTTTAGGAATGCTATTTCTCTTCTCTGTCCAAGAGGTCTCAAAAAGCATAGCAAGTCTTTCTTCATGGATGGTCACTTATGCCTCTTGACCTTCATCAGCCTGAGCCACTTTGAACAATACATTTAACGTGTGTGACATGGGCTCCATCTGATATCAAATTATTCCATCTTATATCAAATTATTCCAGAGTCCCCAAAATGTATGGAAACTTGAACAATGTAATAGTATATATCAAAATTTAATTTGACTTGCTGGATGAGAGGTGCTACCATGGAATACGATGGAATACTCTAATCAGGAGACATTAAACAGATTTAGAGGTCTAGAAGAAGGTAGCTAGGATTATAAAGGGTCTAAAGCCATGCCTTCATATGAACCGTTGAAAGACTATGAACGTTCATCCTGTATAGAAGATTAAGGGGTGGAGGTTTGAGGGGAAAAAAAGGAAGCTCTGTTCAAAGTGTGTAAGGAAGAGTTCCTGTCATGGCTCAGTGGTTAAAGATCCAACTAACATCCACGAGGATGTGGGTTCAATCCCTGGCCTCGCTCAGTGGGTTAAGGATCCAGCGTTGCCGTGAGCTGTGGTGTAGGTCACAGACGTGGCTCGGATCCCACGTTGCTGTGGCCGTGGCGTAGGCCTGCAGCTACAGCTCCGATTTGACCCCTAGCCTGGGAACCTCCATATGCCGCAGGTGTGGCACTTAAAGGGGAAAAAAAAAAAAAAAAGCAAGTGTGCAAGGATTCCCTAGTGGAATCATGAATAAATATAGGATGAAGGGGCTTGGGAGAAGTAACCTAAGAAAAATGAAATGACCAACAATAGGACCAGCCACATTAAATTACTCAAAGTTCTACATCACTGGAAACATTTAAGCAAAGGCCTAAGAGTCTGGGACTGTTACAGAAGAAATGCCTCCCGCTTGCAAAACACATTTAGATCACAGGTCTCAACAGCCCAGAGACAAATCAGACAACACGTTAAAGCTGGCCCTACTGTATGCCTCCCTTCTAATCTGAGTTAAGTGTATTTTCAAATTGAAAGGTATTAGAAAACTCCCCATTTTCAGCTTCCCTTGAAAAACAGAAGATAAGGGAATACTCACGGCCATGCAACGGCAATCAGGTGAAGTCTGATCTAGAAAAACTCTACCATACTTTACGGCCGACACCTCTTGCTTCCAGATCTCCTTGGGACCCATGAATTCAATGATCTCTGGAGTATCTTCAACCATCCAGATGCTCTAACTCAAATGGAAAGAATGCTGGTTGTTGAGGCAGAAGGCCCATATATGAGTCCAACTTGACTGAGTTTGTGCCCTTGGACAAGGTGCTTGAATTCACTCATCCTCTTTTTTCTAATCAGGGAGCAATGCTTTTTCTAATCATCTCATAGGGTTGCACTTGAGGATGATGTGAAATCTTTTCTGCAAGTAATGCTGGAGCACTTGCCAAGGTAAAATATTATCACCAAACATATAGGATGGTTTCTTTATTCATTTCCAGGATAGAATGATATGGCTTCAAATATTTTCTTAAAATAAAGAGATTTGATGAGTATTTGAAATGCTTATATTTTCAAAGAACATATGAAATTATATAAGGTTTTATGAAAATATTAAAATCTAGCAGTGAACTCTAAGTATGGGGTGTATGTTTAATACCTTTATCCCAGAGATAAATCAAGCTTATTAATTTAATAAAGTTTATATGCACTTTATAACACTTCACCTCCAAGAGGTTAACGACTCCACTCTTCCTTAAAGTTGGAATATACATGGAAAAAGGAAGGTAGGAGTCTATGGCAATTTCCAAAAATTGTAAGTTTCAGGACACAGAGAAAACAACAACTCTCCTGAATGACGCATCCTAACGGCTGCATAAATCCATGCTTTGGACAAGGCAAAACTCTCCATTTTCTTACATCTGATTAGAGATTGGGGTTGAAAAAGAATCACTGGAGTGAGGATAGTATTAGAAGTAAATGCTTGAGTTAGGAGACAGCAGCTAGAGAGGGAGATGCTTGAAATGCAGATCAAGTTGTCTCGGAGAACAAGATGTAGCGCTGTGGTTCTCAAAGTGTGGTCCTCGGATCAGCAGCTCAGCAACATTCTGAACTTGTCAGAAAGACAAATTCTCCAGGCCCAACCTATATTTAGAGGGTCAGAACTCCCAGGTGGGACCCAGGACTCTGTATTTACATAGTCCTCAAGGTGATCTTGATACACACCAAAATCTGAGAACCATAGCATAGGTTATACCAAGGGTAGGAGTGAGATAAAGTAAGACGGAGGACAAGATTCACTGAAGGAGGAGAATTCAAGGAACTGACGGAGTAATTGGGGAAATTATCTACAACGAGATTATAATCATAATCAGAATTATGACCAGAGTAGTGAGGAAAGAGAGAGCCAACCCAGGAGCTAAAATCTTCCAGGATGTTGGAGACATGACCTGGGAGTCAGTGCACGACCGAAACACGGGAGGGTAGCTGGGAGTATTAGTTGGATGGTTCAAATTCACATCAAATAGCACATGAAAAGGCCCTGCAATAAGAAGGCACTAACGACTGAAAGAAAACAAGAGTCAGCATGATCAGTGAAGGCTGGAGGGTGGTGTGGGATCAGATGGGGAGGTGAGGAAAGTATATGATTCTTATCCTGAGACCAAATGGAAGCAACAGAATAATTCTGAGGCAGCCAAAAGTACCAGAATTAGATTTTCCCTTTCTGAAAGGTTCTTCTGGCAATCAAGTAGAAAAAAGGCTAATGGTCAGACTGTTACACTGTATAGGAATGTAAGACCCTGTTTGATTAGAAAGGGGTGAAATATTTTTAAAATGTAAAGGATAATTCTGTGTTCCAGTTTTCACAAATGGTGCCATTTTATCAAGATAGGGAAGCAGGGAGTAACTAGTAAGCTAGAGAAAAATTCTAAGTCTTCTGATAAAAATTATCTTACTTTAATCTTATAACCTTATAATACATCATATGATAAGTGCTACAGTTCAGCAATAACTACCTTATATTAATGGTAGATTGTGAGTCCAGAAGGCGAGATTCAAATTCCAGCTCTAGCACATTGTAGCTGGCAACTCATGAGCAAGTAGTGAACCATCTCACCTTTAAAACGGAAATAAAAGACTAATAAGACTTATTTCATAATAAAAGTGCTCTACCCTCCAAGGAAAAACTTGTTCTGCAGCCACCATCACAAGCAACTCATTTTTTTTTTGGTGGTGGTGGTTTTTTTAGGGCCACATTTGTAGCATATGGAAGTTCCCAGGGTCAAACTGGAGCTACAGCTGCCAACCTACACCACAGCCACAGTAACATGGGATTGCAGCCACATCTGCGACCTACACCACAACTCACAGCAAGGTCAGATCACCGACCCACTGAGCAGGGTCCGGGATCTAGCCCACATCCTCGTGGATACTACTCAGGTTTGTTTCCACTGCACAACAATAGGAACTCCAAGCAACTGGTTTAAAACCCATACAAACAGATCGATGGCAATTTTGCATCAGAACACAAGCTTCTAAAAGTCTACAAAAAATAAACAATTGATGGGAATGTAAGTTGGTGCTGAACCACTGTGGAGAACAGTATGGAGATTTCTTTAAAAACTAAAGTAAAACTACCATATGATCCAGAAATCCCATTCCTGGGCATCTATCCAGAGAAAAATCATAATTTGAAAAGATATGTGCACTCCTTTGTTCACGGCAGCACTGTTTACAACAGTCAAGACATGGAAACAACCTAAGCATCCATCAGCAGAGGAATAGATAAAGAAGATATAGTACATATATACAGTGAATATTAGCCATTAAAAAGAATGAAATAATGTCACTTGTGGAAACGTGGATAGAGATCATCATACTAGGGGAAGTCAGACAGACAAATATATGATATCACTTCTATGTAGACCTAATAAAAATGATACAAAAGAACTTATTTATAAAACAGAAACCAACTCACAGATTTCAAAATCAAACTTTTGGTTACCACAGGGGAAACCGAGGAGTGGGGTAGTGGGGGATAAACTGGGAATATGGGTAAAACATACACATACTACTGTATATGAAATAGATAATTAACAAGGACCTACTATATAGTACAAAGAAATCTACTCTTGTATTCTGTAATAACCTATATGGGAAAGAAGAATGGATATGCGTGTGCATATATACATACACATATGTATATCTGAATCATTTTGCTGTATACCTGAATCTAATATAACATTGTAAGTTAATTATACAATTATACCCCAATAATTTTTAAATGAATAAATTAAATCAAAGCCAGCTCATCAGTGAGATTACTTTCTTCTGAAAGTCAGCCAGTCAGTTCCAGTAACAACACTTCCACAGGCAAAGGGCAGCTAAATTCCTAACCCCTCTGCTTCCAAAAGGCAGGCAATCCCAGAACTCCACTTACCAACCCCTTTTCCTATTCCAATTTGCTGCCTTCCCCTCAAGAAAAAACCGCTATCATGTGTACCTTGAACTCTGTTTACATTTCTTTCCTTTAAAAAATACATTTGTGTTGCTTGTTTTGAAGCAAACTACACAATGTTGCCATTAAAAACATATCATAAATAATCGAATTTTATTCACTATTTTGGTGCTCATCTCTAGGTTACTGTATACAGTTATAATTCACTCATTTCTCTGCCATGTAATCCATTGGAATATTCTCCAACTTATTTATTCACTCACCCACTGATGGAAAATTTGTTATTGCCATTTTCTTGCTATTATAAATAAGGCTTTTATGAATATTCTGGTATGCATCAGTTATGATACATGTACAAAAAATCTGGAAAGATATATACATAGAAATGGAAGTGCTGGGTCACAAAGCAGGCCAATGTATAACATCACAAGAAGATGCTGAAGTATATCCTAAATGATTGTATTTCCCAAAGCAATGTATTCACATTCTCTCCAGTACTTTGTGTTATCAGATTTCTTGATCTGTTCTAATCTAACAAGTATAAATGAGATCTCAGTGATGTCTCACTTTGAATTTCCCCAGTTACTAACGAAGTTATGCCACTTTTCATATCTGTACTAGTTGTGCATTTTTTTTTTTCTTTTCAGGGTAAGTCCTGTTGAAGTCCTTTGCTCATTTTTCCACTTGGGTTTGTTTATCTTATTCTTTGTAGTAGCTCTTTACATATTCTAGTCATGACTTTTTAGTCATTTACATTTTTTTGAAAAAAAAATCTTTTCGGTTAGTAGCCTATCTCTACTTTATGTGTCTTCTGAAGATGAAAATTTGGAGAAAATATCTCTGAAGTCAATGATTTCCACTGAAATGTCCAATAAAATTGACAGGCTTCTAATTAGATTGATGGGGAAAAAAGAGAAAAACAGAGAAGGCAAGAGAGCAGGATGAAAGACACATGATAAAGCTGTTTAGGAATTCAGGATTCAGGAATGGATAGATACATGCTCTGACTGTCTGATATTTTGGGTTTTTTTCTTCAAAAAATACGAAAGTTAGAAAACTATCATTATATCACATAGTACAGACAGTATTCAAGCTTGTTTACATGATACCAATTTACTATACCCTCCATTCCTTTTCCCATATCATGCTTACCTTCCCAGCATTACTTCTCTTTTTTAAGCTTTATCTGTAAATGTGTTTATTTTGCTCTTATTATTAAAAGGGTAAAAAGTGTAATTTTCTCAGAACTTTGAAGATTCTCTTTCAGGTCTTCTATCCCCTACTGTTGCCACTGAACAGCCTCTCGTCAATACTAACTGTGGTCCCTTTGCTGGTACTCTGACCTTGCCCTCCACATGTTCCTAGACCTCTTTTTGTGCTCGCCACTTCATTACAACATGTCTAGGTGTCGATTCATTTTTTATTCATCTTGTTTGTACCTTTTACCACTGTGGATTTACATCATTCAATACTTTTAGAAAGTTCTCAGACATCATCTCTTCAAATGTTCTGTCTCCTTCGTTTGCTCCCTTTCTGGGAGTCTCATGAAAGCTATAACAAATTTTTCAACGTACCCTTTCTATCTCTCAACTTCTCTCTCAGGTTGTCCATCTCCTTGTCTACTCTGTGCTGAATTCTGGGGTAATATTTTCCAGTCTATCTTCCTATGACGCTGTTTATCTACCCATTAAGTTTATCCTATCAATTCCCTTTTTTTCTTTTGAAAAGTTCTATATAGCTTTTTATAAAATCTTCGTAATCATTTTTATTGTCTTTGGTTGCATTCTCATGTTTTAAATAATTTCCTTTTACTCCTTAAAGAGTCATACCAAATTTATTTCACATTCTAAATCTGATAATTCCCATACCTGAAAACCTCCAGGGTCTATGTCCACTTTCTGCTTTGTTTCCCTTTTGACATCTCTGACTGGTAATGGTTGGTTTTCTGGTATGTTTTTACCATCTTTGACTGTGGGATCAGTTTTTAATCTTCACTCGTGGCATTTCTGCAGTCCCAAACAGGGCATGCTTTGCCCTAGAGGAATGGTGGTTGCTTTCACTGAAAACTAAGGCAGGCTACCAACCTAGGACCACCTGGTCCCCTCCCAGGCCCTGATGTTATGCAGGAGCCAGGTTCAGCTTCCTTACCTTCTGGTTTACAACTGGCTCCCTCAAGGCTGATCCTCAGATACAGAACTACATGAGTATCACACTCAGAATAATTTTGTCTTTTCCACTCACTCCTTGCTCAGTAGTTCCCACTTTGGGTTCAGTTCAAGGTTTGTTGTTTCCTTTGGAGGCAGTGGTCACTTACATGAGGGACTGGAAGTTTCCCTTACTTGCTCCAAGCCTAGCAATGCACTGAAGCTTTGGTTTATCCATAATCTAGCTGCTTTGTAGCCTTTGAAGTAGTCTGTATCAAGTTCAGTGTATGTAATCATGGTCATATAAAACTTTCCTATTATCCAGTGGTTCTCTGATGACATATGAGAAATATCACCCAATTACATTGCTCCTAGCTGATTACTTCCTTCTTTGAATCCTAGTGAATTCACTGTCTATAGCACCCAATTTAACTCTTAATGATGTGCAACAGTTTACCACGCTCAGTCTGCTCAGCGTAAATACATGCTGTCTCTAGGTTTTCCAAGGACAGAAAGCATTGTTTTTGCTTATTTTTTATTCTCCCAAGAATAAAAGGTCCTTGATCAAAAAATAATTGTTGGTAATTTCATTGCGTAAAAAAGTTCCTCAATTGAATTAAAAATAGAATTCCAGACAACAAGCCCAAAAGAGATACAATTATAGATCTACTCTTCCCAAAACAGTTCATCCATTTATCACAATTAAAATCAATGATGAGAAATATAAATATTCAATACCCTTTCTAAAACTTCAATTTAAGCTTCTCTGTAAAACTTGACGAAGTGGGAAAGGAAGTGGGAAGAGAAATGCTATCATCACTGCCTTGGAAAAAAATAAAACTCTTAACTTCATATAATAAATTGCATTTGTTTCTGTATGAATATCCCATCTCCCTCTTCTTCTCCCTCTTCCTCTCCCTCTCCCTCTCCCTCTCCCTCTCATTCTTAAACAAGAGAGGGGAACCAGGAGTGTATTTCTTCCTCCAGGTTTCAAAACTGAAACAGACCTAATGATACAAGCACAATCCCTTAGTGAATAAAATTACAAACAGTCTAGCTGCTCAGGACCAATTTGCAATCAGAGCATCAAGCCATACTGTACAAAAATGTCAATTCTGTTGCAGCCTTGATGAGCTAAGATTGAACACTCGGGCCAGTTTATCACATTATCCTGACTGCCCTCTTTTAAAGCTGGCAGGCCCAATTTGAGTACAAAAAGGATTTCAGTTTGAGTGATCTTGCATCTGAAAAAGAACCATCCAGACTGACAATGTTTTTTAACTGCTATTTTTTTCTAAAAGAAATAAATGCACAGAAAACATTCAATATCAATATTTTCTCAAAATCAAGTGGTCCTATATAACACTCTTCACTGCTATGTAGACAAATAAAAAGCCAGGAGTTAAGAGATACTTTTGTTGCTAAAAATATGTATCTCTTGAAATAATGTACTAATATATTTCTAGCATGTTGATGCAATATCCCTTTATTTGTTCCTGAATCAATGGGGGTAACACTAGGAAAATCACACTGAAATCTTCATTAAGGTAGGATTGGCAGACGAGGGGGGGTTGTTGCAAAATAGGCTGCTACTAATTCTCCAGGCTGATTTGTTTCTTTCTATTTTCATGCAAACAACTGATTTTTAAAAATATTTTAAAAAACCTTTAACTTTGAGAACAAAGTAAAATTTCCTCCCTACTTTGGCTAGCATCAAATTTGCCAGGTGGTAACTTAAAACTTACATCTCTCAGAAATTTCACTGAGTTCCCTGCTGACCAATCAGGATGGAGCTGCCTCAATCTCTTCCAATATTTTTCTGGAGCCTATCTAGCTAGTTCACATTCTAATTAGTTCATTTACTCAACTGTGTGCTCCTTCATCAACTTGTGTGTCCTCGGTACATCCCTCTGCTTCCTTCAGACTCACTAGGATTATAGGCAAGAGAGTTTCACTGAAAAGTCCTGGACTCTGTAAAGAAAACTATTTTCTTGCCCTTTAGAAATCACACAACCTTCTTCAAACTTTCTCCAGAAACCTAGCTGAGGAAGCTTAGAAGGAATATTCTACTTTTATTACACACTGATACATTTGCCTTAAAGCGGCTTTTCCAAGGAATTAACATATGCAACAGTATTCCTCTGCTTCAAGAGTCACTGGACTCTGTGCTGGTCCTCAAGTGACTGGAACTCACAGTCCCACCTCAGGGCCTTTGGACTTGCTCTCTCTCCTGCGTGGAATCATCTTACAGCAGGTACCCTCTAGATAGCATCAGGCTTAAGGCTCAAAACACACAACTGTTTATCATTCTCAACCTGTCCAGAGTAAATAAATGCTGTCTCCATATTCTTCAAGATTTGAAAGCAATGTCTTTACTTGCCCCCTGTCATCTCAGGATCCCAAAACAAAAAGCTCTCCAAAAATATTTGCTGGTAGTTGCACGGTATGAAAAAAGCCACACAGAGGCAGGTTAGCTCCAAAATTTAAATTCTTCATCATTACTCTTTACCACAGCTAAATAAATCCCAGCACATCCATCATATGACACATTATGCAACTCAGAAAAATAAAGAAGTGGCTCGATATAAACTTATGCTAACTATCCCTAAGATGGGACATTGAAATCAAGACTATAAGGTATAGCATATTTCTCATATATGTGAAAGAAAAAATGGGTGCTTTTTGTCATCATATGCAGCAGGGAAAAAGCAGACGATGTGGGCAACACAGTTGTACTAGGAAAGGTGGAATGGAGGCCTTGGTGTCAGGGATGGAAGATGCTTATTTTTTACCAATTTGTACTGTTTAGATTTTTACCATTTATATGAAGTGTTAAATAAAATTTATCATTTAAAAAAAAGTCTGCCTCCCCCCATCCCAACAGTTATCAGAGTTTCCAGAAAGAGTTCTTTGTACACCAATTATGGAAAAAACAGGCTCTCATTGGTGCTTGCATTAATGCCTATAAACATAAAAGTAATGCTCTCTGGGTTGTGAAAGGGTAAGTAGTCCACAGAGAAACAGGTATAGGAATAAAGGACAGCAAGTTGGCATCAACGCTTCTTCCATCCTCCGGTATCTTATTCCCAGCAATTTCAGCAAAATTCTGCTATGGTCCACAGAGAAGGCACAGGGCCCTCATCACTGTTCCTCCCCCTACACAGACCCTTTCAATCACAAACACCCTCCACCAAACCCACGCATCTCAAATCATCTCTGGCACAAACATATAAAAACAACAACAACAACAAAATCTGCATGGAGGGACGGGACCTCAAGACCAAGTAAAAGGCAAAGATGCTAAGTAGTCAGTGATAACAATCTGCTGTCAGGCTGAAGTTAAGGAATGGTCCAGAGTCCATAATCAAACATGGTTCTACTCATAGGTATGGGTGGGCATCTGGAACTGGATCCAGTGCTGGCTCTGCCACTAGCTTGCCAGGGGATCTCGGACAAGTGGAAGTGGCTTCACCTCCCCAAGCAGGTTAGGTAACCATTCTTCAGACTCTGGGTTTTACCCCATTACAATCATGAAACAAAGACTGTGGGTCAGGGCATAATTTGTACAAATGAAGTAGGATTGAGTGGAAATTATCACCCCATGTTTCAAAAAAAGAAATATTATTTTTTGAAACTTCTGCTTGGATTACATGTGTGACTATGTTGTATCTATATGTATACATGTACACAGTGGGTAACAGAATACATAAAAATAGGAAATGTCAGTAAATAACCCATACTGAGAGTAAATATTATTTTCAAAGCCTTTGCCTCATCTGTGTGCGTGTGAATATGTACTAGGTAAGGATTCAAAATAGTTCTCTTAGTGTACATCACAGTCATTTGAAAGCCATAGGCCAAGATATTCCCTAAGCATCTTTCAGGCTCGGAGTTTGATAAGTCAGCTGGAGGCAGTATTAGCTAGTGAATTTGAACGTGATAAAAGTCTGGATTTAAAGCCCTGTTCTGCCACTTACAGTGCTAAGAACTTGGTACAGGTTAACTTTCCCAGCCTCTGTTTCCTTGACTTTCTCTAAAGACCCAACTGAAGCCTTGGATGTCTGGGAACAGGAAGGACATGTCCTCTATTCATCTGCCCTTCTGCATTGCTTCTCTATATGTTCCCAGCTCAGAAAACCATTTTTTTTTCACTCTTCTGAGTTTGCCTTATCTCTCTTTTTCAGCATATTTGTCATCTCTATGGTAACATTATAATTCCTCTACCTGTTGGGTTACTGGGCATACAAGAGGAGAAAAAACATGTGAGAATTTAGAACTATGTTGGTGTCTAGGATGTCCTCAATAAATGCGAACATTAATAGCAGTGGGAAAAGTAATCATAGGTGCTGTCCTGGTAGTGCTGATAGTCTAGGTAGTATTTATCCTTAATGCTGGTCGAAATGTCTCCATAAAATGAAAAGTATAGGGTGAGATGTTAGATCGAGATAGTCAAAGTAGCTAAATGATATCTTACAAGAAGTTTTTCATTTTAATAGAAGACCATAGAAAATTCCAAATGAATTCAAGGCCAAAGAAATTACCCTTTGATGGAAGAATTTTAGGCACCCAGACAATCTAAAGAAGGAAGTAATTTGTTCTGGTGGAAAGGGTCCAAAGAGAGGTACCTCTCCCTTGCGCCCAACCCTTGAAAACAAATCAAAAATAGCACCAATAATCTCAGACTGATTACGGTTGTGAGGCAAAGAGAATTCTTAAGTGTGCCTTCTCTCCTTGAATAATCACAATCTTGTTACTTTGGGTTGCTTTGACAAGCCTTCTGGGAGGCAGGAAAGGTGCTGTGTTAAGATATTTCTCCTGCCTTGTCAGCACTGATTATAATGTTTCCAAATGATCATCCACAATATATCGCACCAATGATCTGTGTCTTCCTGTCTCCATAATATTGACACCGTGTGATAAAGATCTGTGTGTTAACAATGCCGGAGCACGCTGCACATGTTTCTGTGTCTGAGGATGTATTTAGGCTGGTCTATTTAGTCAGACTCCAAGGCACCTCAGAGACAGAGAGAAGGCTCCAATGTGGCTGATTCCCATGTTGAAAAAAAAAAAAAAAAAGCATTAGAAAGGAAGGGGAGCATGATCTGAATCCCTGCTCTGCCAGGAAACATATGTCAGGTGCTTGGCAACGAACTTCCATACATCTCTAAATCTTGAAAACCACACTCAAGAATATAAGAGCCCTGTCAGGTCACGTTGTCTTGTTTGAAAAGCAGACCAGGAATACCAGAAACTCATAGGACCTTGCCAACACAGAGCCCACCAAGACGCTATCTCACAAACTTCTCTGACACTTGGGTTTGCTCTAGCAGTGAATTATGGAGTCCCACTTCCCTCCTTCCCAGCCTGAGTCGTATTCTGGAATTTTGCAGAACTGGCTATATACATCCAGAAGACTTGCAAGTACGTCTTCAAAGCAAACAAGTAGCTCACTACTGATGTGCTCATCACTTCAGCTGTTCATTAAGGGTCCTGGGCTTGCAGCCAGAAACCTCTGGCTCTTAACTAATGTGCTGGATGAACTCAGTCAAGTCCCTTTCCTTCTCTGAGCCTCAGTTTTCTCATCTCTTACACAAGCTGGTAAAAGGAGATTATCTCTAACCTTGGTTCTGACTACAGGAGCCTATTAATTTTTAAAACTTTGGGGCTGAGAAACAAAAGTACCTTTCTAAGCAATTAATTAAATGTACAGATAAAATCACATTAACTTATAAATCAGAATGTCCCTTCTAATTACATCTTAAGCAACATCACAATGGAAGTTGCCCACAGCTACCAATGCAGTTAATCAGCAACTACTGAAACCGTCACATTCTTCTTCCATCTAAAAGAACTGAAGCCTCTGGGAACACACTATACGGCAAGGTTTTCAATTTCAATGTTAGGATGTTTTCCTTTTAGGTAATGTCCTTCGTTTAAAGACAATGACCGCCTCTTCTGAGACATCTAGTGTTAGCTCAAAGTTTCAGTTGGTCATTCAAGAGTATTTTGTGAGTTTTCCAATGTCACACACTGTCCTAGGCACTGTGATTACAGCTTTAATTTCGAGACCAGGCCCATGATCTTACACACAGGCTGAGTAGCAGATATAATGAAGTAAAGGGACACATGTTACCGTGCAACTGCAGGAACACGCTATAAAGACATCTAACTCGGCTCCTGAGGCGTCAAGGGAGATTTTCCTGAAGAAGCAATAACTATGCTGAGACTTTAAATACAGGTATAAATTAACAAGCAAAAGCAACAGGGGGTGGAAGAGCAGAAACTCCTTCCCAATTACTGGAAGAGCAAAATCAAACATTTGAAGGTAAACTAACCACCTAAAAATCGCCGTCCTCCAAATTCAAAATATCCCCTCCTAGAATAGCTCTATTTGACACTCTAGTAATGGGTGTAACTACAATACAAGCCAGAATATGTTTCATACGCAACACTCTGTCTTAACACACAGGGAAGGAACAGTGACACAGCAATGTAAGTTTAAGAGTCACGAGAATTTAAAAGGACAGACCTGGATCACAAGCCTGGGTCGGTTACTCTGGATCTGGTTCAGCTGGACAAGTTGCTTAACCTCTGTAATGTCAGTAGGGTTTTTTGTTTGTTTGTTTGTTTTGGCTGTACCACAGCATGTGGAAGTCCCCAGGTGCAAACTGCATGACAGATAACGGCAACACCTGATCCTTAATCCAGCAGCCTTACTGGAACTTCCTCTGTGATGTCAGTTTTATCTTCAGTTAAGAGGTAGGCTGGTGCATGACATCTGTTTAACAAATACTAGGTAACAGATTAGTCCTTGCCACACAACAGACACTGCAAAGTGCTTCAGTCACTGACCAACATAAGTCCTGGCAGCAGACACAGAAGGGGCATTCTGTTACCATCTTCAACATCTCGGTGAAGAAATGGACACCTGAGCAAATTCAATAATCACACCAATGTAACAACAGCGAGCAAAGTGGAGACAGGCCTTAAACTCTAGTGGCCTGCATTCAGAGCCCAAGTCTTTCCACCTTCTACTTCTCCACTGCAAGTCATGCCAGAAAAGTAGGTTTCCCCCACTGAAGTGGCAAAAACAAAATAAAACACAAACAACAACAACAACAAACAGCATATTAAAGAAGCAGATATTGCAAATATAAGTTAGTTCTTGGTGTGCATTTCATTCACAAATGGCTGTGGTTATTTAAAACACATGTTTTGCACAGCTGCCTATCAAAGCTACCTGAGCTCAACTACCATCTTTGACTAAGAGGCCAGGGTTAAAAGCAACCGATTCAGAAAATAAATTTGGACCTGAAAAGGGAAAGATGAGAAAACAGTTCGCTGGACAAGATGTCTGGCACCTTCGGCCACTTTTCAATGAAACTGAAGGTGAAAGACATTGAGGTCACCTAGAAAACAATTTAAGAGGGCTAGAAAGGACGTGGGTGTGACGGTAACTTGTTACTGGCAGAAGGAAGCCCTGACATACTCCGAGGGTGTTGAAAACATAGTAACGCTGGGGAAGAGAGGAGGTTTTCTTACCCCGCAGCTGGATTCACTAAATTGGGAGACAGAGCTTGACACTTTGACAGAGCAGCACATTGGCCTGGCTCACGGTGTCATTTTATGTCAAGTATTAGTACAAATAACGACACTGATGTACTGAAGGACCATTTGATGCTTCCTCAAATGCTTTCCAACTTGGCACAGAAAAAAACGAGTGTAACGAACATCACTGTGATGACTACGCCTCTCAAAGAGCTTTCAAAGTTGCCTCTAGGTTTAGCAGCTTGTTTCCTTACCTGTGGACAACAGCATGGACCGAAGCAGACACTATACCACTGTTTTGTGTGTGTGTGTGGATACGTGTGTGTGTTTTGCTGGAAGTGGAAGGGGCTTGGAGTTCTCCTCTTGAAGCTGTTTGAAAGGGATCCAAACACTAGAGAATAACTGGGGCAAACAGTAATATGCAGACGCAGACGTGAGGCCAGGACTAAAAATACAGATTTCTGGGTTCTCAGCCCCAAGGTTTTGATTCAGGAAGCCTCCAGCAGAGTCTAGAAACTTGCATCTTGATTAAGATGCTCATGTCAACTTCAGGATCAGCTGGATGGGACATCCACTGGTGCAGAGACTCAAGAGAGCAGGACACTGGTCCCAGTTCTGACACCCACTGGAGATAGGACCTCTGGCAAGTCACTTCTAAGTTTCTTCAGCTGATTCTCATTTTCCCTCAGTTGATAAAGTAAGGAGAAAGTCCTTGGGAAAGATCTCCAAGGATATCTGGCTCCATTAGTCTAGAAGGGGGTGTTGGAGCTAGCAGCCAGCATAACATGTAATTAGGAACCTTGGGGCCAGGAGTCAACCAAACCCAGGTTTGAATTTCATCACTGCTGCCTTCCAGGTGCTGGGCCACAGACAACTAATGTCACTTCTCTGGGACAAGTAACATAATTTCTCTAAGGCTCAGTTCCCTCCACTATAAAATGCTGCTGATGGTAACAGTGCCTATGGCATAGATTTCTGTGGGTGTTACATAGGCAGTGTACAAAGTTAAGTGCCGAGAGTGCCCTGCCGAGTGCCCACTGCCTGTTGGTTGTGAATACCCACGACAAGGTCAACCAGAAGAGCTGTCTGCCATCCCCTGGAGCTACTGTGATTAATGAGGTTCAGGGAAAGGTAACCCTAGCTGAGCAATCCTTGGGCTTGTCTTTTATCAAGAGAAATTCACAAGAAATGCACTTTTCTTGGGAGAACAGTTTAATGCCAGAGCGAGGCATTAAACTATGTCTCTTAGGAAATACGGGAACCAGTTAGAGAAGGGTGTTATAGCATCTATACCACCTGCAGCTCAGGGACACCCTGCTC
>PVHT020000165.1:16367241-16397718 GCA_004024745.2 Catagonus wagneri
CTGAGCAATCCTTGGGCTTGTCTTTTATCAAGAGAAATTCACAAGAAATGCACTTTTCTTGGGAGAACAGTTTAATGCCAGAGCGAGGCATTAAACTATGTCTCTTAGGAAATACGGGAACCAGTTAGAGAAGGGTGTTATAGCATCTATACCACCTGCAGCTCAGGGACACCCTGCTCTGGAATCAACGGGGCACTCATTGAAGTGGCATATTCTTGTCCCTACTGGATCAGACCCCCAAGGGAATGGGTCCAATAACGTGCTTTTCTCAGAAATTACCCAGGAGATTCTTCTATGAGAAGAGACTCTGCTAGAGACTCACTGGCAAATACTGCTAATGAAACAACACTCCCCCCCCCAACCCCTGCCAATTCTTCAGTCCTGTGTTTACCCTTAAAAAAAGGGGGGGGGGGCAAATGGAACTTGCGCATCTGTGCACTTACCAAGAATCTAAACTTCTTATATTCTTGCCATCTCCAATGCAGCTGGGTTCCAAGCGGGTGTCTAATTTCTGCATAATTCATGATTCCCCAGGGAAACAAACACTAACCAAGGGCTGGCTACTTAAGGATGTGATTATGTCAACTTCCTTGGAAGGGCAGTATGGTTTATACAATTAAATACAAAAAGTGAGTGCCTCCTTCTTCCTCTGCCTCTTCTATTCAACACCATTCCTCTCCCATCCCCTCCCCACTGGGTTTCTTTACCCTTTTCCCATTTCTTTCCCTTTATGCTTTCTATTCTTTATGCTCTTCTCTGGATTTCTTTTCCCTCCCTTCCACTTCTCTCTCCCCCACCTGATTCCTCATATTCTTTGTCCCAACCACCCTATAGCTTTCCTTCTCTGTCTCTTTCCCTTTCTTTCTTTGCCTCTGTGTGTCTCTGATTCATCACTTACACTGCCTGTGTGATCTCTAACTCTCTGTTCCCCTACCTCCCTTTTCTTCTTTTTCTGACTCTGTACTTCCATCTAGGTGTCTTTTTCTTTCTGTCCTCTGTTACACAAAATACCTTGCTGTCCATTCCTTTTCTTGACGCCCCCATCTCCTGGCTCCCCTCCCAGTAAGAAACCTCCCAGGGGCAGGCTTCTGGCCAAGCATGCATGTATCCCATGCAAAATCAGCCAGTGCCCTCTACAAGTCAAGGGACTCACCCTACTCACAAGTTCTCAGCAATCTGTTCCAGAGGCCCTGACTGAGGTGGATAACTCCTGGGAGGGAAACTATGGGAGCTGGAAAGACGCAGCAGCCACTACAGAGTGGAAACAGCAAGGCTACACAGCTCTAGTACCCAAAGCTTCCCCCTGAAGGAAAGGCTGCTGGGCTAGGCTCTAGCAGTGGAGGGTTCTTTTGCCTTCTGAGTGTTCATCGCTTCATTTCCATAGCACAAACAGCTCCCCGCTGGCAGACGGTGGAGGAGCAGTGCCAAGGGGGTGTTGGGAAAGCTTTAGCATATCAAAATCTCCATCAGTCTTTCCAAAGCCAAACAACATCCTCAAAACACAACATCTGAGTAAAAATTGAGTGTTTACTATGCATGCTGCCTACAAAGAACTAAGCTTCCCCACCACACCGCCTCTCAAGTGTTCCAACATCTTCCAACCTGCCACACATCTCTAAGTATCTCCTTTAGAGGCAAGGAGGCTTTTGTCATGAGCAGGGATAACTGTCCCCAGTCTACGGATGGGCAAACTGAGGGATGCAGACGTTACTCAGCAGACTCTGGAGTGTCCAAGCTTGAAGGACCCAGAGTATTTTGCACACTCAAAACCAGTTAAGGAAGGATGGTGAATTTAGAACAAAGTTTTTAAAAGAGCAGCCACGCCCTCTCCCAATTGCAGTCTCCTTGGACAGGTGCAGAACTTTGTCTCTAGCCTCTTTCTGTCCAGCTGTCAAACCTGACCTGTCCCCACACTCACCCTCACACATGACTGGTACACACCCTTTCCACCCAGCCCCTCCCCTCCATCTGAGCCTCAGAATCAAAGTGCAGGAGGGAGGTAAGGAGAATAAACTTATGCATGGCCCCTGGGCTCCTGCAACTTGCCCTCCCCTTGAGGGAGTATAGAAAAGCAGAACGCTGAGTTTTGGCTCGCTGCCCAGCCCAGGGAGCTGGAACACCCGCCTCCAGGGACCACGAAGAAGGCTGGAGCTCGCACCCGAGGACCAGCCAAGTTCGTGTTGCCCCAGCTGAATGGCCCCTCAGTTGCCTGCAAGTTGAATCCTCAGGCACACAATGAGGCCGCTGTTTTCCGACAGGAGGCATTTGGATGCCTCACACACTCAGCCCAAACCGGGCCTGAGAGCAGAGAGTGCATTTACTTACCCATGTTCCGTCACACCCCTAGAAGCAGCAGCCTGGCCCCCACGGAGGGAGAGCCGCCCCTCCCCCGCGCAGGCCACCTGTTGGACTCTGTCCGGCTGCCCCAGATGTTGCGACCCCAAACCCGCACTTAGAAGCGGGACACCCAGAGTACCCTACTTGTCAACGACAGAGAAATTTCACCCGCGCCTCCTCCTGTGGCTACCTTTCCTGCTCCCACTCCCCCCCGCCACACACACACCTCCTTAATATTCCAGCAGTCTTTTCTTTAATGACGCGCCCTTGGCCTTCTCTAGGAGCTCGAGCTACCCACGATCTCTGAGAGCGCCCAGGTGGCTGCAGATCTCCAAGCGCTTATGTTGGGTGCCTGCTTAATGCACGGGCAGCCGAAAAGCCCCAAAAGGCACATAGGTGGGGGGACAGTCAGTGGCCTGCTTTAGGGAGCCCCCTTTCTCCTCGGGAAGTGGAAGAGGTCTCCCTCCTCAGTTTAGAAATGGTATTCGGGGAAGCCCAGAAGGCAATCGGATTGGGAGAACCAATGTTGCGTTTTGCTGCCAAATTCCAGGATAGGCGCAAGGCGACTCAACTTTCTCTCTTGTCCCTCTGCCATACCTGACAGCAACTAGCTGGGGGTAACGGGCGCCGCCCCCACCGGGCTACTCACCCCTGGGTAGGGACGCTGCTTCCGCAGGAGACCTCAGCAGATTGGCGCGCGCGGAATCCGCGAAATGCCTTGTTGTCTCGCTCCTCTCCCGGGCCACGCGGAGAAGGCTACGCGCTCCAAGCAGGGCAGCGGAGGGCAGTAGATCCCATGGATGGCGAGTTGACAGAGGGCGCGCCGCCCGGCTGGGGGCGCATCGCTCCCAGGGCTGGCGCAGGCTGCAGCGGGGAGAGGGGCTCCCGAGGAAGTTGGCGGCGCTGGGGGCTGACTTCGGACTTCGCGCTCGCTTCGGCTGGAGCTGCCGGGCGCGTCCTCCGGGATAAAGGAGGGACTCGCCCGCGGAGTGGGGACCGGCTGCAGGAAGCCACCGCTGATCGCCGCCTAGAAAGAGTGCCGCGGCATTACACTGCCTGAAACCCCCAGCAGCGACTGGAGCAAAGAGCGAATGAGAGCGCCCGGCTGCCTCCTCTCGGCTGCCGGCGCCCCTAGCTCGGAGCCCGACTCGCCCCAGCCCGCCGCGCCCCTCCTCCTGTCCGTGTCCCCTCCCCTCCGCTGCTTCACCGGCTCGCGGGGCTCGCAGGGCTGGGCTCCGGCCAGAGGCTGAGCGGAAGGCGTCCGCAGAGCCCGCAGCATGGAGGGCGATCTCGCCGGCTCGGGCTCGGGCTTGGGCTCCAGCAGCGGCAGCAGCGGCCGCCGCCTCCCGCGCGCCCACGTGCCGGAGCCCGGGTGTGCGCGCTCCGGCCGCGGGGCTGGAGGGAGGGAGCGAGGGCGATCCGCGGGGCGGGGGGGTGGCGGGGAGAGCCTGAACACCGGCGCAGCGGAGGGGAAGCCTGGGAGAGGCTCCCGAGGGCACAGGGCTCCTCGTCTGCAGCTCCGCAAAGACTGACGTGCAAGGCTCCCCCTGCTCCCCCCTCCCTTTGCAGAGCGGAGGGAGCCCCAGAGAAACCCGGGGCTGGGGTGGGGGGTGGGGGGCACTCCACTCCAAAGGATCAGCGGGCAGCAGCGGCTGGAGGCGGCTACGTGTCACCGCCGAAGGGACAGGTTCCAAGCATCCTTGCACCCCTTCGCGTTTCCCCTCGAGGAATGGGGTTCAGAAAGCCCGGGTGAGGGAGTACGCCTGTTCCGGCTCGCCCCGCCTTCCTCCCAGAGTAAAAGCACTTTTCCCGTTAACCAGCAGACTCCAAGGGGCTCCTCCTCCCAGGGAGAAAGGAGTTGCCTTGCAAGATGGGCCTGACGGCCTCCAATCAATTGACAAATAATTAGTAAGCACTCACTTTGAGAGATGCCAGACAATGTCCTGGATTCCAGGGCCCTTCCTGGGTGTAAGCTGTGTTCTATTCTCTGCTCTGCAGGCCCTTTCCGGGCCTCGTTGCTCCAACCAAAAAGGAGGCTCCTTCCTGATATGGGTAAAAAAGACAAAACAAACACATGTGAGAATTTTTAAATTAGGAAACACTTCAAAACATGGTGATAGCTAAATACAAACGAGAAGCGTGATTAAAATATGAAACTTATCACAGAAAAATAGAAAAAGAGCTCTAAGGAAACTTAGAAACTAGCAAAAATGTGTATAAAATTGGGTACATGGGCAGTCTCCTAAAGTTCTTAATCTCCAATCTTCTCATTATCTTAATGGGGAAATAGAGGCTCAGAGAAGACAAATGGCTTGTGCAGGGTCACACACATCCAATTTGGTTAGACACATTTGTTTTGGGTTGGTCTTGTCTTCTACTGCCAAATGTGTGCTTTTGCTGCCACACACCAGTACACAAATTATGCTCACATTGTTGTGCTGAGACACAGCAAAAAGAAAGAGAGATTCACCACCTCTGAGGTTTCCAAAATGGGGGTGGGCTTCATGAAAGAAGGGGAATTTAAGTTAAATCCTAAAGAATAGGCAGGATTCACATACCTGGAAAAGTGAGATTATTCAAGGTGAGAAAGGTCAATAAAAAATGAAGAAGGACATGTTAGAGCAGCAGCAAACATGTTTGGCAGGAGCAAAGAGCTTGCCTGGGTGATGAGGAGCCACTGAAGGGTTTTAAGTAGTAAAAGAAAGCAATGAAAGCTTCATTTTAGAGTGATCAATATGTCCCTGTACAGGATGGATTCGAAGGGGAAGAGATGAAGGAGGGGGAAGGAAGAAAGGAAAGGAATTGCTGGCAGAGAAAACCATTAGGAGGTCAAGGCAGCTATCCTGGTGCAAGTGATGGAAGACTGATGAAAAGCAGTGACACGTAAAGGTGAAATAAACGAAACTCTTCCTGTCCTTACTCTTAAAAGCCTGGTTTATAGAAAGTACTCTGCTGTTAATTGCAAGGGACACTGTATGAAAAGGCACATGTTCTTGACACATAAGGGGAAACTGGAGGCTAACCCACAAAGACAACAGTGGAGCTTTTCACAATAACTGATCCGAAGCTACCTGGTCCCTTGGTTTCAACATTCAGCACCTGGGAGCTGGACAGCAACAGGCTTTGGAGAAGACTGAGCTAAGTTACCATTTCTATCAATCTACCAAAGGAGAAAAACCAGAAAGGGAAGGGAAAAATCTTGTTTTCTTTTATTCCTTGGAAGCTCTTGAAGTCACAAATGAATGGCTTCAGGGGCTTCCTCGGGTTCTTACGCTGGAAATAATCTTTCTAATACCCTATCTTTCTATGTGGACCAGTAGCAACAGCATCATCAGGAAGCTTGCAAGAAAAAGAATCTCAGGTCCCAGTATATACCACCTGAATCAGTCAGAGTCTTCGTAGTCTGCATCTTAACAAGATTCCTAGGTGATTCATATGCACATTATTTGAGAAGCATTTCTCTACCTGGTCTTGCCCTAAACTACTGTTCTTCAAACTTTTTTTTTTTTTTTTGGCTTTTTTAGGTCTGCACCTGAGGCATATAGAGGTTCCCAGGCTAGGGGTCTAATCAGAGCTGTTGCTGCTGGCCTACGCCAGAGTCACAGCAACATGAGATCCAAGCCACATCTGCGACCTACACCACAGCTCACAGAAACGCCGGATTCTTAACCTACTGAGCTGAGTGAGGCCAGGGGTCGAACCCATGGTTCCTAGTCAGATTTGTTTCTGCTGCACCACAATGGGAACTCCTGTTCTTCAAACTTTTTAGTGTAGCATATAGTAAACACAAAACAAACAAAAGACATATGTTACACCATGGCTAACTACACACTGACATAATTTTTTATAAAGTTTCACAAAATAATACATATACTTAATATGTTATTCACTTTAATATTTTCTATTCAATTTATTTTATTTATAAAAATACTGATCATGTCCAAATAATTGATTCCATGATTCCCTAATGGACTGCAATTTGTGGCCTGAAATATATTGAGCTATTTTATTAATTCTTTTTGACTTGAGTTTTGATTTTATGTTTATGTATCTTATCTTTTCCACTAGACTGTGGGTTCCTTGAGGGCAAATTTCAGGTATTTTTTAGCATTGAAATACAGGTCAGATGTTAACAGAGGGTTTTGTATATAGAAGCAACTCAGTAAATACTCAGGGAATGCAACAAGCAATGCATGAACAAAAGGACTGGAGCCAAGGATGGGAACAGGCTGGGGGAAGAAGGAAGAGAAGCTTGGAGTGTAGCAAAGGATTAAGCCTAGAAAATATCCAAAACTCCAATTTCCTGAAGCAATATCAATGGACTATGAGCAGAAAATATAATTTCTAAAATAATTATACATTCTGAATATTTCGCTGTCAGCCAGAATCTTGTTTTCCAATAGAGCTCACCTTTATCACTTGCCAAAGTTCCAAACTCCAGGGAACCTGGGAATGATGGAAAACCGCTGAACAGATAACACTTACTATTAGAGGAGGAAAAGAAATGGAGAGATGGCAAAACCAGTTAGTGCAAATCTGACAGGAGAAGAGGAAAGCTTTTCATAATCTTCTCGTCCTGGGACTAGGGCCACTGACTAAGGGGAGGAAAGGGCCAGGACTAATTACTGGGATTGAAGCTGATTTTTGTCTCACTACACATGGATATGAGGCAATTAGAACTTTCCAAAATCCAAAATGGCTTTTTTGGATGGCAGTAATTTCCTTGCCACACGACATATATACTACAGACAATGAAAAATACCTACTGTTCACCAACCAACAGTACTTTAGAGTGGAGAGTATTATGATTTCTTTCAGATAAATAAAAAAACACATAGCCTAGACTGTGACCATTATAGTCAGAGAATTTTGTTATAAAGAGATCTTCAGGGTCCACCAGTTCAACTCATTTTAAAGGAATTGGTGGAAGTTATCACAGATTCTTATATCACAGGGTATACAAGCAAGCTATAGATCAATGATTAGACTTCAGACTTTCGATCTCGGTCATCATCATTGCCTGTTATATTTTACATAGGAATGCTACAGACTACACATTAGGAATCCCTATTTTAGTGTAAAGAATGATAGATGCATATATTTACTGAGTGGACACATTTAATTGAGTATCTACAATGAAGTAGGCACTGTAGCAGGTATTATGCGTGTTTTATTTCATAAAATTCCCATTAAAAATCCATAAAGTAGGAGTATTTAATCTCTATTTTGTAAGTGAGGAAAGGAAGGCTCAGAGAGCCTAAATAATTTGCTAAAGATTTTAAGGCTGGAAAGCTCCAGAAGAGGTTTTGAACAAAGTCTTATATTTCTCCTAAGTCCATATACTCTCTCTTTTCATCATACTTTGCTTCCAAATCATGGAAGAGTCCTAGCGAAAACTGGCTGGAAGATTTCCATCTTCCAGACAGAATTCTGATTGGTGCAGAGAATTGAAATAGTTGCCTTGATAAGTACATCCTTGTGCTGAGATCCCGGAATACTTTGAAGGGTTATTCACTTCAAGGTGCAAATACTATTAAGTACTTTGAGTACCCCCTCCTGTGAAGAATCCACAAACTAACTCAGTGGTGGCCCATTATACTTGAAAGTTAATGCTGCTCTTGAAAGCCTCATTGTCTGTAACTCAAAAGGAAGTTTTGCATGGAAGAATTTCACTCTCTATAAATTAGTGTTGTTTTGTTTGTCAGAATAACAGAGTATCCTAAGCTAGCCTAAGGGGTGGAGCAGGAAACTGATTTTAAAGAGTGAAGAGAAGCAAGAAACATGGGAAAAGTAATGAAGCAAGGTTTTGGGAAGGGACTGAAAGTTGAGAATAGAATCCTGCTAGATTTCCCTCTCTTTCCCTCTCCTCTCCTCTCCATCTCCCTCTCTCTCTCTCTCTCTTTCTCTCCCTCTCTCTCTCCCTGCCCCCCCCATCTCATTGCTGCTATGTTTCTATTTCTTGTCTCTCTTGCTGCAAAAGACCTCTCTGCTTCTCTGCTCCTATGGCAGAAAACATGAATCCCACACATTTCACAACTTGCTACCTCTGGGCCTCCAGTCTTTTTTTATCAGGAGAGGAAATCTCAGTGATCAAATATCCACCCTGGACCATTAGACAGAACCAGGAGGGTGTAGTCACAGTAGCAACAAACCTCCTAGAAGCTCAGTCCTGTGAATTAGATTTAAAGCAGGCAAGATAGGTTGAGGTGAGTTCCAGGAAAATCGCAGAAATGTGACTACTACATTCTTTAACGTGCATACTGTAATGCTTTAGAAGTGGCATCAGAGATCTTAGACTCTTATGTAGGAGCTCACCAGGGCGACATGAGTATTGGTTATGTGACAGCTGGTTTAAAGAGATTTAAAGTTCAGTGGATCCCCTTTTAAAGATTCCCCACCTCCAGGAACTTGTGCAGATGGACTAGGACTAATGGGAAGTAATGAATGTCCCAGGCACTTTTATCTGAAGATTCATCCTGTGCCTGGCTTCCTGGAAGGAACACCGATTCAGGACTCAGAAAACCTGGATGCAAACCCTGGCACTGCCCTTACTTTTTATGTGATTTTGGATAACGTACCTCACCTCACAAAAATTAGGGTTAATAAGCATGCCTTGGCTACTTCAGAAAACTGTTTCAAGAAGCAAATGAGGTAATATCTCTGAAGCTGGCACTTTGTAAAACCTAAAGCACTGAGCAAATGTGAGATTGTTAGTAATACAAGAAATAACAGGAAGTTAATGAGTTGTAACACTTAGGTTACCTTCACAAATATCTATTCCACCATGCTCTTTGGAGTAGAAAAAAATCATGCTGCAAGAAATATAATGAATGTGAAGTGTGTTTATCCTATTTTTATGAGGCATGATTGGGTGAAAAAGATCAGCACAGCTTAAAAGTGAAGGATTGCAAGCGTATAGTTTTCAAGAAATAACTAGAGCCTTCAGTAGTAGTAGTTAGTAGTAATACTACTACTACTAGTAGTAATAGTGGTAATAGCAGCAATACAATAGTAACAATGATAACCATCTGGTTGCCAGGTCCAGGCATTGTGCTAAGTGCTTTCCATGCAGTAGTTCATTAAATTTATATACCCTTCTCAGCTAGGTTCCATTATAGTCTCTGTTTTAAAGATGAGGAAACTGAAGCAGGGCATCTTAATAATTTACTCACAGTCTCAAATACAATAAATGGGAGAGTCCAGGCTAAAACTCAATTTACTTCAATCCAAAGTTAAATCAAATAACCAAGACACTATTCTGTTTTTTTATACCCTTAGAAGAAAATGTGATAAATGTCAACTTTTGGTGGTGACACAAGTATTATATAAAGGAGGATATCTAACAGTTGAATCTATTCAGTCGTGAGTCTACATGTTTTTGATGCATGATATTTTCCCCATTGAATACGGATGATCATAAACAAAACTAATTTAGTCACTACACACCCAGTTAAATTACTCAAAAATGACAATACCAATTATAGATGAAAATGCGAGTAACAAGAATGCTCATTCATTGCTAGGGCAAAATGATATAGCCACTTGGAAGACAGTTTGGTAGTTTCTTAAAATCTAAGCAGAGTCTTACCATGTAACTGAGAAGCTTCACTCTTAGGTATTTATCCAGTTGATTCAAATACATCTCTATACAAAAACCTGCAGGTAAATGTTTTTCACAGATTTATTCATCACCAAAAACTGGAAGAACCAAGGTGTTCTTCAATAGGTGAATGGCTAAACAAACTGTAGTATACTCATATAAAACTACAATACAGTGTACCTGAAACTATCAAAAAGCAATAAAAAATAAACTTTGAGAAATTATAGCCAAGATACATGTAAGGAGATATGACTAATTGTAATGTGGTATCCTAGTGGGATCTTGGGGGAAGAAAATGACATTTGATTAAAAACTAAGATATTTGAGTGTTCCCATTGTGGCTCAGCAAGCTAAGGATCCAACATTGGGAGGATGTAGTTTCTATCCCTGGTCTCGCTCTATGGGTTAAGGATCTGACATTGCTGCAAGCTGTCGTGCAGATTGCAGATGCAGCTCAGATTTGGTGTTGCGGTGGCTGTGGCATAGGCCTACAGCTGCAGCTCTGACTCAGCTCCTGGCCCAGGAACTTCCATATGCTGCAGGTGCAGTTACAAAAGAGAAAAAAAAAAGAAAAAAGAAAAATACTAAGATACCTGAATAACATGGACTTTTAGTTAACAACCATGCATTATTTGTTCATTAATTGGGACAAATCTACCATACTGATTTAAGATGTTAATAGTAGGATAAGATGGGTATGGGGTATATGTATATATGAAACTCTCTACACTAGCTTGTTAAATTTTCTGCAAATCTAAAGCCATTCTAAAGTTAAAAGTTTAGGGGTTCTCTTCTGGTGCAGCAGGTTAAGGAGCCAGTGTTGTCACTGCAGCTGCTTAGGTTGTTCCTATGGGGTAGACTCATCCCTGGCCTAGGAACATCTTCATGCTATGGGCATGGCCCAAAATAATAATAATGAAGTTTAGGAACATCTACATGCTGTGGGAATGGCCCAAAATAATAATAATGAAGTTAAGAGTTTATTTTATGGAGTTCCCATCATGGCTCAGAGGTAATGATCCCGACTAGGATCCATGAGGATGCAGATTCAATCCCTGGCCTTGCTCAGTGGGTTAAAGATCCAGCCTTGCCATGAGCTGTGATGTAGGTCACAGACACAGCTCAGGTCTGGCTTTGCTGTGGCTTTGGTGAAGATCGACGGCTATATCTCTGATTCGACCTCTAACCTGGGGACTTCCACATGCCATGGGTGTGGCCCTGAAAAGACCCAAAAAAAGGTTTATTTTAAAAAATGTAAAAAACAACAAACCAAAGGAAAAAACAAAAAACTAATGAACTGTAAAGCCCCAAGAGACATGCTACAGGGAATACACGGCATTCTTTCCTTGAATAATAAAATACTGAAACCAAAAAAAATAAAAAAGACAAAACTTAATGAATTTAGACTCATCAACGAGAAAAAAATTAGTTAATTTTTCAGACAGGTCAATGGCCCCATTTGAAATCATTAGAAGGCTCATGTTGTGGTCAAGAACAATTTTCTTCCTCATTTTTCTGCTTACTAGACCTGTCCTGTTCATATTTAATGGCTATTTAGATATAGCAAAGATATTATCGATCTGTGTCTTAAAGTGGAATTGATTATTCAGCATGCCACTATTAAAATGTCCCTTCATTGCCTAGGTATTTGCCTCAGCACACATTAATGCTGTTTTGTCAACAGCATGTATTCAGTGGCTAATAGATTCAATCTCAACTAAGCATATAAAGTCAAACTTTATGACGAGAGTTTGATTTAGGTGTAAACACCAATAACAAAATGCAAGGGTGGATGTAGAAGATCATGTGCTGACTGATTTCTGGAAAGAAAAATAGAGGGAATCCTTTTAAAAGATGGCTGTTTTCTATCATCTGGAGATTACTTAGTAGAGAAAAATGTGTATATGCTAACTACAGCCATTTGAACTGAGCGAAACAATTAGGAGGTGATTCAAATCCTAATTTCCATCTATTTTGCACATCTATTCTTTGGTTTATTGGAAGAGAGAACAGCAAAATGAAGATTGTCAACCCAGTCTAGAATTTCTAAAGAAAAGGACTGTATATTCTATTATCTGCGTACTCTGTAGTCAACCAGGCAGAACTGAACTATTCTTTTGGACTTAAAAAAGCTGTATAATTCTTCCACCAATGCTTTCTCAGTACAGTATTTTCCTTGGAGAGCATATTTTATGTGAGTTCTTTCTGTTGTGGTGATAGTTTGGACTAACACAAATATCACTTTAATGCAAGATATTTGTTCTCCCAAAAAATGTTTCTAGAATGAAAATTTGAGATACAGCACACCAATGGAACCAATTTGGTTTTTAGCACTCTGGAAACTCATGAGATTAAATTACATATGTAAGATTTGAATTTTGTGAATATAGCAAACCTAATTTAGTGTTAGAAAATAGTGAAGTAGGATATTCAGCAATTCCATTCCTAAGTATATGCACCAAACTGGTGTTCAAACAAAAATGTGCACTCCTATGTTCACAGCAGCACTGTTCATAAGAGTCAAAAGGTAGAAACAACGGAAATGTTCATTGGGTGATGAAGAGATAAACAAAATGTGGTATATCTCTACAAAGGAAGATTTCACAGCCATAAAATGGACGGTACATGCCCCAACATGAATAAATCTTGAAAACATAATGCTAAGGGAAAGAAGTCAGAAGGGCACATATTGCATGAGACCATTTATACAAAATACTCAAAATAGGCAAATTCATAGAGACGAAAAAGCAGAGTAGTGGTTTTGACGGGATGGAGACAGTAAGGAATGGGAAGTGACTTCCTCCTGTGGAGTGATGAAAGTGTTAAAGAAGGAGATAGTGATAATGCTAGCACCATGTGAATGAACAAAAAGCCACTGCATTGTGTATTTTAAAATGGGACTAAATATGCATAGTGCTATATATAAAATATAAAACCAACAAGGACCTACTGTATAGCACAAGTAACAATGATCAATATTCTGTTATAACCTATAAGAGAAGAGAATCTGAAGATACATCCATACATACATATGTGTGTGTGTGTGTATACAATACAACTGAATTACTCTACTAACATGATATTATAAATCAACTCTTCCAGTTAAAAGAAAAGGAAAACGAACAAGGCACACACATAGACACACACCCACACAAAGAAAACAGGAAGTATAGACAGCACCGAGGCAAAATAACATGGAGAAAAGAGCTGCTTTTTTTCCCAGAGAAATCAGCTCCCTAACACCCTCCCATCAGGCAGAGGAGCAGATGGAGCTTAGATGGTCTGTCAGGCTAGAAAGAGGCTGTAATGGGTATGACACTAGTCAGGAACCATGTGCAGCACCTGAGAAGTGCAGTCAGCATCCAGCAGGGTTTCTGAAAAGCCAGCCCAGACCTAGCCAGACTGTAGGTGGGGCCAGTTAGTTGACCCAGAGACCTGAAACTCTGATGGGAGGGCTGGTGGACAGTGAAGAAGCATAAACCTGAATCAGGAGGCAGGGTAGAGACAGGAAATCACAAAGGAAGTCAAGTTGAAGCAGCCTTTGCCAAATACATGTGCTCTCAGTTTCCTTTGGGAAACGGCAGGACCCCTCATTATCTCAAAATTCATTTCATGAGTCATAGTATCCTCAGATGAGGTGAAGCCAATCAACACTGCTTATAAAAGTGGTTTCCATTTGCTTAGTGCTGACTAAGCACCAGGCCTGAGCTAAGAGCATCACAAGGAATATTCCATTTAAAACGCACATGCTACTCAAGGTTGGCATGATTCCATTCAATGAAGACCTGAGGAAACCAAGACTAGAAGAGGTGAGAGAAGTCTCTCAAGGTTCCCATCTAGTGGCCAAACCAGTGTTTGAAAGCTGGGGATCTGACTATAATGCTCTTGTGATCACAGAGGTGCTTTCAATAGCTGCTGTCCTCAGAGAAAGTTTTCAGGGAAAGGTTCATGAGCCCTTGACCTATAGTAATCTGAAGAAATACGCAAAGGGATTTGAAAGACGCAGCAGCAAACTAGTGGAGACAGCGTGAAAACCAGGATGCTAGGAAGTGTGAAGTAGGAAAGAGCTACCAAAAATACACTTAACATGCTTCATGGCCATCATCTATTTACAGACAGTCACCCCCACTATGAGAGCCCCTGGTAGGTTGGAATCCTGAGTTTTTCATCTGGGTGTTTGGAACAGTGCCTGTATCCAATAAGCCTTTAATAAGTATTTTTTGAATTAATAAAACTATCTTCTGGTAATAATGACTGATAAGAATAGTTGCTACCATTTATTGAACATTTAACTTATACTTAGAAAAACGCACCTTATAATGTTTACGTCTCATTTTCACATCCCGCAAACAAAATAAGTATAATTCCCTCCTGTTACAAAGAAACTTAAGCTCACGTAACTTCATCAAATTCAACGATCTAGTAAAAAATGAACTGGGTTTCAAACCCTAATCTCTGACTCCAAATTCCAGGTGTTTCAACTTCTATTTTCTATAATAGTTAATCTATCCTTCAGTGAGGACGGATTAGTGATTATGCATATTTTAGAAAAGGGAAAATGAAAAATATAATGTAATGTCAGCTTTAAAAAAAAAACAGAATGCAAAATTATACATGTGCTTTGATTACAACTGTGTAAAAATTCACAGCATACAAAGGAAACAGCAGGAAGCCTGGGAAATAAAACAGTTGTACAAGGATGGCGAGACTATGGATAATTTTTTAACATTTGGCTTAATTTTGCTATAATATTATTTTAAGAATAAATAAGATCTGAAGACAAATGCCAGTATAATAAAACAAGTTATTATATGCGTGCAAACTGATTGCTTTAGGCAGAATCATTGCTTTGGAGCCGTGCGTTGTAGAGCCAGGATAATTATATGACATTTTGGGTACCATATTTTCCTAAAGATATGGAAAAACTCTTTGAAACAGGAATTCTGAGTCTTTCTGAATTCTCTAGCTAAGACTAAAAACCTGAAAATATGGTCTACTATTCTCCTCAGTGGCACATTCAAAAATATCACTTGCTGTAAATGTAACTTCAAACCAGTGTCTCCTTGCATATAAATGATGAAATACTCTCTGTCTCTATGTATACTAAGTTTTATTACTCTGGAAAACATCAACGCCACCATCAGTCTTTCATCCTGGGACCAGTTATCTTTTGAAAAGCCAGGTCAGTATAGGACACGTCCTTCCTCCCAAACCCTCCAGCACTATCCATCACATAAGGAACCGTCAGAGCTCCAGACCCTCATCGCTATTCCCTCCCGCTATCCTCCTTACACCAGATGCTCTACTCGCCATTTGCCATTCACATTCATAACATTCATGATTTCATGCCTTTCTCATGATAGAAATTTGGTTTCAAATGTCTTGCCTCACTTATCAAATCTTGTCTCATTCCTTAAGACTCAAGAGGACTGCTTCTGTTACACTTTTAATAAGATTGCACACCCTGGTTTAAATGACTCAAGATGCCGTGATCCTAAAGCATATTCATTGCATCACTCTAGTTGGCTACATTTTGTCTTTTATGATATAATAATAGCAGAGAATATTTATCAAATATATACGTAGCATTTATGAGTAGCATTTATATGTATTAGCTCATTTAAATGCTATATGTAGCATTTATATTTATTAGCTCATTTAAAATAACAATGCTAGGATCTAAGAACTAGTAGCACCATTTAAGAAAAAGAAACCAGAGGCCCAGGATGATAAAATCCCTCACCCAAGAGTATCATTGATAAGCATTAGAGATGAGATTTAAACTTAGGTGTGTCTGAGCTAAAACCTTGGGCTCTTAACTAGTACTCTTCAGAAATGCTCTCCAAACTTCCAGTTGCCTGCCTGGGAAATTAACTGGAAGCAAATGGTTTGGATGGCAGAAACATATGCATTTGATGTATATACGCCAAGTGTTCAGCTCCAGTGCCATTCTGAACCTGAGGCTAAAAGAAAAATCAGTGATACTGATCCTGTCTTTATTTAAAACTTGCGGATTTGCTTGCATTTATTTTGATGTTGATAATATCACATAAAATATTATTTATCTTGAATACTGAGTTTCTTGGCCTCTTTTCACATTTTGCAACCCAGGTGAATACCTAACATATGTTAACCTAGTCCCGGCCCTCCTAACACAGTGCCTGATACATGGGGAGCATTCGAAATCATCAGCTTGTATATTATGTTTTACTTATATGTCTGTCTTTCCCACAAGACCTCAAACTCCTTGATTGTAATTGGTCTCTTTTTGAAAACTTATGAACACTCACACTGTATCTTTTCAGTTATATCCTCAAAATATGTTCTGAATGAAAAACTCTCCCTCTCTCACTGTCATAAGGTCACAATGTTCATTAGAAGGTAACCCTTCATAAGAAAGCATTATGCAATCTGAGTGTAGTTTTAATGTTGCATTAGCTGCTAAATCAAATGGTGTGTGACCAAAAAAAAAAAAAAGTAAGGATTGAAGGTCAACCTTGTTTCCTCTAAATTCTGCCCAAAGTGCCTCTCCACTGAAAGTTTTGAAGAACTGATTTTAGTTTCTCTCAAGGATGTCTCACATCGCTGTAACTAACCCACCAAACACAGCCACGGAACTCCTGTTGTTAATGAGTCATGATACTTCACGTGATTGGCAAGTGCAGGTCAAGGATTTGTTTCAAAGTTTTGAAAGATAATTGTGTTTCTTTTTTCAGTCTTTGTGTTGGTGTAGCATTTGACCAACTGAAGACCCTCTGCAGTGTAAAGCAGTTGTTAATTCAGAGAGCCTGGGTTTTCCTTCTAGTTCCATCACTTACTAGTTACATGGTATTTGCAAGTAACAGAATCTCTCCAAACCACATATGAAAAACGGAGATAATAATCAACATATCTCCACTAAGGAAAACTGCTATATGTAGCATACAGTAATTGTTCAATAAACATTAACTCTTATTTTTCATTTAACACAATGTATACCAAGAACTGGTATATACTAGGTGCTAAGTTAAGCATTAGGAATACAGGCTAGGAGTTCCCACTGTGGTGCAGTGGGATAATGAGTGCATTTTCTCTGAGGCAGCACCAGTTCAACCCCTGACATTGTTCCAGCTGTGGCCTAGGTTGCAGCTGTGGCTCAGATTTGATCACTGGCCCAGGAACTTCCATATGTCAAGGATATGTATAAAAAATAAAAGATAAAAATAAAAAGGAATACAGGCTACACCAGGCATACTATCCATGACTGTTAAATTAATCTATACTCATTGAGCAGCTACGGGAAATTGTAGGAACACAAAGAGAAATAAGACATAAATCCCTGTCTTTAAGATGTTAGTCTAGAAATGGTACTCATTTAAAACAAAAAGGAAAAGCTACTCGTAATTAGTAAAGAAAAGGATAAGTAAAATGTGAGTTTGTTAAGGATGAACTAAACTATGTAATGTTATCGCCAATTTAGTATGAGAAGGCTGGGAGGGAAATATTTTCATCTCTGCTCAGTTATGTGAAACAAATAGTTTATTCCAGGAAAACGTACAAAAATTGCATTCAACTGAGAGAAGATGTCCATGCTGGCCACAATCTATACTAGTAATGATAGCTTGTACTTCAACTTCCGCTTTTAAAATGGGCTTGTTCAGAGTATTAGGTGAAATAACCTTTGTCTTTTTTTCAGTTTACATACTCTGGGAAACAGTGAAATGACAGAATGAGAAACACAGATATTTATTGGGGAAATGCCTGTGAATGAGTTATGGGATGAACTGTGTTCTTATAAAATTCAAATGCTGAAGCCCTAAACCCTAGTATCTCAGAATGAAACAATATTTGGAGACAGGACCTTCAATGAGATAATTAAATTAAAATGATTGGGCCCTAATCCAATATGACTGATATTCTTATAAGAAGAAATTAGGGACTGCAATGGGCTTGGCCAAGATGCAAGTAGGCCAAGTAGGAAGACACTGAGCTTACTTCCTCTCATGGGCATAAGAAAATTAAAACTACTTACAGAACAACTATTGAAGAGAAGGGCATAATCTACCATAAATGATCTTCCCCAATAAAAGATATTAAAAAGGAACCACAAGGAGATGGATAGGAAGGACCAAGTCACAGTATAATCAAGACCCATACATCCAGGTGGGCAAATCACAAACATGAGGATAATTATAATTGCAGAGGTTCTCTCTAAGAAGTGGGGGGTCTGAGGACCACACTAGAATCCCTAGTTTCCTAAACCAGGAAAGTAAGCCCCCGGAATGTCTGGCTTTGGAGGCCAGCAAGGGCTGGGAGACCCAGAGGGCTGTAGAAAATAGAGACCATGCTTTTAAAGTGTTGCACACAAAATATCACATGCTTTGGGACCCAGGCAGAAGCAGCAATGTGAAAGAAGCCTGGGTCAGACCTAACTGATAATCTTGATGAAGTTTCCCAGAGAGGAAGGAGGCAAATGAAACTCATCCTGGCACATGAGCACTGGCAGCAGCCATTGGAGGAGCTCATTCTACCACCTGGAGCCCAGGTGCTGGCAAGCACCATTTTGGAGTCCTCTCTCTAGCTCACTGGCCTCTGGATCCAGCTACAGCCTCGGTGCCCAGCTGTAGGCACCAGTTTTGAGATGCCTAAGGCCAACCAACTAGGTGAATGAGGACACAAACCCAACCCTCAGATGGCAGGCTGCCTTACAATCCCCTGAGCCCACAAATGGCCCAAGACATAGCCCCAAGCACCAGTGTGCAGACACCAGACTGAGGACCTTCAAGGCCCTGCATCCAGAGACCACAGGGCCAATAGTTCCAGCTACCACTGGGCAGGCACTAGCCCCAGGACACCCTGGGCTCCAGCCCCACTCACCAGCAGGTGGACACCAGCCACTGGACAACCTCAGCCCCGAAGCTTGGCAAGGCAGGACACTGCAAACACACTCACATGGCAGCACCAGCCCTGGGATCCACTGAGCCCTGGTGGTGACTACTAGATGGACAACAATGGCTCTAAGACACATTGGGCCCCTCATCCAGTGGCCCTGGGATCCAGCCCCATGCACAAGGGCGGCAGCACTAGTTTTGGGGTACCATGGACCCCATAGTTAACTGTGTCAGGATCTGGTTCCTCCTACCAGTGGTCTGATACCAGCTCTGGAACCCTGGACCCTGCAATAGAGACCAAAGGATGTATATCTGCTTGCCAGTGGGCTGGCACTACCCCCAAAGATCTAGTTTCACTAACCAGTGGGTAAGGCACCAGCCCTGAACCGACTGAACCCACCCTCCAGCAGTTAGACACCATTCCAGGACCACAGAAGTCACAGAGTCTGCCTTGTCAGAACCCAGACAACATATCAGCAGGCCAGCATCAGCCTTGGGACTCCACAGTCTCCATTCCTGTCCACCACAACGCCAACTCCAACTGTGGGACAACCTGGGCCCCTCAAACAGTGACCCCCCCCCCCCGGAATCAGCCCCACTTACTGGTTGGCTGACACCATCTTTGGGAATCCCTGGGCTCTGTAGCCAGAAACCCAGTAAGTGAAATGGCACTAGCACTAGGACCCCCCCGCACACACCCCCCACACCAGCAGGCCAACACCAGCACTAAGGGACATCTTGGATTCCATAGGCAGCTGATCCACAATCCAGCACCACTCACTAGCAGGCCAGGTCCACATTTGAGACAATTCAGAACCCAATGTTAGCTGTAACAGGAATAGCCATACCCACCAGCAGGTTGATATCAAGTCTAGGAACACTAGGCTTACAACCACCTACTCTAGAACCCTGCTCTGTCTACCAGTGATCCAGCACCAGGCCCAAGACCATTCAGTGTTCAGCAGCCAGACACCCTTTTGACCTGGCCCAGGCAACCAGCTGCTGGCAGCCTCCATACAATGCAGGGTTTGGAAATCAACCAGACCAGGGCCAGTCACACCTACAAGACCACCTACAGTAGTAAGCCCACCACAACAGAAGTACAATGCAGCCCACCTGGGGGTACCCTAGAATAAGTAGTTCTGGCGACCAAAGAAGAGTATGCTGCTCGGGTGCATATGACAACTCCTACAAAAGATCACTTCTCCAAGGTCAGGAAACATAACAGACCTAACACATGCCTAGAAATAAAAACAGAAAATTTGGCAAAATGAGGCAATAGAAGAACATGTTCCAAATGAAGGAACAAGATAAAACCTCAGAAAAGGAACTAAGTGAAGTGGAAACAGGTAATCTACACAATAGTTCAAGGTAATGATTGACAAGATGATTGAAAAACTTAGGAGAAAAATGGATGAAGAAAGTAAGAATATAGAAGTATTTAATGAAGAGTTAGAAAATAAAAAGAAGTACCAGAGATGAAGGATATAGTAACTGAAATGAAAAATATACTAGAAGGAAAACAGTGGTAGTTTAAATGATACAGAGGAATGGATCAGTAAGATGGAAGACACAATAGTGGAAACCACTGAAGCTGAAAGAAAAAAAAAGAGTAAAAAGAAATTAGTACAGTTTAGGACAGCTCTAGAACGTCAAAAATACTAACATTCACATTGTGGGGGATCCAGAAGAAAAGAGAAAAATGGTTGGAGAAGTTATTTGAGGACATAGTAGTTGAAAACTTCTCTAACCTGACAAAGGAAACAGAAATCAGATCTAGGAAGTACAGAGAGTCCCAAATGGGATCAACCCAAAGAGGACCACACAAAGACACATTGTAAGTAAAATGGCAAAAATTAAAGATAAAGGGAAAACATTAAAATCTGGAAGGAAAAACAAAGTGGTTAGAAAGGAACTCCCATTAGACTACCAGGTGACTTTTCAATAGAAACTCTGTAGACCAGAGGAATATATTTATGTAGACCAGAGGAATATATTTAAAGTGATGAAAGGGAAAAACTTATAGCTAAGAATGTCCTACCCATCATTCAGGTTTGATGGAGAGATCAAGAGTTTTACAAGCAAAGCTAAAGGAGTTCAGCACCACCAAACCAGCTTTAAAAGGCACTGGAAAGGAGGAAGTAAAATTGTCAGTGCTAGCAGGTGACATGATACTATACATAGAAAATCCTAAAGATACCACCAAAAAACTATTAAAGCTCATCAATGAATTTCGTAAAGTTGCAGAATATAAAATTAATATACAAACAACTGTTACATTTCTAGTCACTAAAAACAAACTATCAGAAAGACACATTAATGAAACAATCCCATTTATAATAACATCAAAAAGACAATTATATCCAGGAAGAAATATAACTAAGGAGGTAAAATATCTGTACTCAGGAAATTGTAAGACAGTGATGAAAGAAATCAAATATGACACAAACAGATGGAAAGATATACTATGTTCATGGATTGGAATGATTAATAATGTTAAAATGACCATACTAACCCAAGCAATCTACAGACAATGCAATCCCTATCAAAATATCAATGATATTTTTTACAGAAATAGGTAAAATAATTTTAAAATTTGTATGGAAGCACAAATGATCCTAAAGACCCCAAACAATCTTGAGAAAAAAAGAAGAAAGGTGGAGGTATCATACTCCCTGACTTTAGACAATACTGCAAAGTTACAGTAATCAAAGTAGTATGGCAATGGCCAAAAACAGACACATAGATGATGGAACAGAATACAGGGCCCAGATTAATTTATCAATTAATCTCTGACAAAGGAGGTAAGAATATTAAATTGGGAAATGACAGTTTCTCCAATATGTAGTGCTAGGGAAACTGAACTGGTACATGTAAAACAATGGAAATAAAATATTTCCTTTACCACATACAAAAATAAACTCAAAATGGATTAAAAACCTAAACGAAAGACTGGAAACAATAAACCTTCTAGGAGGGAACATAGGCAGAACACTCAAAGACATAATCATAGCAATATTTTACAGATCTGCCTCCTAAGGCAAAGGAAACAAAAGCAAAAGTAAACAAATGGGAACTAGTTAAGCTTAAAAGTTTTTGCACAGCAAAGGAAATTATTGACAAGATGAAAAGACAACATATGAAATGGCAGAAAATATTTGCAAATGATATGACTGATAAGAGGTTGATATCCAAAATATGCAAATAGCTCATACAACATAATAATCAGAAACATTCAACCGGATTAAAAAATGGACAAAAGACCTGAATAGACATTTTTCCAGAGAAGACATACAGATGGTCAACAGGCACAAGAATGATGCTCAACATTGCTAATTATCAGAAAAATGCAACTTATAACCACAACAAGATTTCACCTTACACTTGTCAGAATGACTGTCATCAAAATGACCACAAATAACAAATACCAGCAAGGACGTGGAATAGGGGACCCTTTTACATTGTTAATAGGAATGTAAATTGGTACAGCCTATGGAAAACAATATGGAGGTTTCTCAGAAACAGCTAAAAATAGAACTACCATATTATCCAGCAATTCCACCCCTGGTTATATATCTTAAGAATAAAAACACTAATTTGAAAAGATATATACATCCCAATGTTTATAGCAGCATTATTTACCATTCCCGAGACCTGGAATCAACCTAGGGGTCCATAAAAGATGAATGAATTAAAAAGATTTTATATGTGTGTATGTGTGTATATGAAAAATGAAAAATTGCCATTTGCAACAACATGGATGGACCTAGGGAGTACTATGCTTACTGAAATAAGTCAGACAGAGAATAACAAACATTGTATATTATCACTTATATATGAAATCTAAAACATAAAAGAAGTGAGTGAATATAACAAAACAAAAACAGACTTACAGATATAGAGAACACACTCCTGGTTACCAGTGGGGATAGAGAAGGCAGGAAGGGGCAGTATAGGGGTAGGGATTTAAGAGGTACAAACTAATATGTAGAAGCTACAATAATAAACATAAATAAATAAGCTACAAGGATGTATTGTACAGCCCAGGGAATATGTCCAATATTTTACAATAACTTCAGAGTACAATCTATAAAAACCCGAAGTACTATGTTATACACCTGAAATTAAAACAATATTGAAAATCAACTATACCTAAATAAAAAAAAGAGGATATTTGTACACAAACACATACAGAGGAAACACCGCACGAGGACCCAGCTATCTACAAAACAAGGAGAGATACCTCAGAAAAATCCGTTTCATGCTGACAGTTTAATTTCAGCCTTCTGGCCTCTAGAATTATAGGAATACAAATTTCCGTTGTTTAATCCACGCAGTCTGTGGAATTTTGTTACAGCAGCCCTGCTATACACTACATAGCAGTAGTCAAGTAACAATGCAGGTGTGATATCTGTAAAAGGAGAAAAAGAAGAAAGGAGATGAAGGTAGGAAGAGCCTTACTCAGCAGTGCAGCTCCGAGGAAGTTTCAGATAGACAAACGGGGATCCAGGAGTGCAGGCTGCCTTTTAGAGAAGTACCCCACTGGGCAGGACTACCCTGGTTCTACTGCTGTGCACAGATCCTGAAGGTATGGCATCAGCTTATTATACTTCTCACAAGAGGCTCTCTCTTAAAGCGAGATCTGAGCGGCATGCCTCCCTGTCAGCCTCATGGAATATATTTTGAAAATACTAAAGAAAATTGTTGTTGTTATAGCTGTTATTACTCTCCTTGATGCTGCTGCTCCTACTCCTACCACTACTAGAGCCCAAATTTGTACATGCATTAAATAGAGAACAAGAGGAGGCTTTTGTCAAGTTAGACATCAGTGGACTCTGGATCTCCAGTCCGCACAACGGTGCTACAACATAGTCCTTTGCTATACAAGGATATAATGAAAAGGGTCTTCCCCATACAAATTACTTTCATGAATGACCTCCACAGTGCCCGCTACTTCACCATTAGAAAAGTATCCATGTAGTTTAAGATATATATTTCCAATAATCTCTAATTAACCCAGATATATTAGTATCAAACCTGTATTATAAACCACTACATTATACCGGCTTTAGAGAAAACTACACAGTTCTTTCTTTCTAGGTTTTTTTTTTTTTGACTTTTTGTCATTTTAGGGCCACACCCATGGCATGTGGAGGTTCCCAGGCTAGGGGCTGAATCAGAGCTGTAGCCACCAGCCTATGCCACAGCTACAGCAACGCAGGATCCGAGCCACGTCTGCAATCTACAGCACAGCTCACGGCAACGCCAGATCGTTAACCCACTGAGCAAGGCCAGGGATTGAACCCACAACCTCATGGTTCCTAGTCGGATTCGTTAACTGCTGCGCCACAATGGGAACTCCCCCTTTCCAGTTATTTTTTTTGTTAAAGAATAGTTGATTTACAGAATTGTGCCAGTTTCTGCTGCATTATGCAATTCTTCATGAGAGAAAAAGGGAAAGTACAGATGAATGGGAGCATAAGTATCTACTATTTTTTGTAATGTATTCATTTAAGTTTATAGTCAGTAAAAGTCAACAAAGTCTTCTTGGCTGGTAATAATGTACAGAAGATAAAATGAGGAAAAATATTAGGGTCTATCAATTTTGATAGGCTAAGAAATATTAGTACAGTATAACCCAGTTCAGAATTTCTAATTCCTCCTGCAAGTTTGAAATTAGGCAGCTTGCCAGCTGCTTTCCTTTGAAACCCTCTAGTTACAGAGAACTTATTGTTTTAGCACTGTCATTTCCTTAACTGTAAAGGATAGTCTAGGTAGGTAAATATATGTGTATGTTTCTTTTTAGGGCTGCACCCATAGCATATGGAAGTTCCCAGGCTAGGGATCTAATCAGAGCTACAGCTGCCGGCCTACACCACAGCCACAGAAACATAGGATCCCCGACCCACTGAGCAAGGCTAGGGATCAAACCTTCATCCTCACGGACACTAGTCAGATTCATTTCCACTGCACCACAATGGGAACTCCAGTAAATATATTTTCATTAATAGGGAGATTAAATGTACCCTTATTAGAGTCAACTAATTTTCTCATATTTTAAGAAAAACAAAATAAGCTTTTCAAAAAGGCTTTACAATATATAATTTTATTTTTAAGATTCAGTAGACCCTAAGGAAAGACAGCATTGCCTCCAAAGTCACCACTCTGAACAACTGTAAACAGAAAGTAGGAAGGAATTAACACTCAGTGGGAACTAAACTTTGTGCAAAAATCTGTGTAAGGTATTCCCTGTATTTTATTTCATTGACATTTCAGAAAAACACTCCAATTTTTTACATAATGGAACTGAATGTCAGAGATATAAATGATAAACTTGGAATGTCATAGCTAGGAAAGGATAGGACAAGAGATTTGAATGAACTGAGTCCGAATTTTCTTGGTTAGGACATGTGTTTGGCTGGTAGTAATAATTTTTTTATTGAGTAGCATTTTACTCCCATGGAAAAATGAAAGTCTAAAGTAAGCTTCACAGTGCTGGTATAGCAGTTCTGTGATACCATCACGGGTCCAGGACTCTTCTATCTTTCTGTCTAGCCATCCCATAGCATGAGTTTCATCTTCAAGGGTGGAGACGGATGCACAAGTGCTAGCCATCACATCCATATTTGTGGATGAAAAAAAAAAATTAGAGGATCAAGGTACCAAAGGGGTAAACCTCTCAGGTGAGTCAGCACCTTTGAAGACATCTCAGAAGCACCATTTATGAACTTTCACTTGCTTTATCTCCATCCAGCTGCAAAGGAGGCTGAGCATTTTGCTACCAGAATCAAAGTGGAGGAATAAAGGGAAAATGAATGTCATGTATTCTGTCCATACTGTATCCACTTTGCCCTGCTGCTAAGGGATGAAGAACACGGGATGGGCTAAAATAAGGATTTTCAACAGGTGGGCATGTCTCCTCCCAGCCGAGAACTGGGCTCTTAGTAAAGGTCTGTTGCTTATACGTGTAAATTGTAATCTTGAGGCGTTCTGGTGGGGAGACAAGAGTTATCTGACCAGATATTTTTAGCTGAAATTCTAGTGACCTTGATGTGTGAAAAGGTTCCTTGAACACTCTCCAAATCCTTTAACTGACTAGGTAGCCAAGGAGGTTTGTAGAATATATCTAGAAAAATGACTGAGAGTAGAACTGTTTCATTTTATAAATTAAAATATTTAAATATCCTCATTTGTGGTAACCTCAAGTCTCTCCTTAGGAACAGGAAGTGGGATTTATTCTTTAGCTTTAAAATCAGACAACCCAAGTTAGTTACATAAATGTAAAGTTTTACAAATATGGTAATTTATCTGTGTTTAACATGCAAAGAAAAATTCTTACTAGGATCGCAGAGGCAACAAATGTTGGAGCTGGGAGGGTGCCTCAAGATTGCCTTGACTTCTGACTACTCGCGTATTAGGCTTTCACTGTTAACAGCTCTCCTTCTCTGGTATATTTTTGTAATAAGTGTGGCCATGCAGCTGCATTTAAACAGCCTTCCAGTCTGTGGACTTCCCTACATTATGAATTTTGCCTCCCTAAGATAGAAGCCAGAATTATTTTTTCCAGACTTCCTGGCAACTAGGACGTAGGCATTTGATCCAGGCTTTCTCAATCAGTCACACTCTGTTGGGCTTCTATTTTGAAGGGGGCAGCGTGCGTGAATAGGCACAGTGTAGAATCCACTTTCTGGTAAGCATGAAGCAGAAACAGACAAGTACCATAGTCAGTAGAGACAGCGGTCTGTGAATAGTATTACATACAGTCTCTATGATGCTAGATCTAATGTCTATGTTAGCAATTGTGGTAGCAAGAGGGTCTCTATCGGAAGACAGAGTAATTGGGGCATTTTTCTCAGGTGTATGGCCTCCAAGTTTTGTTCCCCATAAATATTCTTTTTTTTTTTTTTTTGGTCTTTTTTTTTTGGCTTATCTAGGGTTGAACCCACAGCATATGGAGGTTCCCAGGCTAGGGGTCTAACAGGAGCTGTAGCTGCTGGCCTTCGCCACAGCCACTGCAACGTAGGATCAGAGCCACATCTGCAACCTACACCACAGCTCATGGCAACACTGGATCCTTAACCCATTGAGCAAGGTCAGGGATCGAACCTGCAACCTTATGGTTCCTAGTCGGATTCGTTAACCAGTGAGCCACAATGGGAACACCCCATAAATATTCTTTTAACAGATCCCTTTTCTGACAGAAATAAACTTCTGTTATCATGAAGGATAAACCTTATTTTATAGATGAGAAAGCTGAGTCTTAGAGAAAGCAAGGGAAATATGGTCTATAACATCTGGTGATGTGATATGTAGTAGAATAAAATAGGTATGAATTAAGGGATCATAACCAATCTGCTAGACAACATGTGCCAGCAGGAGTTGGGAGGATATAGCTGGAGATGGAATCTGAGGCTGCTGGCAAGAAGGGGGGAATATAAAGTTGGAAAAAGGGGAGTTTATTGTTAGAGAGACCCTATTCTATGATAGAGGACTAAAAACCCTGACGAAGGCCCAAGGAGACAATGAGAACATAGAGGCAGAACGGCCCTTAGAAGCCTGGAGAAAGCAATGACCCAAACTAAATGAATTAGAAATGCCAAACCACCATGATTAAACAGGAAATTGGGAAACAATCAAAAGAAATCAAAAGGCTCCGAAGAGCAGACATTCTTATGATGTATATGTTATGTAAGCCAGAAAAGCCAACAGTCAATTATGTTCTACAGGACAGAGAGAACAGGGAGAATACCATGTTTTATAAAGCAGTTGGGAATAGACTGATGAGCTGGGCAAAAGAATCCTTGAGAAGTTCAATGGTGATTGTCTTTTCTTAGACCAAGGAAACTAGACTCCCTGAGAGCAGTAGGGACGGTAGAATATTGACAGTAATTCCAAGTTGTGCTTAACTATTAGAATAAAGGCACAATTTTCTTACTACTCTTACAGTTATAGTGGTAGCCAGGGAGATCTGACATGCAGAAAGCTATAGAAAATTTTAAAAGAACACAATATCATACAACTCAATAGCAAAAAAAAAAAAAAAACAATTAAAAAATGGGCAGAGGATCTGAACAGATATTCTTTCAAAGAAGATATGAAGATGGCCAACAGGTACATGAAAGGTGCTCAGCATCACTAATCACCGAGGAAATGCAAATCAGAACTACAATGAGATATCACCCCATACCTGTCAGAACGGCTATGATCAAAAAGGCAAGAAATAACAAGTTCTGCCAAGTATGTAGAGAAAAGAGAACCCTTGAGAACTATTATAAATTGGTGTAACCAAAATGAAAAAGAGTATGTAGGTTATTTTAAAAATCAAAAATAAAACCATCATATGACCCAGCGGGTATTTATCAAAAGAATGTAAAAACACTAACTTAAAAGTCTTACATCCCCATCTTAATGTTCAGTGCAGATATTTTTGCAGTAACTAAGATATGGAAACACCTGTGTCCAAAATAGATGAATGGTTAAAGAAAATGCGGTGTACACACACAATAGAATATTATTTAGCCATAAAAAGAAGGAATTCTTGCCATTTGAAGAAACATGGATGAACCTAGAGGTATATGCTAAGTGAAATAAGTCAGACAGAGAAAGACAAACACCATATAATCTTACTTATATGTAGAATCTAAAATAAATAAATAAATAAAATATTTTTAAAAGCTCATGGATACAGAGAGCAGACTGCTGGTTACCGGGAAAGTGTGGAATGACTAAAGGGGGTTAAAAAGTACAAATTCCAGTTACAAAATAAATAAGTAGTAGGGATACAATGCATGGCATTTACATTATATAAAATACCATATCATGTATTTTGAAAATTGCTAAGAGAATAAACATTAACAGTTCTCATCACAAGAAAAAACATTTTGACTATATACAGTGATATATATTAACTAGACTGAACTGTGGTGATCATTTCACAATAAACACAAATATCAAGTTATTATGTCATATACCTAAAACCAGTATAGTTTTATATGTTAATTATATCTCAATTTAAAACGAAGGAACACACAGCATGTAAATCAACTGTACCTTAATTAAAAAAAAAGAATTGGCAATAAATAAATAATTAAACCAGGTCCTACCACATTAGGAATGTTTTAGGGGCCCAGTGGACTAGAATATTCCAGAATATCCCCTCCATGGGGACAAATTCTTTCATCTTGCACCTTCTACTGAGGAGGAAACCCAGGTTCTGGAGGCAGTTATCAATTCTAAATCTGATCTATCAGTCAGGGTCCAGTCAGGAAAGTTTAATACTATAAGTGTTAACTGCTAACAGGGAATTGGCTACTAAGGGCTAAAGAGAACTTGGAAGAATACATGAGTCACAGATTCAGAAGCAGGCACTACTCTGCTAGGACTGAGCCAAGTACCAGAGGACTTGGAAGAGGATCTTTTGAATATTCAGTTTCTTTATACATCCTCTTACACACATTTAAACTTTCATAAAATGATCCAAATATGTTTTCACATTACAAGATGTAGCTACTTGTACAAGTGAAGGAGTTTTCACTTTTTCCTCAAACAAGGAGACACAATATTTTAGTCTTTATATCCACGTAAAACTATACTAATTACTCTTCAAATTCATAGTCCTGACCCTAATAGTCCTCTGTTATCTAAAGATAGTAAAATTTACCACAAACACTTGTATGAACAACAGCAATGAAGAAAAGAAGGGAGAAGAAAAATGGTTAGCATATACATACAAACACATACATAAAACAAGCAAAGAGAAAATAGCCCTCGTTTAAGTATTTGGTCACAAGTCTGGAATTGATGTCCAGCTTTGTTCTTCTGCTACTTATTCAGTATTTATTTGGAGTTCAGCTAGAAACTTAAATGGACAGAGTTTTTTTAGCTGGTGGAATGAATTAGCTTTTATTTCTGAAGGGTTTGAAACCTCGACAATCCTATTTTCATTTGGTTGCTCTAGTTTTCCATTAATTTTTACAAGTAGGCAGGGCAGTATTATAGGCACTGCAAGATAATCTATACACATAAGCTTCTTTGTCCCAATTGCACAGCAGCCCAGTTACTCTTTGATGATCAAGATCAGTCATTTCAGCCATATAGTAACTCCCCTTTTCTCTCATTGGTACAATGGCATAAGGTGCCACAAAGGCCAGGTGGCAGTCTCATTTTTCAATTTAATGGTTAGGTTCCATGGTAAAAGAATTATCCCCTTGAGGAGTTGGACCTCTAAATCAGCTGGGCAACAGAAGCCAACATGGGAATCAAAAATGCCACAAATGGAAAGAAAACCTCACAGCAAACATCATACTCAATTGAGAAAGACTGAAACCTTTCTCTGAAAGATCAGGCACAGACAAGGAAACCCACTTTCATCACTTCTATCCAATATATTACTGGAAGTTCTGGCCAGAGAAATCAGGCATGAAAAAGAAATAAAACGTATCCAAGTTGGGAAGGAAGAAGTAACATTATCTCTTTGCAGATGATATGCTCTTATACATAGAAAACCCTAAGGATCTCCTCCTCCCCTCCTCTCTCCTCTCCTCTCCTCTCCTCTCCTCTCCTCTCCTCTCCCTCTCTCCCTCTCTCCCTCTCTCCCTCTCTCCCTCTCTCCCTCTCTCTCCCTCTCCCTCTCCCTCTCCCTCTCTCTCTCTCTCTCTCTCTCTCTCTCTC
>PVHT020000165.1:16397818-16420360 GCA_004024745.2 Catagonus wagneri
TACAAAAATAATTCTGCTTACAATAACATCAAAAAGAATAAAATACTTGGGAATTTACCAAGGAAGTGGAAGACATGTACAATGAAAACAATAAAACATATTACTGAAATAAATTAAACATAACGAAGGGAAACACACTGTATATTCATGGACTGGAAAACAGTATTTTTAAAATGGCAATAGTGCACCAAATGAAGTGCAGAATCAATACAATCCCTTTCAAAAATTCAAGTAACACTTTTTTTCAGAATTAGAAAAAACTTATACAAAAAATTTTATGGAGTCTCAAGCAAACCTGAACAGCCAAAACAATCTTTGTGTGTGTGTGTGTGTGTGTGTGTGTGTGTCTTTTTTAGGGCTGCACCTGCACCGTATGGAAGTTCCCAGGCTAGGTGTCTAATCAGAGCTGTAGCTGCTGGCCTACACCACAGCCACAGCAATGTGGGATCGGAGCCATGTCTGAAACCTACACCATAGCTCATGGCAACACTGGATCCTTAACCCACTGAGTGAGTGAGGCCAGGGAACAAGCTTATGTCCTCATGTATACTAGTCAGATTTGTTTCTGCTGAGCCATGAAAGGAACTCCCAAAACAATCTTGAAAAAGCACAAACTTGGAGAATTCACACTTCCTGATCTTAAAAAAAAAAAAAATAGTACAAAGCTACCATAATCAAACTGGCATAAAAACAAACTTATACACCAAAAGAAAACAGAGCTCAGAAACAAACACCCATATGTATGGTCAAATGATATGTGACAACAGTGCCAAGACCATTTAATAAGAAAAAGTCTTCTCAACAAATTATGCTGGGAAAACTGAATATCCACATGCAAAAGAATAAAGTTGGACCCTTACCTAATGCTATATACAAAAATTAAATCAAAAAGGATTGAAAATTTTAAAATACTACCTAAAAAAATAGGATTTCCCATCGTGGCTCAGCAGAAAAGAATCTGACTACCAACCATGAAGACACAGGTTTGATCCCCAACCTCACTCAGTGGGTTAAGGATTTGGCATTGCTGTGAACTGTGGTGTAGGTCGCAGACGTGGCTCGGATCTGGTGGTGTTGTGGTTGTGGCGTAGGCCAGCAGCTACAGCTCTGATTTGAGCCCTAGCCTGGGAACCTCCATGTGCCAAGGGTGTGGCCCTAAAAAGACTAAATAAATAAATAAATAGTAAAACTCTTAGATGACTACAGAGGACAAAATCTTCATGACATTGTATTTGGCAATCTCTTGGATATAACACTTAAAATGGTTGGTAAAATTTATGTCATGTATATTTTTCCACAAAAAAATTTTTTAAATGCTACCAGTGGCTTATTGGGCATCATAATGACTAAAGCTGTTGCCACTTCCACCCTTTGATTCACAAACTCATGTATCCTGGCTGTGGGGCAAACAGCACCATGTAAAGGAATCTGATTCAAAGCAAATGCATAAGGCAGAACCCCATCTTTCAAAAACTGTTTCTAACTAGTGTTCTAACTAAATCTTTAGTGAGCCCACCTGTCATTCAGGCAAGCCTCTTCTAGGTTATGGACCAAGCAGTGATACTCATGAATCCTACGGGCATAAGCTTGTTTATTCAATCTTTTTGCTACAAAATGAGTTCCTTGATCAGAAAAAAAAAATGCTGTGTTGAATGCCATAATGATAAACGAGCCACTCTGTGTATCTATGAATGGTGATGATGGTGGAAACATTAATAGTAGTGAGGGAAAACCCCTATCCAGAAGATGTGTCTATTCCAGTGAAAACAGATCTTTGTCTTTCTGTGATGTATGTCCCAATAGTGAACATATCACCCAGTATCTGGCCGATCCCTCCAGACAATGGTTCCATACCAGGGGCTTAATGTTGATGTCCATTGTTATCAAGCATTCAGCAGTAGGATTATATAGGATAGCCTCCTCTTTCCAGATAAAAGGCAATCTATGCTCTTGAGGTTTTGTGTAGCTTCCGTTCTTGCCACTCCGTTCCCATTCCAAGTGATGAGCAATTACTCAACTGTCTGGAGAAAGGCTGACTTTCACAGAGCATGCCATTTTGTTTTCCTTGTTATTAAGAGCCTTCTCTCTTTGCATATATTTTAGGAGAGCACTTATACAGGAGATACAAGTATCTTCAGAGTCTATGGCCATTATGAAAGTTTTATCCATATTCTCCATGAACAGACTAAGTCGTCACGAATCTTCTAATGCCATTCTTTCCTAGGCCTGACCATTTATCCAAACTGTTCACAACTGCTTATAAATTAGTGTTGATTCATATTACTCATCTACATCTCACTCCCGTGTGCCACTTGAAGTAACAGGAGGAATTTCCTCGACCACTGTCCTTCGGGGTCATCCTTTTGTGGGGCTGAAGTGCCACAACTACACATTTTTGGGTGGTTCCAGCATATCATAATACTCATTTGTAAACCTAGCCTGAGTTTTTAATTCTTCAGCTAATTGATCATAAAGGATACCCCCAAAGGACTTAGTCATAGACTGTGGGAGGGGAAGCAACACAACAGGAGCCATTACTGCAAGAGCAAGAGCTATCTGATCATGACTTACTTCTGCACCTCTCTGGCCTCAGTCTCTTTTATATCATTCCACTTGATGATAGATTAATGACATACACGCCCAAATTTATGTCTGGGTATATCCGATATACTCAGTTCATGGCAAGAAGCTCAGGCCCCATGGTCATCTGATGTGCCATAATTAGGCATGTGTTTCCACCAAGGTCCAGCAGCAAATGAGACTCTATTCCTCAAAATGATAGCATATCGTTAAAAGAGGGCGTACGTTTACTCCACCATCATAGAGGTCTACGCTGTGATCTATCGGTGCCTGTCAAAGGCTCTACTAAGTGTTTCTATTAGCCACAAAGACTTCAAATATCATTGATCTACAGAATCATAAGGCCCAAGTGATAGAGTAGCCTGGAAATTGCTGCAGAGCAATTTTTTCCTGTTCTCCAAGTGAAATTGGCAACCCTACAAGATGACTTTATAGATATTTCAAAGTAGCACATTCACATGTGGTATGCTATATTGACTCCCAAGTCCAAAATGCTTTACCAGGCATTGTTCTTCTTTTTTCATGATGCATGGCACAAGGTTCAGCAACTTGCGTCTCTCCTTGGAGGGGATATCCTGACATAATTCAGATAAGTGAATCCCCAGTAACTTCACTGAAGTAGTGGATCCCTGAAACTCTATATGCTTTATTTCTTAGCCTCTTGTTCCGTTTGGCCCAGGCAGCAAAGTACATGCTACTTTCTGATCATCAGATAAAAACGGCATCACATCATCAATGCAGTAGACCAGAGTATTAACTAGTAGGGGTCAAGATGATCAAGATCATTGCAGACTGTGTTATGGCAGATACGGAATGGATATGGCCCTGAAGCAAGATGTAAAGGTATACTGTAGGCTCTGTCAGGTAGAAATGTACTGCTTTTGGTGGTCCTTGGAAACTGGTATGGAGAAACATCAATTCCCAGGTCAACAGCAGCATATAAAATGCCAAGGGTCATGTCAATTTGCTCCAGTAAAATGAGTGTATCTAAGACAGTAGTTTCAACTCGATTTAACATCCGATTAAATTTATGATAGCCTACAGTCCTTCTCTGAGATACACCCACCTTTCAGATCTTTGATGGTGGTGCCAATCACTACAATTCCTTATAGATACAGCATTGCTTCTGATTACCTATCTTGGTAGTGAAGAGAAGTTCCAGGGGCATCCCCTTGGCCCTTTCTACTCTAATGGCTCTCACTCATTCTATCAAAGAGATATATGGATATTCTCCCTCTTGCACAGCATGTCTCTTCAAATTACACATTTAGCTGTATCAAATAATCATGGAATCATTCTAGGGGGTGAACTGGACCTATTCTGATTGGGACTTGGACCAAGACTGCTTATATTACTTAATATTTTGTGTCCCTGAGAATTAGCACAAATTCAAAGTCATTGTTTACTAATCTTTGAAATATCTGTGCATTTCCTTTTCCTTCAATGCTTAATAATTCTAGTATGGTCAAAGACCCCTTGTAGAAGGCTTGGAGAAAGATTTATAGCTGGTACTTGCAGCAATGTTACAGGTTCTTTCCTCAAGGCGACCCAGACTTCTCTTACTTTGAGGGACTATGCATGGGTCTGTGAACTGCCATAGGTCTAGAAATGAGACTGTAACTCACAACTGTGATGATACAAGTCAGATTTTCTGTTACCAGAGCTATAGGGTTTTTACATAGATCAAGCAATATTCTAGTAGGTTGTCCAAAAGTTTTCTTACTGGGACAACACACCATCAGTTAATCACTGCCAAAGATCTTTGTAAGCCAAGGCCTGCAGATTATCAGTATGTTCCCACTGCTCTACATAGTAGCAAAGTGTGGCCATCTTGTTTTAGAAGTTAAATGCTGCCTCTTGGGCTCTGCTACTCCATAATACAATCATCCCCATTGAAATCAAGTTGTGACTTGGTTGTCTCACATACCGGCTGGAGCCACAAGAGCAAAGAACAAGGAAGGCACATCAGAACAGAAGAAAAACCCCTCCCAACACCCTCTGCTGGCAAAGCTTAATGACATGTAAGCTGGCAAAGAAAAACCTTTATAAGATACAATGTTGGAGGGAACCGCCACGACAGATTGGGTCCAAAGGGAACCAGGGAACTGTGTGTGACTGGGTCACTTTTCTGTATAACAGAAATTTAAGAAACATTGTAAATTACCTATACTTTAACTTAAAAGGGGGGGGGATGGGTAACCAGGCTGCTTGTCCACTCTGTGCTCCACCAGAAAAAGGCAAGAAGGCTGGGCTGGGTGCGGCCATGAAAACCTTATACTGAAAAAGGCAGGGCATGCCTCCTTGATGGATTCTCCTCAGACCTCAGCCTCAAGATACAGGTGGCCCTGGGGGCCACTACTCGCTATTGTTGAGAGAACTGGAGTAGTATGGTCAATGTGTGACAGTCAAGCTTCATGGCAACAGGACTGTCACCACCTTAAGATGAGCACTGCTTAGTGCAAGTCCTCCCACCCAATCATCCGTCCAGTCCACCAGCCCCGTGCACTCCTTTTGATGCCTTTAAGGAGTGTCTTTTACAGAACAGGCTGCAATGGGCAACTGTGCAAAGCATGGCACTGCCTCCTGCAGTATGCCAAGTAGTTGCAGCCAACACATTTGTTCCTGACTGTGAAGGTACAGCCACTTCCTGCTTCCTGAGGACTCTTTGGACTGCAGGAAAACTGGACAGGAGTGATCAGCCACTTGAGGCACCCAGCCCTGAAGGATGGTTACCTGGGGTTCTACGGGCCTTGGACATGAGCCTGGCTTCCCTGGACGCCAAGAATCACAATAAATAAAGACTGTGTTTAAAAAAAAAAAAAATGGTTCAGTGTCAGTATCACAAGCAGGGCGATAACTGTAAGTGTGGAGCTAAAAGGAAATACAATGATAACTGTCACACTTAAAAATGTTGCTTTGAGTCATTTATCAAGTAACATGGAATCCTGACTTCACCAAGTAAAGGGCAGTGGAGCGGCAAAGGGCACTAGGGCAGGTATAGGATGTGGTGCAAACAACCCTGGAGGATGGGCCACACAGACAGCAATGTTTAGAGTTTAAACACATTTGGGTGAGAAAAGATCCCTTACTGGGTTATAATAAACCTCAAAGAATCACATCATTAAAACTAGGGTCATAGAGCAAAGGCATATCATCTGTAGCAGAAACCTGTGTACCATTAAAAAAGCATCTCCTGGCATGCAACCAAACTCTGTAGAGACAGGATACCAAGTGGCCATGGGGATAGAACTACCCATCATGAGCAGGCTTCTTTCAAACCTAGCAAGCTGTAAGTTCAGGAAGGTCCTGAAATAGTCCACCATAAGACAGAAGCAGTACATATGGGATCAAGCATGCATGGGGCAGAGGGGATAAATGAGAAACACTAGCTGGTGACCCAGATTCCCATGAAATCCTCCTTCTCTTCTCATGACCACACTGCAGGGAGGTCCCTTGTGACCAGCCAGCAGAGGAGAAAAGGCCAAGCTTTTTTCATGAGCTGGATAGCTCACTGTGGGGGTACAATCTGAAAATGGACTGCAAGTGTACTACTGCCTCACTCAGGAACACCCCAGAAAGGCAGTGGCAAGAAGCAATTCCCTCAATGGACAGAGCTTTGCATATAGTCATCCACTTTGTGTCAGAAGAAAGTGACCCAGAAAGAGAAAGCTTGAGAAGTCAGGAACAAGGAGGTTTGAGGAAGAAGTATATGCATGAACTATGAAAGGAGGAACAAATAGTAAAGCTCTTTGATTCATGTGTTAATAACCGCCACAGAACATCAGAAACAGAGAAAGCATTATCAACCAAATGGACTTGATGACTTGTCAAGTAGACATCTTCCAACATCGACACTGGCTACCCCAGGGCAGGCATAATGTGACCACAAATGGAATAGCCATGGTGGTTGGACATTAGCCCAAGATTAAGGGAAGCCTCTCAGGAAGGCAGATCTAGCCACTTCCAATGCCACATATACAATCAAAAGAGATCACGCTAAGCCCCCAATCCAGTCCACCATTCGAGATCAGCCAACTATTTGACTGCAAGTTAATTATCTTGATTCCCCCGACCCTAGAAGGGGCAGAAATTCATCTTGATGCAAATTTAAATATACTCCTTGTATACACTCCTTGGATTTGTCTTTCCTTTCCACTGAGCTTCAACCAGCACCACTACAATGAGATCTCACCTAGTGTTTGGTCCATCAGCAGGTGGATCCCCTGTAACACTGCCATGGACCAAGGAAGAAAGGCAGTAGGCAAATGACCATGGTCTGTCACGTGCCTTATACTTAGAAGCTGATTGCCTGACAGAGTGATAAAGTAGCCTTTTGAAGGTATGACTGAGGGACCAAATTGGAGATGATATACTGTGAGTGTGGGAAGTACACCCTAAACCAGTGATCACTGTATGATGCTCTGTCCACAATAGATAGCAAACACGGGTCCAGGACATACAAAATGGAAAAGGAGTTGCCCTGTTTACTACCACTCCCAGAACCTCACATTGGAAAACTATGCTTACCATTTTCTAAACCCTACGTTCTGCAGATCTAGGAATCCTGGTTCTAAGAGTGCAAGGTTTTCACAGAACACACTGCAAATGTTCTATGAGATTTTAAGTTCTGACTGCCATCCTGTCACTTCAGGCTTCTTGTACCAACAAACTGGCAGGCAAGAAATTGTCCCCATGATCTGGAAGTGATCATCAGCAAAAGGTGTATTTGGCACCCAGGTGGTGTTCTATAGCATGTCTCAGTATTCCCTTTCCAAATTGGAAGGCAAATGCACAAGTGTTGCTGTCACAGCCTGAAAATGGCCAGCAGAGGCTCAGACTAATCAAAGAGCACCTGAGTTATCTCACCTGAGGAAAAGAGGTGTTATCTGCAAGTGAAGGTGAGGAGGGAAGAAATGAATACCAGTTATGACTTTGAGATCAGCTACTGTACCAGAGGCTATAGCCCACTCTGCTAATCTTGTTCTTGTAAATTACTCCAGGAAATTTAACAAAGAATTCTGAAGGAACTGGTGCTAGATATGATAAACTTACTGTTGGAAGATAGAAAATCTGAATACTGTATGCAATTAACCATAGTGGATGCTTGGTGTACCACCCAGATTCATCCTTTAATATCGTCTCCCGTTCCACCAGCATCCAGTCTGTTGCCTACTGATGGCTCAGAGCTGAGTCCCTTCCTCCTTCCTAGGAACTGCCCTCAGCTGAAGTGGATACTCGTCTTCTTGGGGACAGCCTGATAGATGCAGAATCACAAGGGTTAGATACACTTAACCCACTTTAGAACATCTCTAAAAGGTTATCCCAGCTGTATGACATCTTTGCAACTATACAGCAGATCTCTTCCTAATCCAAATTATATTTAATAAAACAAAAGAATTTTAATGTAAAAAGTAAAAATATAAAAATTTATACATTAGGGAAATAAAACTAGAATAACTATACTAATAATAAGTAAATTATTACTACATTAATAATAGTGTTAATAATGTTAACAGACTATATTAATAATAGACAAGCTAGACTTTAGACAAAAAGCTTTAAAAAATATATAGGAGGAGCTCCTGTTGTGGCTCAGCGGGTTAAGGACCCAGTGTTGCCTCTGTGAGAAGGCAGGTTTGATCCCTGGCCTCCCTCGGTGTGTTAAGAAATCACTGCATTGTCACAGGGTATAGCATAGGTCACAGGCATGGCTCTGATCTGATGCTGCTGTGGCTGTGGCATAGGCCTTAGCTACAGCTCTGATTCACCTCCTAGCCTGGGAACTTCTACATGCTGGAGGTGTTTAAAAAAAAAAGGTAAATGAGGGTTACTAAGGATAAACAGTTCAACTCACCAAAAAGACATACAGTTTTAAACTGATATGAAACTAATTAATAACTTGGAAATGCATAAAGTGAAAATGGGCAGAAGTCCAAAATAATTTTATAAATCTACCGTGATAGTGAGGGACATTCTCACTAACTGGTAGACCAAGCATACCAAAATAATTAAGCTGTAGAAGATTTAAACAACTCAATTAATAAGCAACTCTGAATAAATTAAAAGGATTACTTTGGTACCAAAAAAGCTCTCTGACCCCAATAGAATTAAGTCAGAATTTTTAAATACTATAAAAAAACCCAGAAAATATAAAAGTCCCATACATTTGAAAATTCAGAAGCATCTAATGGCACATATGAAATCATAATATAACTTAGAAAACATTTAAAACTGAATGTCAACTAAAATAGTACACATCAAAACGTATGGGATACAGTGAGAACAACATTTATAGGAAAATATATAACTAGCCTTGAAAACACATTTTAGAAATCAAGGCTAAAAGTAAATGAGTTACACATTCCATTAATTAAGAAACCATAACTAAGTTGGGAAATCCCTGGGAAGTCAAGGTTAACTTAACATTAAAACTTTGATTAATGTAGTTGCTTACATTAACTGATGAAAAGAGAAAAATCGTGTGATGCATCTTAATAGATTCAAGGAAAAAACATACATAAAATTCAACATACGCTCATATTAAACACTCTTAGCATACAGAAATAAAGGGACACCAGCTATAATGGAAAAAATAAAAATCATTATAAAATAAAAAAGAGATAAAGGGAATTTCCTTAATTTGATAACATATCAAAAACAAACAAAAAACAAGCAAAACATCACAACAAAGATTTAAGATACACTGTGAAGATTTAAGATACATCATGAAGTATCCATTTAAGATAAGATCTTGACCATTCACCGCTTCCATTCAATACAGCTCTAGAAATTTGATTCCAAATACTCAGCTGATTTAAAAAGATTGTAAAAGGTATACAAAAGTATGAAATAGAAAAAGAAAAAAAAACATTAGTGATTGTTATTTGAAGATAACATTGTTGTCTATGGGAAAAATCCCCCATCATCTACAGAAAATTATTTTAATCAATTAGGCGGTGACCCGTTTCAGCCAAATACTGTCATGGAAGGCCAACTCATTTTTAGCCAACCAGATAAAAAAGAAAGCTTGGACACAGGGAATTCTATTCTGATAATTCAACCAAAGATGATCACACAGTGTTGATGGTTAGTGAAAGCCTCTATGCCCTTATCCATCATGAGAGCAAGTTGGGTCAAGGTAGGAGCCCTGAAACTATAACTTTTATTACAATGAAATCTAATGCCACTTTTCACTATTCATTCTCTCTGCAAGGAGCCATGAGTGGGGCCAAGGTGGGGCCAAGAACACCAAGGCTGTTGTAGGTGGGATAGAACTTGGCACATGTGAACTCAGGAATTTTGTTCTTTTCCTCTTGGGTGCCTGAGGAACTCTTTGCTGTGCAGTCTTTTTAGAGTGGAATGCAGGAGGAAGTGATTCCTTTAGAATAGCTGTGATTGTAGGATTACATAGGAGGCATAGAGGTCAAAGGAAAATAAAACTGCATTAAAGTGATGTCAAGGTTCTGATTTAACCCCACTAAACCCAGAGATTTCCAAGTGCTTAAACAGCTTTATGGGTAAATAACTACCCATTTAACTTGGTGTAAATTCTCATGCAGAGAGAGCAACTGCAGTTTTTGCAGGCATCTGTGATTTATCATGGTCTTTCTCCCAGGAGTAAAAGCAGACTATCAGCCACATAAGAGCACAAACTGAAAGAAGGAAAAACACATAATTTAGGCTTTTATGGTCCTTCTATGGCTTAGTCAATTTTAAATCAGTCTTTTAGTTAGTATTGCTACAGAATCCTAGATCGTAAAAGGTAAATGGATAATTAGGCAGTTCAACTTACAACATCTAATCCACCCTCTCCCACTTCCAGATGAGGAAACTGATCACAAAGCAGAAAGCATAAGTGAGGAAAGTGGCACAAATTCTACGGCAAACTGAGAACATCTGAGCCTTCTAAAGGAAATAGGGTCTAGCTGGCTCCTGCTGACTGATGCAACAAGGAACTGTAGATCCAGTGGGGTCATGCCTTGTGATGTTTTCACAAGTAGCCAGAAATCCAGATTTTTTTTTTCTTTTTAGAGCTGCACCTGCCGGCATATGGAGTTTCCCAGGCTAGGGGTCAAATCGGAGCTATAGCTGCTGGCCTATGCCACAGCGACGGCAAGGCCAGATGTGAGACTTGGTAAGATTAATAATAGTGTGTGACAGTTAATAAGAGTGTGTGATATGTTTGAAAACTGCCAAGAGAGTAGATCTTGAAAGTTCTCATCACAAGAAAAAAACATTTAACTCTGTGAGGTGACAAATATTAACTAAACTTAATGTGGTGATCATTTCTCAATATATACTCTATGGAATCACAATGCTATACACCTAAAATTAATACAATATTATATGTCAATTATATCTCAATTTTTAAAAATTCTGTTTCCTGTATTCTAGTCCAGGGCTCTCTTCACTCCAGATTGCTTCTTTGGAACACAACATTTTTTTTTTCTTTTTAGGGCCGCACCAGCAGCATATGGAAATTCCCAGACTAGGGGTTGAATTAGCTGCAGCTGCCAACCTATGCCATCGCAATGTGGGATCCAAGCCTTATCTGCAACCTACACCACAGCTCACAGCAGCACTGAATCCCGGACCCACTGAGTAAGGCCAGGGGTCGAACCTAAGTCCTCATGGATACTAGTGGAATTCATTTCTGCTGCGCCACAATGGGAACTCCCAGAACATAATAAATCTAAATTCATCATTATTTCCTTTATTATATTTCCGAAGTGAGATATGACTCTCTTAACCAAACATGTTAAAATGGAAAATCTGTAGCTAGGCAGGAAAGGGGGGGGGGATCATGTGGAGGAAAAGAAAGGGAATAATACTACACTGAATTACAATTAGCAAAGAAGTGTCTGACTTAATTTTCCATGTATTTAGAAATCCAGAGCGTATATTTCCAGAGAATGTTTTGTATTTACAGCATGACTGTCTAGTTACACGGCTGCAATATAATTGTTTTCCTGCTGAGAATTATGGCAGTGAAGTTACTCTGGGTCCTATTACAGCTAATTATAGTCTTGCTCTGGAATTTAAGAGCTCCCCTACAAAGCTCCCTCTTCTCCAGTTATACACAGTGGACCTGGAGAGCATTCTGATTCTACATGTGATTTTGGTTCTCAGGCTCCTACTATATGACATTTGGACATTTAAGAGTATAAATTACCAGAAGTGAGCCCAAGCTGATCGGAATAATTCTGACTTTCAATTATATGAAAATGGAATGCTACTGTGTTAGAAAAAAAAAATAAAACCTCTCTCTCTCTCTCCTATATATATATATAACTAGATCCACAGAACTTGTAAAGATACAGATTCTCCCTGGTCTGAACTCTGGGAAGGATGGAAGAGTATGAATGTGACTTGGGTACACAGCTTCTCTACGCTCATCACAGTTTGAACAGAAGAGCATAAAACCCACCATAACAAAGGTAAAGCTATCTCTTTCATTAATACACTTCCTTTGGGTCAGGAGTCAAAAGAACCGGTGCTCTTGCCAGCAATATCACTTACTACCCTGGGTATGTCAACAGGTCATTCAATTTATTTAAGCTTCAGTTTTCTTGTCTTTAAAAATGGAGAAACTAAGGCCTGTCCTGTATACATTCCAAAGTTGCTAGGAGGATCAGATTAAATAGGAGATCTAATTAGATTATGGGAGCATGGCTCCTTTGCCTCCCAGAACCACAGGAACTGAGAGACCACAGTATTTTCAAGAGTAAGGGAGGTGGAATTAGACACTGCTGGCCTTGCAAAGACCTCACAAGGATGACAACTATACCTACCCCTGGAGTTGTTGCAAAGCTTAAAAGAGACGATGCAAGAAAAGTGCTGGGTTTATTCCCTGCTTCCTAGAGACCTTAGTGGCCTTTCTCTCCTGCATTCATATTTTATTGAATTACTGCATCTCTTTTCATTGAATACCAAAGGGTTGTTTGCATATTCAGGACATTGACTAAAATCAGTACTTCTATTTTTTATGATTGTGATCATTGATTTTTACCAAAAACTGAAAGATTTTTGTTAAAAAAAATCAAACAGTGCACAAAAAGTTTCATGGGTTTAGAAACAAAGAAAGAAGCTAAATTCAGAACTTTGGATCTTAAAAGCGCCTGTTTTACCGTCTTCCCCAAAGCACATCAGAAGATGAATGAAGGGGATACAGGAGTTGGAAAAAAATGTACCTTGAAAAGTCCTTTGTGGCAGGGAGGAATATTTCTCTCCTCATTTTTCTAATCCATGCCTTTTGTAAATTTTATTTTTTTAATTTTTATCAAAGTAGTATTCGATATGCTTTAGAAAGTAAAAATTATGACATGGCTTATACATAAAAAGAGCTGTCTCCTGCAGGACCTTTGCTCTCTTCAGATTCTAACCCCTTACAGGTAGCCACTTTCAACTCTCTTAGATGTCTCTTCTGTGTTACCTTCCATATTTATAATGAGCAGGCTTATACTGCCATTCTTGATTTATTTCCCATTTATGCTTTTATTTATTGATTCCCTCCTGGAGAGGATGATGATTTTGCTCTCTGAAATCCTCTTTTCTCCCATACCAATTTCCCTTTCTCCCATCGTAACCATAGAATACCTCTCTCTCTAGTCAACAGCCATGTTCACATTATTATAATTCCGGTTATTTGTTGACAGGTCTACTACCTCTTGTTTCATAGTTAAAATTACTCTCTGATACAAAATTGCTATTTCAGTATAAGAAGATAAAGAAAGGAGGCTACTACTGAGGCGTAGGTTGGATCCCTGCTCCGTTGCAGTGGGTTGAGGATCTGGCATTGCCACAGCTGTGGTGTAGGTCACAGCTGTAGCTCAAATTTGATCCCTGGCCTGGGAACTTCTGTATGCCCCAGGTGCAGCCAAAAAAAAAAAAAAAAAAGTAGAGGCTTTGAAAGAAACAGGTCAAAGGGTGCAACCCCCGAAGAACAGGATTAGTGCCCTTATAAATGGAAACCCAGAGAACTCTTTTGCCCTCTTTCTACCATATAAGGATATGATAAGAATTCAGAAGTCTCAACAAATAAATAAAGGCTATTTCATCTCATGTATTCTTTGCTTTAATATATGAGATTAATTAGCTTTTATTTTTAGCTCTATCAATGAAAAATTCAAAAAGGACAGATAAAGCAGAACTTTTACCTGTTACTTTTATCTTAACCCTACAATCCTTCCCCTCACCAACCATGGGTAACCATTTGTATGGAGTGTTATTTTCCAGACCATTTCTGTGTGTATGTGTGTGTATGTGTGTGTGTGTGTGTGTGTGTGTGTGTGTGTGACACTCCGTATGTTTATATATATCTTGTGATTGATAAATAGATAGCTAGAGATTACTGTTTCCCTTATTTAAAAAAAAAACATTAATTATATCCACCATAAGTATTTTCTTTTCTCATTCAACATAACCTTTGGAAATCTTGATATGTCCCTGCGTACATATTTACCTCATTTTAAAATTGATTGTATAGTATTCTTTATTTTAATAGATTATTTAACCATAATCATTTTTTCTAGTTTTATTGAAAATTTTTTAAAATATAGCTGATTTATAATGTTGTATTAGTTTTAGATATACAGCAAAATGACCCCATTATGCATTATTCAAATATTTTTATATATCCATATACATATTCATATGTATTCATATATATATATATTATTTTTCAGATTCTTTTCCATTATAGATTATTACAAGATATTTCATTTAGTTTCTTGTGCCATACAGTAGGTCTTTGTTAAACTATTTTGTATATACTAGTATATATATATCAATACCAAACTCCTAATTTATCCCTCCCCCCTCTTTCACCTTTCATAATGATGTTTGTTTACTATGTCTGTGAGTCTGTTTCTATTTTATAAATAAGTTCATTTGTATTATATTTTAGACTTGGCATATAAGTGATAACATATGTCTTTCTCTGTCTGATTTACTTCACCTGGTATGGTGGTTTCTAGGTCCATCCATGTTGCTACAAATGGGATTATTTCATTCTTTTCTATGGCTGAGTAATATTCCACTGTATATGTACCATATCTTCTTTTTCCATTCATCTGTTGATGGACACTTAGTTTACTTCCACGTCTTGGCTATTGTAAATAATGTTGTAATGAACACTGGAGTGCTTCTGTCTTTTCAAATTAGACTTTTCATCTTTTCCAGATATATACCCAAGAGTGGGATTGCTAGATATATGGTAACTCTACTTTTAGTTCTTTAGGGAACCTCCAATTTACATTCCCACCAACAGTGTAGGAAGGTCCCTTTTTTTGCATACCCTCTTCAGCATTTGTTATTTGTAGGCTTTTTTTTTTTTGTCTTTTTGCCTTATCTAGGGCCGCACCTGTGGCATAAGGAGGTTCCCAGGCTAGGGGTCTAACAGGAGCTGTAGCTGCTGGCCTACACCACAGCCACAGCAACACGAGATCCGAGCCGCGTCTGCAACCTACACCACAGCTCACAGCAACACCGGATCCTTATCTCACTGAGCGATGCCAGGGGTCGAACCCACAACCTCATGGTTCCTAGTCGGATTCATTAACTACTGAGCCACAACAGAAACTCCTATTTGTAGACTTTTTGATAATAGCCATTCTGAACAGTGTGAGGTGAGACCTCATTTTATTTTCGATTTGTATTTTTCCAATAATTAGCTATGTTGAGTACATTTTTCATGTTCTTTTTGGCCATCTCTATGTCTTCTTTGGAGAAATATCTATTTAGAACTGTCCATTTTTTGATTGGGTTGCTTGTTGTTGTTTTTAATATTGAGCTATATGAGATGTCTGTATATTTTGGCAATTAAGACCTTGTTCATTACACTATTTGAAAATACTTACTCCCATTTTATAGGTTGTCTTTTGTTTTGTAGATGGTTTCCTTTGCTACGCAAAAGCTTATAAGTTTGATTAGGTCTCATTTGTTTATTTTTGCTTTTATTTCTTTTGCCTTGGGAGTCTGACCTAAGAAAATATTTCTATGACTTATGTCAGAGAATGTTTTGCCTATATTCTCTTCTGGGAGTTTTATTGTGTCATGTCTTCTATTGAAGTCTTTAAGCCATTTTGAGTTTGTGCATATGGCATGAAGGAGTGTTCTAACTTAATTGATTTACATGGCGCTGTCCTGCTTTCCCAACATCACTTGCTGAAGAGACTGCCTTTTCTCCATTGCTTGTTCTTGCCTCCTTTGTTAAAGATTAACTGATTGTAGGTCTGTGGGTTTATTTCTGGGCTCTCTATTCTATTCCATTGATCTATGTGTCTCCTTTTATGCTGATACCACCCATTTTGATTACTGTAGCTTTGCAGCATTGTCTGAAGTCTAGGAAGATTATACCTCCAGCTTTGTTCTTACTTCTCAGGATTGGTTTGGCAATTCTGGGTCTTTTGTGGTTCCATATAAATTTTAGGATTACTTGTTCTAGTTCTGTGAAAATTGTCATGGGTAATTTGATAGGGATCCCATGAAATCTGTAGATTGTTTTGGGTAGTATGGCCATTTTAAGTCTTCCAATCTAAGAACATGGAATATCTTTCTATTTCTTTGAATTATCTTTAATTTCCTTAAAGATAATTTCCTTTATAGTTCTCAGCATATAAATTCTTCCCTTCCTTGGTCAAGTTCAATCCTAGGTATTTTTGTTTTATAGATTTTAAAAGGGATTATCTTTTTACTCTTTCTTTCTGATATTTCAACCATACTCCTTAGGGGACATTTAGGTTGCTTTGCTTTTTGCTATAATAAATAAAACTGCAGTGTACACTAGTGAACACATCTCTTTGCACTCACATCCAACTCTGTGTGTACACATGACAATGTTTTCCTGTGACAGACAGCAGGAAGTGAATTTTTTTGGCTTAAGGATTTGTGCACTCAAAATTCTAAGGTACTTTCAGGTTGCCCTCCAAAAAACTGTGTACCAATTTACACTGGGTAGTGCTACTTTATTTTAATTAATTATCTTGATTATAATATAGTAACTAATGTTTAAAAAGCCATTTAGTACATGTTAAAAATTAAATAAATACTGGTAGAGCATATAAATCAATGAATAAATGAATGCAAAGAGTATTAAATATCATGCCGGAAAAACAAACTACGCTATTTTTGTTAGCTGAGGTGATATTAAAACCACTAGCAATATCAATATCATTGAACTCACAGGCCAAATCTTTTCTTTCTACTCCCTGTCAGGGACTGAGACAAAATAGTAATCATAACAGAGAGAGTAAATTGTAAAATGACAGACAAAAACCCTCAATCTTCCAGAACCTAATGGTATGAACTTAGGTATGTCACATATTTTTCCTACCTGTCTACTTCTTTATTTGTAATGGTGATACTAAACTCCAAGATCAAGTGAAAGAAAGTATGCAAAAGCCTATGGAAACTATAGCATGTTATCCAAATTTTACTTTTTAGTCTCCCCTAAGGTATCATGTTTATAAGTAAAGAGTAGAGTTCTGAAATGTTTGGTGCAGGCTGGCTGAAACCAAATCGGTGCTTTCAGCCTCCCTACCCAGTACTTCTCTTTACCCACCATCTTCACATTCTCCTGTGCTTAAGTGGCCGCCCTGTAAGATGTCACCCCTTGTATTTCCAACACAAAATGTCAGCGAGTTTTCCAGATTAAAACATTAAAAATGTATGGGAAACTACTGTCATGCAAAGAAGCTAATAACACTCATGATTTTTTTTTGTAATCAAGGCTGTTCATTTCAGTAGCGACATGTATTTCTATAATCGGTAAAAAATGACTCTAATATCTCCTATTGGTATACACAACAGGACACAGGCATTTTAATATCTGTCTCAATTTTTATGCGCTCAAATACAACTGTATTTATTCTACCAACATATTGTTCTAGCTTTTTAAAAGATGTGAAACATATAGCACCAGTTGTAAGCCAATTTATTATATAGAAATTTCATGGTTATATAATTATCTTTAAATGCCAGCTAATGTTCGTCAAGTGAGGAAGGCATTTGCTCTATGAAATCTTCTGATGATTTAACCTTCATTTTTTTCCTTTCCTTCTGCCTTGTCTCTGCCAACCCTGCCAATCTGGGAGGATATTCTATCATCATATCAGCCCCTGCCAGGGGAAAACACATCTGTTACAAGATGCCTACTGCAACCCAGAACAGGCCAAACAGGTTTAGCTCCTGCTTTTGGCTACAGGTTTAGCTCCAAGAAGCAAGCACCATTTCCACATTGTTCAGCACTTATAACAATGACAATCACTGACATTCTCATAGCATTATCATATGCGGTCATAGTGGTTAAGAGCGCAGATTTTAGAATCAGGCTGCTTGGGTTCTAAATATGATTCTAACATGGCCAAGACATCAAATGCCTCTATGCCTCAGTGTCCTCACCTGTAAAAGATGGGCTGTCATTTTAGCTACCTCATGGAGTTTGGAGGAGTACTAAGTGGGTAAGGGACTTAGCATGGCCAGGCAGGTGGGGTGGATCCACATTAGCTATTGCTGCTCCTACTAGCCCTGTGGAACCAGACCTGGGAGAAAAGTTGGAATTTCCTCCCAATTTTCAAGAAGGAATGAAGACTTTGAAAGGCTGTATGACCACCTGAGGCCTCACCACCAGCAGCTGGCAGAGACCAAGTAGACTCAAAGCTAGATCAATTCTTACTAGATTTGTACTCTTCGCCTCAAAAGTGCCTCTTAGGCAAGAGCAAGAGTGAGAAACAATGAAGAGGAAACAGAAACAATGTAGAGATCACATCTGATTGGGGGCTATCACGCACCTCCATCAGATTTCCCCCCACAGAGTTGCTTTATCGGGCTTCTAATTCAATCATTCATTTAACAAATGCACTAGAAATGTGGTAGGAAATAGGAAAAATCCATGTACTGCCCTCCTGGGATACACTCTAAGGGGTGGGCCAGCAACCAACAAATTACCAAAGAGCAAATTCAGACAATGTTCAGCCCTGTGGAGAGTATGAAACAGCATCATGTGACTTTCAGCTCAGTCCTTAATGTTGGGAAGGGGAATCAACACTGTGTCAGAATCGAGAGCATGGCCTCTGGAGCAAGACTACCTGGGTTCAAATCCTGGCTTTATCACTTACCAGTTATGTGACCTTCCTTGGGCAAGTGACTTAACCCCGCTGTGCCTCAGTTTCCTCCAGTGGTTGAGAGGATTAAATGACTTAATATAGGTATAGGGCCAAGGAAAGTACCTGACACCTAGCAAGTATTCTCTAAGTGACTGCCAAAGAAAAGGAGTCAAAATGGGATGATCTAGAGCAACAGTAGTCCAGATACAAAGAATGGCAAGTGCAAAGGCTGGAAGGAGGGCCCAAGCTTGGGACATTTGAGAAAGAGAAGGAAGGGGCTAGTGCATTGAAAAGTAGAAAGCAAGAGAGAGAGTGGGGATTGATGAGGTATATAAAACATCCATAAGAAATTATTACTCATAGACGACTTCTCTGAAATTAAGGGGCTGGACTAATCATGACCTAATATCCCCTTGGCTCTGAGACCCTTGGGAGATAACATTGTTGACTAACCAAGAATACGTATGTGAACTCAATTCACTTTAATCCAATGAGCAAGGGTCAGTGTGTGCCAGTCCCCATCTTTACCTCCTCTGTGACCAATTTGGGGATTGGCTGGAGGGGCCCAGGAGTGGAGTCTCTGATTTGGAGCTCTGTGGTTCTCAGGGTGTTGCCAGTTTGGGCATAAGGGAAGCAAGTGACTGACCTGGGCTGCATAAGCAGAAACCCACCCAGGAGTCAGTAAAATCAGTCCCTCACTAGGAGCTGGCTTGGACCAGCAGGGTTTACATACAGCTGGTTATGCAAGGAACTCATGGACTCATCTCTCTTGAGAGTCTTTCAGAACAGGATCCTTGTGGGTCCAACACAGGCTCCCTCCAAGCCAGCGAGAAGATGCAGGACCTAATCTGTAAGAGGGAGAGCAATAACAGTACCTCTCTCATAGGTTATGGTGGGGATTAAAAGAAAGAAAGCAGAGAGTGTAGGAGAGCTCCATAAATGTTGATGATGCTTATCGTAGATGATGATATCTTGTTCTCTGCAAATAATCCAAAACTGAAGATCTGAGAGATCATATTTTTGAACACTGAAGGATAATATGTCCTTCTTTGTTTGCATAAGAATGGAATTGGGACAGGTCTCAACCCAAAATAATGAAGTATTAAACTTACATCAATACCTCATGTACCAGGCCCAGCCCTCAGGAAACTGGGGCCAGTGGGGGTGGGTGGTGTTCTGGAGAGACCGTGTGCTCTGGTCTCACACACACATGGATTCAAATCTAAAATCTTTCTGAGCTGCTTTCTCCTTCTAGGAATTAATTCCTTCATTTGTAGATCTAGAGTAACGATACCTAAGTTTTGGAGTTAAAATAAAAATTAAATAGGCCCTAGTGGCTGGTGCACAGTGGGTAAGCAACAAATGCTAATTCCTCTAGTGCTTTACACCTGTGTTACAAACTACACCAATTATATATTATGACATTTGGAAAAGAAATTTGAGCAAGGCTCAGCTGGGTGATTCCTGTGCTCTAGGTGCCATCACCTGGGTTACTCAGGGGTACTTAGCTGGCAGCTGCACTGGTCTGGAGGTCTGAGGAGCCCATGCTTCACCGTTAATCTTGGTGACCACACTCTGTACAGTCACAAGAGGTGCACACTTGGACACTCTGGCAAGGCAGTCGGAGTTGTTACATGGTGGCCTAGGGCTCCCCAAGATCAAGGGAAACACTATCAATCTCCTCAAGACTAGACTTGCCTTGGTGTCACTCACCACACATCAATGGTTGATGTGATCACAGGCCAGTCCAAGTTCAAATGAAGGGGAAACAGACTTTAATTCTTGCTAGGAAGAGAATCAAAGAGTTGGCAGTCATCCTTAATCTACCGCAGTGGCTAACACTAGGAAAAATAAGAAATTAGAAGTATGGTCAATTGATGCAACTAGAGATTCTCATACTAAGTGAAGTAAGTCTGAAAGAGGATAAATACTGTACAATATCACTTATTTGTGGAATCTAAAATATGGCACAAATGATCCTACCTGAAAAAACAGAAACAGATCATGGCCAAGGAGAGCAGACTTGTGGTTCCAGGGTGGGTGGGGAGTGGGATGGACTGGCAGTTTGGTGTTTTGGGATGCAAACTGTTATATTTGGAATGGACGGGCAACGGAGTCCTACTGTACAGCACAGGGAACTCTGTGTGATTGGGTCACTTTGCTGTACAACTGAAATTGAAGAAACATTGTAAATCAACCATAATTTAAAAACAAATAAATAAATAAGAAAAACAGAATAAAAAAAAAGGCATGGTCAAGTGGACTGAAAAAATGTTAGCTCCATTTTCCAGCCTCACATTTCTTCCTCCCTCTCTCTACAGCAAGTCCTCGATTAAGACTCACCCAATATGCTAACTGACATGAAAAATGATAATTCACACAGCACCTTGATTGTGCCATTCACCCAAGAATACCCAGGTCCTCTGCAAATAGTAATTAAGACTCTGCACCCCTACCATACTCCATTACCTTCTCTTTATAGGTGGAGAAGCACTGAGCCCAGAAAGGGGAACTTGCCAAGGTCACAGGAGTAGGTGAAAGAGCTGAGAAGGAATCCAGAGTATCCCAGCTCACCCAGCATCTACTTTCCCAGATGCCGACTCTAGAAATCCATGGGAAGTCCTGTCTGTCCATTTTCCTGGTGGCCCATCTTCACCTTGCCCTTTAATATCATTCCTGTCTCTGCTTACAACAGTATCTCTGAATCCAAACCTGTCTAAAGCCAGATGGAGACCATCGAGAGAGCTGGAGACTGCACATTCCCCACTTCACGCCCTACACCTTCTCCACTTGCTCTGGAATTCACGCACGATTGAGCAGAGGCAATGAACAGAGCAAGGTACAGGAGCTGTGCTTTCAGTCTTCACTGGGCATAGCTTGTTGGCTTTGCTGTCAGAAAGCAAAAAATTCCACAAGAAAGCCAGATAAAATATATGAGTGTGGGGGGAAGGAGAGTGAGAAAGGGTGGCTATAAATGATATGTCACATTCTGAATGTATCATTTTGCTTTTGGCAAACTATTGACTGCTGCCTGATCTTTGTCAAACCCTATAAAGCAAATGCTATGCCAGTTGCTGAAGCTTGCTGGAGTCATTTAACCTGTTGTATAAATTGCAACAAAAACAAGATCACCTGTATCAGCAGACCTTCTCCTTTCCTGTCCCCCGTCTCTCATATCCATAGATCTAGATCATCAGGATCACTTTTAATCTACATTTTTGATAGCCATTCCCCCGGTCACTCCATTCCACTGGAGCCAGTTTAATACTAGAATTGCAAACTTCTGAAAAAAAAATAGGACTTAGGAGGGACTGCAGAAGTTTCTCAGCTTCATGACTTCACATTATAGGTGAGCAAACAGAAGCATCACTATAGCGTGGTGATTTGAATATTGTTTAAACTCGGACCCAGTATTTCACCTGAGTCTTGGTTTTCTCATCTATGAGACATGGACAACAAATAGTGCTCAAGTCCTCTTGGGATGGGGTGAAGGCTAAATAGAATCATGCAAATAAAAGGTTTGGAAGTGTGAACTACTTTACAGAAGAATACATTTGCTCAAGGTCATATAGCAGGTCAACGGCAGAGTCAGGCCTAAATCCAAGACCTAACTTTGACTTCATTGACCCACTCGATTCACGTGCAGTGGGAGACCGCCCTGTTCCAGGCACCGCTGCATGCCTGTCCCAGGTACTCAATTCCAGGCACCGCTGCATGCCTGTCCCAGGTACTCAATTCCAGGCACCGCTGCATGCCTGTCCCAGGTACTCAATTCCAGGCACCGCTGCATGCCTGTCCCAGGTACTCAATTCCAGGCACCGCTGCATGCCTGTCCCAGGTACTCAATTCCAGGCACCGC
>PVHT020000165.1:16432142-16476420 GCA_004024745.2 Catagonus wagneri
GATAACTACTGCTTTAATGATGGAATAGCAAGGAGCTCCAACTGTAATGCACGGGGAACTATATCTAATTACATGTGACAAATCCATATATGTACATGTAATCGGGTCACCACATGGTGCAGTTGGAAAATCTGACAGAAATCTGTAAACCAGCTATAATGCAAAAAGAAAAAAAAAAAGAAAAGAATATGTACTTTGGCCTGACCTGACAGTAAAGGATGGTATGACCAGATTATCATTGTTCAAGCCACCGTCATCTCCCACTTAAACAACGGCAACAGCATCCTAATTTTGCCTCTAATCTTGCCTTCCTGACACTCTATTAAAAAAAAATAGTTTCATTGACATATAATTCACACATTATGCAATTCATCTATTAAAAGCTCACAATTCAATGACTTTATTACATTCACAGAGTGACATTCCATCACTACAATGAATTTCAGAACACTTTCCTTATGTCAGAAGGAAAATGCACTCTCTTTAGCCATAATCCCCCAAACTCCTAACCCCTCAGCCCTAGGCAACCATTAATCTACCCTCTGTCTCTACAGATATGCCTGTTCTGAACATTCCATATACATATAATTAAACAATATGTGGTCCTTTGTGACTGGTTTCTTGCACTGAATATTTTCAAAGTTCATACATGTTTCACTATGCATAGGCACTATATTTATTTAACTGTCAAATAAGATTTCATTTATACATATGTCCCATTTTATGTATCCATTCATTGGATAATGGATATTTGGGTTGTTTCCACCTTTTGAATACTAAGAAAAATACTGTATAAACATTCGTATGGATATATGTTTTCATTTCTCCTGGGTACATACTTTGGAAATGGGAGTGTTAAAGCATATGGTAATTCTATGTCTAACATTTGAGGAGCTGCCAGACTCTTTTCCAAAGTAACTATACAATTTTATATTCTTTCCAGCACTATCTGAGGGTTCCAGTTTCCTCAAATCCGACACTTATACCTAACTTTTAAAAATTATAACCATTCTAGTTGCTGTGGAGTAGAATTTCATTGTGATTTGTGGTTGCCTTCCCTAGGTGATTAATGATGATGAGCATCTTTTCAATTTCTTATTCACCAATTGTTTATCTTCTTCGGAGAATGTTTGTTCACATCTAATGCCTATTTTTAAATTGGGTTATTTGTCTTTATATTACAGAATTATAAGACCTCTTCACATATTTTGGGTACCATTCCCTTATTAGGGTTATGATGTACAAATACTGTCTCCCATTCTATGCTTTATCCTTTCACTTCCTTGATTATAGCTTTTAATGTACAATTTTTTAAATTTCATGAAGCCAAATTTATCCAATTTGCAGTTTATTATACATGCTTTAGGTGTCTTAAGAAGAAACTGTAACAAGTTCAAGATCAGAATTTATCCATTTGATTTCTTCAAAGATTTTTATAGCTTGAGCTCTTTAGGCTTTGATCTATTTTAATTTTTGTATGTGATGTAAGATCCACCTGCATTCTTTTTTATATGGATAATCAGGTGTCTCAGTGCCATTTGTGGAAAAAATGTTCATTCCCCATTTAAGTCTCGGCACTGTTGCTGAAGATTGATTATAAATGAGAGAATTGTTTCTGGACCCCCAATTCCAGTTAATTGATTGATATGTCTACAACAATGTATTATTCACTCTGCAGAGTTCTCTTAAGAATATAAAGAAAAATATTAGGTCATGCCATCTCCATGATCTAAGTCCTGAGGACTGACCACTGCACCCAGAATGAAATCCAAGTCCCACAAGCTCGCAAGATGATGTGGTCCGTCACTCTCTCTGGCCTCATTTTCACTCCTCCTGCTCTGCTCTCTGAGAGCTAGTCACAAAGACCTCCCTTCCTCTATTTAGGACTCTTGAACTAGCCTTTCCCTCTGCTCACGATGCTTCTTCACCTATCTCTACTCATGGCCATTCCTTCCCAACATGCAGGCTTCAGTACAAAGGCAACCTCGCAGGAGCGTGTAACATATCCTATCTCTTCACAGAAATGATCACCATCAGGAATTATTTGATTTAATTCTCTTGTTGGTTTGCTTTAGTATTATCTGTCTCCCTAAGAGAATGTAAATCCCATAAGAGCAGAACGTTGCCAAGCTCTGTACCAAAGTCTTTTATATGGTATGTATTCAGTAAATATATTTTATTTATTTTTTTAGGGCCGCACCCATGGCATATGGAGGTTCCCAGGCTAGAGGTTGAAATGGAGCTACAGCTGCCAGCCTATGTCACAGCCTATGTCACAGCTTGGAAAGATCCAAGCTGCGTCTGCAACCTACACCACAGGTCATGGCAACTCTGGATCCTTAACCCACCAAGCGAGGCCAGGGATTGAACCCGCAACTTCATGGTTCCTAGTCAGATTCGTTTCTACTGTGCCATGATGGGAACTCTATGTAAATATATTTTAAACTGTATAAATAAACAAATGAATGAGTGAGTGAATGCATGATTCAATGAAGCCATCCAGAAAGAGGTGGCACTGGAGATGAGCCTAAAGAAAACTTAAACAAGACCCCCTGTGACCTCTATATTAATTACATCCTGAAGGGGACCATTTTACAACTCCTGCAAGGACAAGGTCCCGAGTTGATCAAACACTACATCAACAGAGAAGTAAATATATACTTCATTTAATAATGTGTTTGGAAATATAGATGAATAAATTGGAGATATGTAGCTAAGTGCAGTCTCTTTAATTATGGAAAGAGAATAATAACGAATCATTTTTGTTTTGCATGCTTTTCAGATACTATTCTGATTTCAACATCTCTTTGGTTGTAGTTTTTCAGCTGCATATTTGTGAATCAAGTCAAACGGTTTCTGGGCCAAATTGTGGTGCCAACTTCAAGGCATTCCTTGTGACCAAGACCAGCTGTCACATGAAGAAAATGCAGCCCACTTCCAACTGGCACACAACAGCACTTAACAGCTAGACTTGGTAATACTCCCACATCAGCATCTGGACCCTGGTGGAGTTTTGCAATACATTTATTTTTTAACCTCACATGCCCCACTCTTATTGGGAATCAACATGGCATTTGCCCTCCTGCCTGAGTTCCTCTCAGGAATTCTATCCTATGTATTTATGCTACTTGCCAATACACACAGTTAATAGGAACACAGCAGCAGCAATAGTGTGGAACGGAATGAACCTGGATAGAAACTACAGCCCTGCTTCTTACCAGATGAGTGACCTTGGGCAAAAGTTTCTGGTTCAGAGTCCTTGTCTATTAAATAGAGACTATATCTCTTATCCGAGATGAGGATGAAATTGTTTATACATTCATTCCATTAATTCTTACAGAATGCTACAGTAAAAATAATATTTGCCATGCTCTCAGAACATATCATGGGCCACACAGTGTTCTTTTATCTTCAAGACACTCTAAGTTCAAGGCATTATTATCACCATGTCCATTTTACAGATGAGAAAACTGAGTCCCAGAGACATGAAAGAACCGCACTAAGTCATATGATCAGGAGTGGTAGAGATAGAATTTACACCTGAATACAGTCTTTATTCTTAAGGGCCACTTTCCATGAGAACTGGGATTGTGTGCATTTTGTACATTGATAAATCCCGGATACTGGGAATTAGTATCCAGTGACAATTCGCCAGTTTGCTCGAGGACAAAGAAGATGCTCCATAAATCTATACTGAAGTAATTCACAGACACTCTCTACTGTGATACACCAACCACTGCCATACACCAGCCACTGCATTAAACACTGATACCTCAACATATAGCAAGGGCTTTGTCTGTGCCCTCACATGGTGTATAGTCTAATGGAGGTTAAATGAGATCATATTTATAAAGCACTTAGCACAGTACCTGGTACATAATAAGTGTATATATATATATATATATATATATATATATATATATATATATACATACACACACACACGTACAATTTTTATGATACTATTGTTTTTATAACCCAACTCAAACTCAAGTACTGTATTATCAATGCATAGTGAGAGAATAATTGTTTCATAATTAAAAATATTAGAGCATTCATCTTTAGGAGCTGTTATAATTTCTTTTCACTCACTCTTTTCAAAGGTGTTTAATGAACACATATTCTGTGTTAAAAAAAAAATACCAGTTTTATAAAATCCATAGAAATCTGTCCTAGAACTGGGCCTCGTTCACCTGGCTACTTGCTTCCATGATTCCTTTAGCTCCGGCTGGAGGACAGGAAGGAAAGGTACAGCTCGGTATCTAGCAACCTGACCCTCGCACACAGCACCTTCCAGGAAACCCCAAACCAGATCTGATCTGCTCAAAGTCATTTTCTTCTCAGAGTAGGAGGTGAGATAGCCACAAAGGAGGTGGATAGAAATGAAAAGAAGTGTGGGGCTGGGTGGCAGTGAGCTTCCAGAGCTTGGAAAGGGGATAGGCTGGGCTCAAAAGCATGCTTTGTTTATTTCTGGCATTTCTCCAACCTCATTTCCATGTTATCAAGCATCTAAGAGCTGACCTGGAGAAGCAGGTTTGAACTTGCCCTGTGGGGCCCCAATGAATGGTTTCCATAGACAAGCAAAACTTTCTGGAGTTCCACTGTAGTTCAGCAGGTTAAGAACCCAACTAGTGTCCACGATGGCACAGGTTCAATCCCTGGCATCACTCAGTGGTTTAAGGATCCGGCGTTGCTGTAAGCTGCAGCGCTGTGGGTCATAGATGCAGCTTGGATCTGACTTGGATGTGGCTGTGGCACAGGCTGGCAGCTGCAACTCTGATTTGACCCCTTCCTGGGAACTCCTGTATGCTGTAGGTGTGGCCCTAAAAAGAAAAGAAAGAGAAAAACTTTCTAATAACCAGAAATAAATCCAAGCAAGGCAATGAGCAACCTCTGTATGGATTGTAGTATCCTGTGGCTACCTAGACTCAGGGCCTTTCTAGAACTGAAAGTCTATTACTCTTTCCATTTCATATTTTTATCTCAAGAAGCGAATGTTTTCACGACTTTCTTCATCTTCTTGTATTTATAAGGGTTGGTAGTTGACTGGGGCATTTTCTTCTTTCATATTCCACATCAAACATTGCCATCTACCTTTCTCTCAAGCTCCTATTACAGAATTTTCAAAATAATACAAGCCGAGCTTAACTACCAGGCGTGATTTCTCTTTTTAGACAATATCTGCATTTTAACGAGGTCTCCCAGCTATGGGTAAGTACAACACACTTTTCTTGACTGGAGATGGAAGCAGAGCATCAAGAAAAGGATTTGGAGAGCCAGATGGGTCCTCAGCTACTTAATTTTGCTGTAGGCTAGCACTGTGCAGAGGTTGGAAATAAACAGCCTCCTAGCTATTGACTAGAAAAACAGAAAGATAATGAGAAAGAGATCTGAAGCTTTTTCTTACAAACTATTTTCTTTCTAGCTAGTGTTTTTGTGGGCTTTTTAATTTTGTTTTGTGTTTTTTGATACTGATCCCGAAAACCAGGCCTTATGCCAAATTAATAATAAAATATTATTACATTAAAAAGAGTGATGAATTTTATGATTACCCTTTGAGACAATTATTGTTCTTATTACTATTATTCTCCCGTTTTAAAATAACTTAAACCCAGAGAGGTTAACTTTCCCAAAGCCCTTTGATCAATCAGAAGAAGAATTAAAAGCCAAGAAGTCTGTCCCTAAAGTTTCACGTACTAACCCGTGCTATGGTAAGCAGAATTCTAACACAAGATTTCTCCCAGTTATTGAATCAACCACTAATCAAAGACCTGCTATAAAGGGATCTGGCAGGTGTAATTAAGTTCCCACATCAGCCGACTTCACTCCAGGGAGACCACCCAAGTGGGCTGGACCTAATCAGTGAGCCCTTTAAAAGCCAAGATGTTTCTCTAGCTGGTCACAGAGAGGACACTCAGGCACTCTGGCTCCTCTGGAAGAAACCAAAACTCTGTGTTGTGAACTGCCTATGGGGCCATGTGGAAAAGAACCGTGGGCAGCCTCTAGGAGAAAAGAGTGGTCCCTTGTCGACAGCTAACAAGAAAGCAGGGATCTTAGCACTACAATCACAGCAACTGAGTTCTGCCAACAACCTAGGTGAGTTTGGGGGTAAAGCCTATGCTGCAGATGACAATTCTTCTCAGCTTACCACGCTTTTCAGTCTTGTGTCCTAGAGACCACAATCCGGCTAAATCAGCCTCCACCTTTTTTTTCTTTTTTGAAGGGCTACACCCATAGCATATGGAGGTTCTCAGGCTAGGGGTCAAATCAGAGCTACATCTGATGGCCTACACCACAACCACAGCAAGGCCAGATTGGAGCCATGTCTATGACCTACACCACAGCTCACAACCTGCCGGATCCTTAACCCACTGAGCGAGGCCAAGGATCGAACACACATCCTCATGGATACTAGTTGGGTTCTTAACCTGCTGAGCCACAAAAGGAATTCCCCAACCTCAGCCTTCTCATCTACAGAAACTAGGTGGTAACACATGGTCTGGTTTTGAGAGACTAAAATATGTGGTAACTTGTGCAGCCATAGAAAATGAAAAATCAATGCTGACTATAGAGAGGGAGGACATTGCAAAGAGTTCAACAGAAGAAAATAAATGTCACCCAACATCTCAGCACTCATAGGAAACCGTGCTCACATTTTTATCATATTTGTCTCTAGAATTTACAAATACACATTCAAAACTGGTAACAAACTGTTAGTGGATTTTGTTATTCTCTATTTGGTTCATTAGCATTCTGACAAGATTATTTTCCATGTCACCAAATATTCTTTAAAAATTAAACTTGTAGCAGTTTGCTCTATACTAGGCATATAGGAAAAATTTATTTAGCCATGCCCGTTTGTAGTCATATAGACTCTTTTCATATTACCTTTATACTAAACCTCATTTTAATAATCATTCTTCATTTTGGCATATGGAAGATCCCAGGCCAGGGACTGAATCTGAACCACAGCGGCTACATACACCACAGCCACATCAACGCTGGATCTTTTAACCAACTGCACCGGGCCAGGGTTCGAGCCCAAATTTCCACAGCGACCCGAGCAGCTGCATTCATATTCTTAACCCATAGTGCCAGGGTGGGAACTCTGATAATTATTCTTTGCAGAAATCTTTGAGTTCATCTCTTATTTCTTTAGGATAGGCCCCCTACAAGTGCTATTGCTGAATCAAAAATCTTTTGAATTCTTTTGGTGTCTTGACACAGACTGTCAATTTACTTAGAGAAATGCTGCAGCCATACTGTTCCTGCCAGCAGTGAGGAAACTGCTCACCTCACCGTGCTTTCACACCAATATGTATTACTGCTTTCAAGGAAGCTTGGTAAATCTGATGGGCAAAATGCCACATCTCTATCTCTTTTCATTTATGAAAACCTTTATTAGCCATCTGCACTTTTAGTAAATTATTTGTTCATGTTCTTTACTCATTAAGTTTTTTTTAGCTGATGGGTAAGACTTCATATGTTTAGGATGATAACCAAATATTCCTTGTAAATATTTTCCTAAGATTCTCATTTCCATTTTGATTTAATTATGTATCGCCTACAGTAGATTTTGTTCACCTGTATGCAAACTTATTGTTCACCCGTATACAAATTCTCATTCCTGGGAATTTTTCCATTGCTTTTTAGAGAAAACTGCCTTCCTCACCACGGTATTAAATAGTGCCACACATTTTATTCTCTACTTAAACTGTCCTCCTTTCTCCTTTGCATGTAATTGTAGCCCAGCCAGTGTAAGGTAAGGTGTCCCATCTGGTGATGAGGCACCTGACTAATTACAGGTTGGAAAATGACAGTCATTAAGGCATGAACCACACTTTGCTCACTCATATTTCCTCCGTGGTCCCAGCAAAGACATACATGCACAGTAACTGTATAAATGTCTTTTGAATTGAAGTTGATTGGATAGATTTGAATCGAATCTCAGAACCACCGAGTTGTAGACAGATGATCCTAAGACCCTAATATCAATAAACTTACTTGGGTCCAATCTTAGGTCCACAGTAAACTCACTGGATAGCAATGGAAGGAAAGAGCTTTCACGAAAGCATTTGTTTCAGCTCTCCCAACTCAGTGGCAGATGCGTTTGGTTCCAGACCTCTTCCTTCCTGCCAAATTTGTCAAATGAAGCTGCAGACGTGAGGGTCTGTTGCCATTTCAGGATCAAAAGGCATACTTCCACCTGCTGTCACACGTCTGATCTTAAACAGGCGCCAGATGATTGGATGTGACAGACATCACATCCAACACAGAAATCATTTCCAATCACCTGAGAACTATCCCCTCCCCTTCACCTCATGTTCAAACCGGATAGAATCTAGAGTTTAACTCAGGCAGAATCTCTACTGTAATATGTCTCTCCTCAGGTCACATGCATTTCTAACCAAATGTACGCAGGCTGCTAATGATAAAGCACAAGAAAATAACTTTAAAATGGGAAAGCTATCGAAAACATATTAGCTAGTGGCCCCTTGGTACTTCTTTTGCAATTTACTGGCCCAATTCAGATCATTTAACTTTCTTAAAGCCAGTGTTCTCAGAGAAGATCAGCTGAGACTGGTCCTACTGTGGGAGAGAGGGTGTGAACAGAACACACACTTTTTTAAGGTAAAATAAACATCATCTCTGCATGGTAGAAAATAATTGAGCTGCACCCTTTCCCTTGATGAGGTAATCCATACTCCTATTTTCAACTTTCTCACGAATGTTCATGATGCTTCCTCTATGAAAGCACTACCTTAAGTCAATATTCTGGTTATGGCCTCAAAACCCAGTGGTGTTAAGCAACCGTTTTATTATGTTCATGAATTCTGTGGGCTGGGAATTCAGGAAGGGCACAGAGAAATCTGTCTCTGATTCATGATTTCTGAGAATTCAGCTAAGAAGATGGGAATGGCTGGGGGTGACTCAAATATTGGGGCCTGAAGATAACTGGAGCCTTCCTCACTCACATGCCTTGTACCTGGGCTGGAATGACATCAATAGCTAAAGCTCACTGGGCATCACACTACATGTGAGTAGAATCTTAGAACGCTCCAAGTGGCCTCTCAGTGTAGCATCTCCAGCATGGCAGGCCTATGCAAACTGCACTCCTCACAGAGTAACTCAGAGCTGCAGAAGCAGAAGTTCCAGCAAACAAGACAAGTTGTATGGCCTTTATGATTCAGGCTCCAAGGCCACATCTCATTACATCTACCACATTTTGTAGGTCAAAACTCAGCCAGACTCAATGGGTGAGGACCTAGATTCCATATCTTCATGGGAGGCATGTCAAGGAGTTTGCGGGCACATTTAAAAGCTACTCCAGAAGCAGCCCTTGAGTCAAGGAGTCAAATGCAAGTCCACAGTTCCCTGGGGCAGAGGGTTTCAGGAAGCACCAGTAGAGGAATGAAGAAGCAAACCAAGTCTGCTCAGAGGGACTTAACCAGCAGGTTAGGGCTGTGGACAAGTAGGGCTCAATCCCAATGGCAACTCTGTGATGCAGAGTAGCGTATGTGTCATCGCTACACCAAATGAGAGGCAAGGTTGCTGATCTACTTATCTACCAACTTCTCACAGTCACTGGTTGAGCGTTACTTGTGGGGGAAGTGGTGGTAACTCCAAGGCACTTTTAAAGGTTCCCAGTGTCAGAGAATGTCCTCAAGAATAGACAGGTGCCTAGAGTTGGAAGGTGGAGGGTTCGCATGCCCAGTAAGGATGAGAGTTAAGTAAGCAGGTTGGGGCATGAACAGGATCTTCCATGTGACCTTCATCATACCTTAATTATCATGCTGCTCATCTAGACATGGAGTTTAAGTGAGCAGATGTAGCCCCTCTTCTAAAGACTGACTTAGGAGCTGTGTCTTTTTCATCCTGGTATCATGAGCGCCTAGACTGAAAGCCTGAACATAAGAGATTCCCCAATATTATGAATGACAAAATAAAATAAATAATGGATTTATATCTTTAGTTCAAACCTCTCCCCCAAATTCCCAGAATTTCTTACTAATTATTTTCTACCTTGGACAGCTCTAATTTTGCATACATATAGTCGACCTCTCTCTTTTTCCCAGGATGCTGTAAGACCTTAAACCTGCTTATCTTCCTGTATTCCCTCTCTCAGAAAAATGACTCCATAATCTGCTGAGCCCCCAAGGTAGAAACTCTTGATTCATTTTTTTTACCTCTTCCTTTTCCCCAAGCGTCCTACACGCATGTTTTTGTTGTATCTGTCTTGGGAAGCTCACTTTGTTCCCTCTTTTGCTATTTCTCTCTGTTACTGTTTCCAGATCAAATGCTCATCATCTAGCAATCAAGACCATTGCTCCAACTACCTGATTTATTTTATTGCTTCAAATGTCTCCTAAAAATTCAGTGTATTAAGACTTAAACTCTTCAGTTGTTCCACTATCAGATGAAAATAAATGCTGTTAGCTTTCAATTCTCAGCCAATATAGAAGTAAGACAGCTAGATTTTCAAATTTGTCCCCCATCCCACCTGTAAAACCCAGGTGTTGATCTATATATATTACAAAGCTTCAAAACCCCCAAACTCACCCTCTATGTTTTAGTATTCTTATGCCATTATCCCTTCCCAGAATACCCTTCTTTATCAGCCTGCATCTGACAAAGTTTCAGCCATCCTTCAGGGTCCAGTAGTTAACCACTTTCTCTATTAGCATAACCACCGCCACTAATCCTGGTTGACTAACCACCCCAGCTCTAGTTAAAACTGCCATATTTCCTCAGTTCTAAGATGTCATGAATTATTTAATGCCTCACTGATTTATTACCATATTTTGATAGAATTGAAAGAAACTAAATGTCCTATGTATGTGAAATGTGAGAAGAAATGCAGGAAATGTTGGAAATTGTAAGGGTTCAGAGCATGTCATCTTAAAATATGCCACCTTGGCATATGGATCATTTTGAATTAAAGGCACTTGAGAAAGAGCAGAGAGAAGATGGGCATTCTAACCTTTCTTTTCTTCCTGAAAGCAGGAGATAAAACTTCCATGTTAAATGTGCCCTCCCTGTACCAGGAGGAAGGGAGACATTCGTGTCCCTGGAGACAAGGAGTGGAAGCCAGAAGAAATCTGTACAAATCTTTTGTTTAACAAGGCCTCATTTTGCTAGGTACTTTTCCACATTCAATTGCTCTAGCCCAAACCCCTTTGTTTTGTAGCATTTTCACCATTTACTATTCTTTGTCCAATCTAGTATATAAGCTTTGGGTTCTACCTGCTGCTTGTGATCTTTATTTTTCTTGTGAAAGCCCCCACGTACATGCAAAAATTATGAAATAGAATTTGTATCCTTCTCTTTTGTTCATTTGTCATATGTCAGTCCCAAGTGGACACCCTAAGAGGGTAGAGGAGAGAGCTTACCTCCTCTCCAAAATACAGTATTTGGTTTCTCTTCTGTGTTCTTGGAATACTTTTAGGATGGGCCTCCATCTCACTGGAGGTCCTCTGCATGCTCCCAAATGAAATTTTGTGAAACATCTCTCTACAGATTCACCATCACAGAATATCCTGGGCTAATTGTAAACAGATACCTAGCCACTTCCCTCAGTTATCTGAGGAAAAACCAGGATTGGGGTAAGAACTTGAAACTAGACTACAATCAGCTTGATGGACAGGGATTTCCTGGGAGAGGTCAGCCCGAGAGAAGGAACAATGAAGACCCTGAGAGAAAAGAACCCTGAAGAAGCATCATGCGGAGTGACGGTTTTATATTCCTTGATGAGATGATCAGTCAGATGCTGCCACAAGAGAAGATGGAGGAAGATGAAGGAGAGGCTCAAGGAAAATAAAAAATACATATAAGGTTTATTTACTCACAATTCCTAATCATGTGAGCAACGGTATACTGCCCAGAACTGCATGGGAAAGATACGAGTGGTCAGGAGGCAGTAGATGGGAGCAGGGAGAACTCTTAGGCTACACCCTTTACTGGGGTTTCCTCAGGAAAGGCAAGCATGGCCAGAAAACAGCTTAGGATTGGCTAGTTTGAATAATTTTAACCGTAGGCTATAGGCTTGGATACATCCCTAGTTCCTGGTACCTGATCCTGGCAGAGAAGTATTACATCCTAGGGTATGTGGGCCAGAGAGAGGATGGAAGGGTCTGGATTGGTTAGTTTGTAGGTCAAAGGCATAATCATGACTGGTCCTTTTCAATCTCTAAGAATTGGCAAGACCAGGGAGAGGCAGTCTCTACCCAACTAGAAAGGTTTTTAAGAGATCCAAATATCATAATATACAGAAAAATTAAAAATATATACAGTACAGGGATCCAGACAGAACAGCAGGTCCTCATCTTAGAGTCTGGCTCTCACTAGCCCATTCATTGTTGCACTGCTCACCTTAACTAGATCACTAGCAATACAACAACTATGCTGTGGGAACTTCTTTTGGAGGGGTGGTCATGATAAGGGGTAAAAGCTTTCTTATTTGGCAAAGAAGGACAAAAGAGGTGTAGCCAGTGGCCTGGGAAAATTAGATTATTCTGAGGGAGTTGTGGCCTTGTGGGTCAGTGAGTTAATAGAAGTCAATAGTAGTCTAGACAGTGGAAAGACAAAAAAATCAGGTGGCTGAATAAATAATAATGATCAATGGAAAAGAAGGATGTCAGAGTTCCCACTGTGGCATGGTAAGTTAAGAACCTGACTGCAGCAGTTCAGGTCAATGCAGAGGAGTGGGTTCAATCACAGCTCAGTGCAGTTGGTTAAAGGATCTGGCATTGCTGCAGCTGCAGTATAGGTTGCAAATGTGGCCTGGATTCAGTCCCTGGCCTGGAAACTCCCATATACCACAGATGCAGCCATACAAATTAAAAAAAAAAAAATGTCAAAAGTTCTCACTAGAGAACAAGGTGTACCTATAAATGTGACACATGCTTTCAAGTATATAAGCCTATGGATATACCATTTTCACTTACTGCGTGATATTTAGGAACAAATAATATATGAGTGGTCACTATATACCACCTTAGCCCCACTTCTATTTCTTCAAAGGAAAAACACTGTTACCCACCGGGTCATAACTCGAGTCCCCATTCTTGTGGAGCTCCTGGGCAATGACAAAAAACAGAATCCAGAGAGGACCAGAGGTAGCAGGAAAGGGGAAGAAGAAGGGGAAAAGTGGAATGAAGAGGAATAAAGAAAAGTTTTTCAAGTAGGATGTTGGTGGCAATCTGTGGAGAATGAAAATATGGTAGAGAAAAGAAGAATATTAGGAGGCTCTTGCCCACAATATGGAGAACTGAGAGAAGCATCAAAGAAAAGGCTGAAAAATGTTTTCTGTGATTTAGGAATACCCATATACATAGAGTAAATGATTTATGTTAAAATTTGAATTATTTTGTGTATTTTATTTCAGATATTATGTTATTTTAGTTTTAAAATTTCCATTTGTCTCTCATATTGTCTATCTACTGGGCTATTCTGTCTTTTAATTCATGAACATATTTTCCTGTATCTCATAATAATATTTATACTAGCTACTTTAAAATCCTTGTCTGCTAATTCCGATATCTGAGATACCTTGAGGCTGGCCTCTGTTGATTGTTATTTTTCTGGGGAATGGGTCACATATTTCTATTCTTTGTATGTCAAGTAATTTTGGATTGTATTCTGGGCATTGTAATGGTACATTGTGGAGACTGAACTCTGTTCCTTTACTCCAAAAACTGTTCACATTTTTGGTTGGTTTATTTTAGGAAGCAATTAATTAACTTGGTTGGAATCCAACTTCAAACTTTGCCTGTTGGGCAGCAACTCAAATTGGTTTAGTTCTTTTACTCCTTAGCTGAGTAGTTTGCAGATTCATGTGGTTCAGGAATCATCCAGAGATATGATGAGTATACACACAGAAATTAGGTCCCCTCACCTCCTCTCGTTCTCTGCTTTCTAGAACAACCTCCTCACTGCCTAGTGATTATGATTTCTCCGAACTCTGTCCTCTGGTTCTTCAGGCCAGAAAGGCTGTAGGTTTTTCATCTAGGTTTAGATGCCACAGGATGCCAACCTTGCAGTCCTCGGGCTATAATTCACATTCATAGAAAACTTGTCCTATGCTAGTCCCTTTTTCCAAGTTTCTATCACTCTCTGGAATCTGTCTGTTCTTTTCATTCTTAAATCCTTCAAGTAGTTTTTTATTAATATTTTTTCAGAATTTATAGTTATTATCTACAGCAGGATATGTGTATTAGGCTCATACTTCACCATACTTGAACTTAATTATTTTTGATTATTGGATTTTGTTTCTTTGCACATGAAACTACATTTGGACTAATCTTCATGGACTGGAAGTTTGCCTTTTTTTTTTTTCCTAGCAAGTACCCAGAAACATCCTTCAATGTACTACAGGTGAGAATTTAAACCTAATTGATGAATTTGAACCAACTGATGTTCACAAATATTTCTTGAAATAAATAAGATTTTCTAATTGTAATGGAAATGTAAAGATAATTCCAATTAATGAATTTATTGATCAAATTTATTAAAAGGAAATAGGTATAATATTATTAGAGTACCAAGTGTTAGACTCTATACTAGATCCTTAGGAAGTCAATTTACTATGTCATTATGTTATGAACAGTAGTTCATTTTGTCCTTACGGCCTACCTCCACAGTTAATGTTTCCCAATAGGATGACTATTGTTTTTTTTAATACTACTCAAATTCATAACACTTATCTATTTCTCAATAATTTTCATGATTCTTTTTTTTTTTTGTCTTTTTGCCTTTATCTAGAGCCGCACCTGTGGCATATGGAGATTCATCTTTCTTTATACATGAAAAAACTATGTTTAAGCCTTAAATACGGACTACAACATTTTTTAACAAAACAATGTGTGGATACAACTCTCAGACAACTCTGATGTTCTGAGTGGAACATCAGAATCACATTTTTTTAGAGTATGCTGATTATTATCAAAGGGAATTGCTAGTTCAAAGAGGCCTTAGAATATCATGCTCTGTACCCAAATTGACTGTTTGCTAAAAGTCATGTTGATAATTTGGTTATCAGAAAGCAGTGTTTTAAGCATTTTACACCCTAAATGATAATTTGTTATGTGTGTGTGCTTAAATTGTGTTTTAGGAAATTAGTTGCAGAGTTAGGATTGACAAATAATACATTATAATTTTCCCATTTAAAATAATAGGAAATATGCTTCTCGGCTAGTGTTTTTGTATATAGAATATCTAATTTTTCAAGAATAGATTACTGAGTGGATGTTAAGCAGAAATGCCCGTAATTATCTTTTTCTATGGATACACAGGCTTACTAAATATTACAGAAAAATGTTTTCCAAATATATGCTATAAAACTTGTGCAGGATGTTAATAGGTATCCCTAGATCTCTCTGCATTTTTCTTGAATAAGCCCTAAACTAAGATATTAATACAAATGTAAATATTTCTGACAAAGAAGCTAGGCATTCTGTTTCATAATACAAAATACTTTCTTGAATAAGCTGATGTCAAGGTTGAAAACTTAAGGATACACACGCACATGCACGCACATGCACACACATCCAAGTTGAGTAATATATGAAACATACATACTTGTGCATATATAAGTATATTAACTCGCATCTGTACCGTACATGGGCTGCACTTAGCTTGCAGATATGTTTTGTCCTGCACAGTGGTTTTAAAATGTCCTTCCAGTCTCCTCTGTCCGAAACTAGCTGACCCCATTTATGCCATCTGTCTGGACCATGTAGGTGTTTGAGTTCAGAACTTGAGATGTAGGATTTAGAAGCAGAAAGAAGAGGCTGAGAGCACTGCTTCAGGTTGCCCAGTGGCTAATACTTCGCTTTCCCTTTTGGTCCTGAATCATCATTTGCATTTTCTTGCTAATGTTTCAGAAGTTGCCCTTCCCTCACATATTTCCTACCTATTGTAAGGATGTCCTTCTCATCTACTTTTTGTAAGCATTTTCCAAAACAAAATGAATATAAAATACAATGATAAGTTGTGTATTCAAATTGCAAGGGAATAGGGTCTTAAAAAAAAAAACTAAAAAAACCCAACTAGTTCTTTTTTGCCTTCCCATCCTCTCCTGACCCCATCAAATGTAAACAAACTCCCACAAAGACTCCTGTTAGAAACAGAAAAAAGAGAAAAATGCAGGCTTCTCTCAAGGCATCGGGTGAAGTCTAATTTATTTTAATAACACCTTTCTCCTGAGACTGTTGATGACACACTTGAAAGTGTGCTCCTGGGACATTTGCCCCAAGAAGACTTCCTCCACTGAGCTGGTGTTGACAGCCTCTAAACAACAGAAAGGAGGAACCACATGTATCTCTGACACAGGGTATGGACACAAGCCATGGCAAGAACAATACTGGTCCAGCAAATTCTGAACAAATAACATCTGCAATCATAAACTGCAAGACTGGGGGGCAGACTGGTTAGAGGGCTCAATTTCAGTAAAACTATGAGGTAGCCAATTTATTCCTCGAATCAGCGCTGGAGTGAATTGAATCTGAAGGTGGAGTAATTTACATTCATTATGATAATGCCCATCTAAGTACAGTTAACTGTTTTCATCCATTATCTCATTTAAATGACCTGCTCAGTCTCCTAATTGCCATAGAGTCTTTGCAATCTAAAAATGCCAATGAATATTTACACACAAAGATGTTCCTCCTGGTACTCTTTCTTTAAAAAAAAAAAAAAAAAAAAACTGAAAAGAACCTAATTATTCAACTTTAGGAAAACGGGTGTGTTATGACATACATACACAGTGTAGTAAAGTTAGAACAATGATGTTTTCAAGCTTCATTTTGTTTTTTGAGTAGAACAGTAAAGTTCCTGTGCAACGGTACTCATAATAATGTAAAAGTGCATTAAAAATGTAATAAAACATACCAATGTGCAGAACCTTGTAAATAAGGAATTTGGATTTTATTCTAAGTATGAGTAGAAACAACTGAAGTGTTTTCAGCAGCAGAGGGACATGACTAGATTTGCATTTTAAAACACTTACTCTGGTTTCTCTATAATTTTTTGTTCCTTCCAAATTTTCTACAATAAAGATAGGATGTTTTAATTTGTAAGAGTTAAAAAAAAAAACAGGATGAGAAATAAACTCCTAGTCCTTGCTTTGCCATCTACTGGACATTTCCATAAAATAAGCCCAAACCAGGGAGTAAATATGAATATCCAACTGTAGGACCACCAAAGACAGGCCCTACATGGGGGCTTGAACACTCCATGGCCTGTGCCCTACAACTCTGAGCATACAGTGATATTTATGGCGCAAAGGAGACCACCACAATATTTCTTACACACTTGTAAGTTACAACTCAGGAACACGGTAAATAAATTCCTATCTATGGAAGCGCTGCTCTAATGAGAAGATGAGAGCAAACAGCTGATATCCACCATCTCAGTTTCCTTTTTTTTTTTTTGGAGTCACTGATGCCACACAGTGACTCATGTATTTCTAGGAGACTAAGTGCCAGTGTCTGTCACATCCATGCAAAGTTGAAAGCTATGGGGCATGATGTACAGTGAGAAACCCTTGGCCACTCCCCAGAACCATCCAGTTCTGTTCACAGAGTAGGTGAGGGTTGCCTGCATGGTGATGTTTGGGTACGGGGAACGCCACACACCCCTGAATCCCTGACCCTCTTGCCACGGTTGCACACTTTGTCCTTAAGAAGCCAGTTAGGTTTCTCTGTAGGGCTGCTTCCAAAATGTGACTACACTCAGACTAGAGTTAACTGAAACTGGGTCCTGTTACATGGGGTCAGTTTTTAGAATTACCAAAGCCTAAGTCAGAATCACAGGGACCAGTGGGAAGAGAAGGCGAAGCTGTAAGAAATCACTAAAATGTGACAACACAGGGTCCAAAGGTGAGAAGTAGAAGGGGAAAGGCTCAGGATTTGCTGCTGGCTTTCTTTCTTGCTCACTTTATGACTTTAAGCAAGATATGCAGCCTCAGTAGCCCTAGTCTCTACTTGTACAAAACGAGAACAATAATAGCCACCTCCTAGGATTTGGCTGATGAGTTGAAACCACAACCTTTAAAAACATTGCAGCCTGTGCGTGATACGTAGGAGGCTAGGGCCTCTACACAGTGTCATCCAAAAACCATAAATGCAATTCTGTTTTCCCTCTTTACAGTAAGAACCCTGACAGCTGGGGTCCTTGTTCCCTCAAGGAAACTCCCACCATTTCACCACTGCTATTATACCCTTAAAAAAAGAAATACATTTTCCAAATGACCCCTAAATCTTCAGATCCTGACTCATGAAGACTAACACAATTATATTCCCTAGAATCATGAAGACAGGGAAGCATATTCACACATTTTGGAACTTTTTTCAACAAAATCTGAAGAAGGAGAGTCTATTTAAACCCTCAATCAAGAAGGAACATAACTGGAACACTATTCTCAGAGTCCTTTAGTTCAGTGAAATTTTACTGTATTTAGCAGTTAAACACATTGGATTGTCAATGCTTTAGACTCTATAAACTTCCTGTATTAAACTGATCTTTTTCCTTAACTGTGGAAAAGAGGAAAGGAAGAGAGGTATGGGTTACCTCAGGCATAGAAAGGTGAGTCGACCAAATTAGTTTTTGATATACATTATATATATGTATAATGTATATCATATATATATATATACACACACACACATTTATTTATTTATTTATTTATTTATTTATTTTATGGCAGCACCTGTGGCATATGGAAGTTCCCAGGCTAGGGGTCTAATTGGAGCTGCAGCTGCCAGCCTATACTATAGCCACAATGCATCCGAGCCATGTCTGTGACCTACACCACAGCTCATGGCAACACTGGACCCTTAACCCAGTGAGCAAGGCCAGGGACTGAACCCACAACCTCACGGATACTAGTTGGGTTCATTATCACCAAGCCACTATAACTCCCATAATATATTTCTAAATAATATATGACCCTTCTCTTGTTTTCTCCTTCTAGGTTCGCTAATTATGACTTTCCGTATCTTGTCAATAAAATGCAGTGTTGATACCCCATCCACATCTACCAACCACACACACATGTAGACATACTTACACACAAGCCCACTTCACTAAAGCACAAAATTCTCAACCAATATTGTAGCTGTGCTTTGGGGGAGATAACACTAAATTTACATTTAAAGAAGCACCGAACTTCAATGGCAGTGTAATCTGGATGAAACATGGTTAAGACACTTATTTCAAGAAATTCTTATTTCTCAGCTAGAGCCTACATTTCAGTGAAGGCTGTTCTGGGATTCTCTTTCCACGGCTGGATCGCTGTCCTCCACATGGCCAGTGTTCCAGATCCTGAAAAGGAAAGCCCTGAGGTCTCTGTAAATCCTAGGGGCCAAAGCAGTGATTCCAGAGTGGAGAGAACGTGTAAGACAGAACACCTATCTGGGAATCCTTTATCTGTGGACTTGTCAAACGTCCTGAATTTCATGTTTGCTGACTACAAAAAGGAAGTTTAGTGAAAGAAGCAGACTTGTGTGACTGTGTTCTGCATAGCGTACCAACCATCTGTTACTATCAGAGAAGTTCAGATTAAGGAGGGAAGCCAAAGAAAACCCCCTACGTGTGACTCTGGAGAGTCTACCGGCCAGCCCACCTTATGGCACTGCTGGCTTGTGTCTGCATGGCACAATAATCATTTCTGATTTGCATCAGCCCATTCCATTCAATCGAGGTACATGCCAGAGGTCTACTGGGTGATAGATGGTACTCATTTTCCAAGAGTATCAAGTTTACTTGGTTTTGAGGGGAGGAGGATGAGAAAGGAGGTGGAGGAAAATAATCCACTTCATATTAAATGATACAGTATGTGAGTGAGTCCAATGTAAAAATCTCATGAATTTTTAACCTAAAAATATGTCACTACATTTTCACCCTTCTCTGCTGTAGGGAAATTGAGTGAAGGTAGGAGTTCAGGGACAAAGAGTACCGTGAAGCAGTGTAAGGGGAACAGCACTGGGTTGGAAGTGAAGCATTGAGTCGGTGCTAGTCCTGGACTGTTCCTTTGCTGCGTGATTTGGGACAAGTGCTTTTCCTTTATTGGGGGGATCACTTACCATAAAGATATAATAATCAAGACAGCATAGTATTTGGTATAAAGACAGACATATAGATTTCTGGAATAGGCATTCCAAAAATAGGCTCACACAGGATCAACCGATTTGCAACAAAGTTACTAAGGAATTCAGTGGGAAGGAGATAATCTTTTCAACAAATGGTCTTGGAACTATTGCACATGTAAAATAATAAAACAACCCTCAGCTCAGGCCAGAAATGCAAGAAATTAACTCGATTCCCTAAAGTAAGATTCTTAGGAACATGAATCTTTTCTCATGGGTCTGACCTTTTGCCCAGGAGGGCGACATCATCTTTACTGTGCTGGACAGTAAACAAACCTGTCTTCTGCTGAGAGGAACAGAGGCTCTACCTTTCAAGGCTCTTTGCTCGGCAAAACATCTTTTAAAAGATGATCTGGAACAAACAGGTCTCCTGTTTGCAAGACACCAAAAACATTGACAGCGTGGAGAATGATCTTTCAATACCAATCACTTATGCCTTTCTTGAGCTTCCAAGGTTAGAATTTGGAGTCAAAATATCTGACCTAAAAACAGGCTAAGTTCCTGACTAGCTGGAAAAGTATTTTACTGCCATCCAGGCCTCAGTTTCCTTACCTATTAGCTGAGGATCATGATCATTGTCTTAGAGTAATTAGGCACGTCAAGTAAGATAATGTATTTTAAAGTGCTTTTTAAGCCTTAAAACTATATAAATAATTACCCCACTACGTACTTCTAATGCTATTTCATTCTCTTGTCAGGTTTTTTGGCAGCTCCTTCAACTTCTTCATATTCCTTCAATGCACTGAATATAAAGCTGAACAGGTAACTGGTATTCAATTAACACTTGCTGGTTGCCTAATCCTTTGAATATCTAAGTACAATTGAATTTTCTCTCCAGTTTCCCCTTCAAGATTTCATAGCTCCTTTTTTTTCGTACTTTTCCTTTTCTAGACACCCCTTCTCAGTCACCCTTAAAAATAAATAAAGAAAAAAGACCTAATCTGCTTTCTTAAAGAAGGCACTTTGAATTCCATTCCAGAAACTAATGGGTGGTTCCTTCTATCTGTGACAGGCCCTTACCAAATGGATCCTCAGCATGCTCACCAGGCAGGAAATGTGTTCCTTTAAGTGGTCAGCACTTAGCATAGTGTTCAGGTTCAATGGAGAATAAAAACGGAATATGAGAAATTAGAAGGAAAAAAATATCCTTCATATAATCATCTCCTCTTTAAATGCTCTAATGGATCAAGCCAAGCAAGCAGTTTCTTCAAGAAGTTTCCCAACCTGAGTGACAGCAGCATAGGGTCTAGAAAGAAGTGGGTTGTGCCATCTGCTGTGGAGTGATGGTGGAGCTTATAGTAAGGATGGGGGTGCTTGAGAGCGACTGAGTATATAGTACAGATAATATTTCACTTATAGGATAGGTTCTAAAATCAGCATATATAGTGATAAATGTAAAAGACCAAGTCTAGGGTGTTCCCTTGTGGAGCAGTGGGTTAAGGATCTGGTGTTGTCACTATAGCAGCTCAGGTTGCTCCTGTGGTACGGGTGTGAGCCCTGGCCCAGAAAGTGCCACGTGCCATGGGAGAGGCCTAAATGAATGAATAAATAAATAATTGATCAGGTCTATCCTTAAAGAAATATCTCAGCAAGGTACTACATGGAGTATCAAATATTGCCTTTTAATAAGGCTTATATAAATAAGCCTCTTAATAAGTCTTAATACACTTATGTAGTAGCTTATGTAATATTTAGATTTCCTCAACTGAATACCAAGCATCGAGCTTGGCTTGCAATTATGGGTCATGTTGTTTTATAAATATATTATTTTATTTATTTATTATTTATTTATTTATTTTTGTCTTTTGTCTTTCTAGGGCCACACCTGCAGGAGGTTCCCAGGCTAAGGGTCAAATCAGAGCTGTAGCCGCTGGCCTACACCACAGCCACAGCAATGCAGGATCCGAGCCACGTCTGCAGCCTACACCACAGTTCACGCAATGCTGGATCCTTAACCCACTGGGCGAGGCCAGAGATTGAACCTATGTCCTCATGGATAGTAGTTGGGTTCCTTAACTACTGAGCCATGAAGGAACTCCTACAATTTTGTTTTATTTGTCTTTTTAGGGCTGTACCCACAGCATATGGAGGTTCCCAGGCTAGGGGTCAAATCAGAGCTGTAGCCACTGGCAAACACAAAAGCCACAGCAATGCCAGATATGAACAGCGTCTGCAACCTACACCACAGCTCACAGCAATGCCAGATCCTTAACCACTGAGCAAGCCAGGGATCGAACCTACATCCTCATGGATGCTCATCAGATTTTTTTCTGCTGAGCCATGACAGGAACTCCTAAATATACAATTTTAAACTCCCTATTCTCTATAAGATGCTCACGTTGGGAGCACATGGGCACATAAACTAATTGAAGAAAAGCAGGTTCTTGTCTGTCTCCCAACACTTCTTCCTCACAGAGATTGAAATAACAGGCAGACTGCTCTCCCTCACTCTTTTTCTCTCTCTCTCTCCACAAAGACTAAATCCATCTAATTTAAATAAGACTATGATGACACTCCGCTATCCTTAAAAGGTTTTAATTTCCTCTTTCAACCTTCCATGTCCACTTCTTAGTTGATTTATCTAAATTTTCATAGAAAATACTGGACACATCTACAGACAGCTTTTTCACATATAGGATATGCCTAAAATTGATACAAAAGAAGGTCATAATAAGTCTTTTCTCAGTTACATGATTAATGTACTCTGAGGCCTAGGAAAAAGGCACTAATAGGGAAGGTTTAAGAGTACATTGAGTGAATTCATTGCTGTCAGAGACAATTCACCATTTCACTGATGGAGCCAGCGGCAGCCCTTCTGAGAGCAAGGAAGAGCCATAAATCTAAACAGGAAAATATCCGAGTTTTGCTACCGTGTCACATAAAATATCTCTTCTCAGAGCTGGAGGTATTTTTTCAAAACTAAGTTAGAGCCATGGCTGTGAATAAAACCAGGCTTCTCCAAGAATGAGTAATAGAGACAACATTTTATAAGACTCCAAATTTGACCTTTCTTGGAAATTCTAATCTCCAGCAAGAACTTGTCTTTGAGCTCATAAACATATAATTCATTTGATTTTATTCCAAATTTCCACTAAGCTAAGATTGCAGTTGGAGGTAGAGAAGCAGAACCCTGGGAACTGGAAAGAAACAGAGTGCTTCCCCTTGAACAGAGGGCATAACCAGAGGCCGGTGGGCTGGACTGTCCCCATAAGCGTGTTTGATTTGGCCCACGTGGTAGTGTCTAAAGAGAGTTTATAAAATGTTTGAAGTAATTAGTAGTCTAAAGAAAATGGTGGTTTCACATTGAAAAAAAAAATCCAGAAATCCAGTTTCTCTTGGAAGAAATGGAATGACCTGGCAATGTCGAATTGCCATCACTTCCAGGCCACGATCAGCTGGGGCTGAATGGAGACTGGCTTTTTAGACAGAACAGGGAATCTCCAGATTGCCACAGTCTCTACCATGCCTTTATGTTTCCCAGATACTGAGGCCACGTGTCAGCTGTAGTTTTATCTAATAGCACATTTAGAAGGAAATAAAAGGTTTGTACCTATGTGTTTAGGTACAAGGTATGGGAGTAAACAAGACAGAGTAAGCCCTGATTCACATATTTGGGTTACTTGTCTGGCCCCTGTGAACATGTGAATTTGAAATCACTATCTTAAAACTTTACTTCCTTCAGGAAGCCTGCCTTATTTAACTAAACCAGTTTTATCATTTTACTTTATTTTATTTTGGTATATGGTGGCCCTTTCACTATCTGATTTTTTTTCTCTCTTTTTTTCTTTTTTTGTCTTTTTAGGGCTGGACCCATGGCATATGGAGGTTTCCAGGCTAGGGGTTGAAACAGCTGTAGTTGCCAACTTACGCCACAGCTACAGCAACACCAGATCTGAGCTGTGTCTGTGACACACAACATGGCAACGTCAGACCCTCAGTCCACTGTGCGAGGTCAGGGATTGAATGGATGCTAGTCAGATTCATTTCCATTAAGCCACGATGGGAACTCCAATGATTCTTTTTTTTTTCAAATTTTTATTTTATATTGGAGTATATTTGATATACAATGTTGTTTCCGGTATATAGCAATGATTCAGTTATACATATGCATATATCCATTATATGTAAATATTATGTACATGTGTTATATACATATACATGACCAGAAAGTTCCTTTAGATACCAATAAAACTGAAGTTTTAGATGCAGTATACAGTGATCTTGACAAAAATCATTCAATATATATTTTTTTTTTTTTTAGGGCTGCACCCGCAGCATATGGAAGTTCTCAGGCTAGGGGTTGAAATCAGAGCTGCAGTTGCCGGCCTACACCACAGCCACAGCAACACCAGATCCAAGACCCATCTGCAGCTTACACTACAGCTCACAGCAACACTGGATCCTTAACCCACTGAGAGAGGCCAGGAACCTCAAACCCGCATCCTCATGGACGGATACTAGATGTGTTTTAAACCACTGAGCCACAACTGGAACTCCTGAATGATAAATAATTTTAAAGAAAACCTTTTCTGCTATCTTAGGTTAACACAGAGGCTCTCTCACCAAACCAATACCCCAATGATTTACCACAAATGTTGACATTCTTCTCAGAGCTATACTTACTTCTCTTATAAGAACCTGGGAAAAGGAGTTCCCATCATGGCGCAGTAGAAACAAATCCAACTAGGAACTATGAGATTGCGGGTTCGATCCCTGGCCTCGCTTAGTGGGTTAAGGATCCAGCATTGCCATGAGCTGTCGTGTAGGTCGCAGATGTGGCTTGGATCTGGCATTGCTGTGGCTCTGGCGTAGGTCGCTGTGGCTCGGGTGTAGGCCAGTGGCTACAGCTCTGATTAGACCCCTAGCCTGGGAACCTCCATATGCCATGGGTACAGCCATAAAAGGACAAAAAGACAAAAAAAAAAAAAAAAAGAACCTGGGAAAGGAAACAGGTATCGTTATAACCGCCACTATGCAAATCTCTGAGTGAAGACAGGTTTGGCTGCAATAAAGTAATTATGTAATTGTGACAATAAAATAGAATTTACCTCACCACCCCATTAGAAAAAGTAACTTTTTTTCTCATTGAAAGGATCTGACTTTTCAAAAGATTAAAAGTGGTTACTGCAATATTTCTGAGGCAAGAGACAAAAAATTAAGGAGTGAACGTTGCTTTTAAGCACAGCCACAGAGCAAAAATGATCTGATTGTTGCAAGGACATTGTTCAGAATATTAGATGACTCTAAAGCACCAACAGACTTTCCATATTTAATATGAATCTTTGGACAAAATTAAATTTTAGAACAGTATAAGGTCACACAGTCAATGTGCCAACCCTTTTTACATTCATTTTAATTTCATCTCCCAGCATTGTCACCAGATCCTTGCCTTCTCTCCATCTCCATAAATAAACTGTGTGTGTTGACTCTTGAACCTGCGTTCATTCTCTTGGCTTAATTACCACCCACAATAACGAATTCACGTCCTATTTCCATAAAGTAGCCTGTACGGATACCTCAGCTTTTTTCCCTCCCCACTCTGCTCATCTTGGTAATCCTCACCCAGGAGAGGGGGGAGACTCACCTCTCTCTCCCTTCTCGTTCCAGTTCTTTCTCCCTCTCTCCTCTCCCTCTCTTGCTCTCAAGCTATGGAGCATTTAACACTTTCCAGCCTTCCAAATCCCTTACCAGAACTGACCGTGTGTCTGATTTTCCATCCCCTCTTTCCTTCATCATACTCTAGCCACATGGCCACATTCCATTTCTGAAGCAAAGAACTTCCTCCGACCTCAGGGCCTTTGCACTGGATATTTCCTCTGCCTGAGTGCCTGGCTCTTGGGTCCTGTCTTGGGCTCTACACGCTTCACATCTGCCCTCCTTGAAGATGGTGTTGTGACTCTATGCTCTTTTGTCCCCTCACTTAAGTCACTTATTATCACCTCTGTCTAGTTTCTTCAGTGTGCTGTCACACTGTAGCTGTCTTGACACACACACACACACACCCATACCTTAAACTTATTTCTTGTCTGCCTCCCTCTAACTAGAATGTAAACTCAGCAAGGTCACAAATTGTGTCTTCCTTGGTCCCTGCTGAAGCCTAATGTCCAGCATCTATCTAGCTCTTCAGGTGCTCAGTAAATGCTGCAGAGCAGTAAGTGAACAAAGAGGCAGGGCTCTGAATATGAGCTGCTTGAGTGGACCTTTAAGTTACAGAGGTGAAACCCAAGTATGAGGTCTCTGTTGGGGGAGGAGTTCAGCCACTTATAATCATTATATTTTGGGGTGGCAGTAGGGGTCTGAGGTCAGGGTTTTTAAACATTTGATATGTATAATGAGCACCCCATGCTTTAAATGCAAAGCTCGGTGTCCTCAGCCAGAGATTCTGTTCTAGGGTAAGGCCAAAAAAATCTTAACCAAGAACCTGAGGATTCTGGCACCTAGTCCACAGAGCAAGTTCTGGAAATTACCATTCTGGAGCAGAGACAGTGGTGGGGTGTTAAATAAGTGGTGCCCTTTCCCAAAGATCTATTCACACACTAAGAATTTACACCAGGACCAAGGACATTTTTTGGGAGGAAAGGCAGTAGGTTAACTTCCCTTTAAAGTTTAGTCTAATTAAAAGGTTTCTGATGGAGAATGGGTCAGTTATGACTCTAGGAATCCATATGTCATCAGTTATGACAGATGGATTCCTAGAGCACTCCTACAGGCCCAGAGAAAACCCCCTGGGAGAAGATGGGCTTGTGGGCCATGGCACACACCAATGGACAGAGGGACTCCTTTAGGTGACACCCTCTCTGACCCAGGCTCCCTGGCAGACCTCACCTGAAAGGGCCATCCTAAGAGCCCCATCTCAAAGGTCTAGAGCAGGGCTTTTGTGAGGTGTGCATTTAAGGTGCAAAACAATTGGATGCCAGGCAAAATCTTTTTTCCAAACCTAGGGAGGAATAGCGTGAAGGGGGGTGATCTTAGGGCTCCACATTCTCTTGTGAGATGGATCTTACTCATGCACGGCAGGATGATCCTCAGAATGATCATCTGAGGAAGATTTAGGGTGAGAATCTCAGGATCAGACCCCTCATTTATCTGAGCATGAGTCAGAGACAGTCTAATTTGAGCTTTAAGAGGGTTATGACCTTATCTTGTTGTCACGGGTGTGTGAAGTCTGGGGACACTGGTAACACTTAGAAAGATCTTTAGAATCTGATCAGACTGGCCCATTTGGGAGACAGGAAAATTGAGGATCAGAGAGAGGCTGAGAGCTGGGCAACCTCACATGGTTGCAAATCCACAGTTTTCACTTATTCACTTATTATTTTATATTTTTGAGCAGCTACCACAGGTCTAGTTCTTGTGGATGAACACATGAATTCAATTTAGTGAATATTTACAAATTTCCTACTATGAGCCTGGCATTGTGATGGATATGGGGTGAGAAAATAAATCAGACACAGACTTTTTGCTGAGGTGCTCACTGTCTAATGGAGACTGGGTAGATCTTAAAGAAAAGATCATCATACAATGTGATAAATACCACTCTTGCTGAATGTGTACAGTGGGATCACATCTAAATTGTAAAAAAAGCCATTCCTTTATTTCATTCATGATAACAAACAAATCTAATGACACATATTAGATTTAATTAAAGAAGCTTATTATTAAAAACTGAACAGAATAAACCCTGAAACTAAGCAGGAACACTTTAAAATCTACATCATTAATCATTTGAGAAATACACAATAAAGTCGCAATGAGATACTACAATATACCTATTAGAACATCTAATATTAAAAGACTAATCGTATCAGGTGTTGGCAGATATGTCAAGTAATTGGAACTCTCCCACCCTGCTAGTAAGATTGTAAAACAGCAAAAACACTTTGTAAGACAGTTTAGAAAACAACTTCACTCCATTTGTTTAAAAAGTTAATCCGCATCTACTGTGCGATCCTGTCATTCAAACCCTAGGTATTTACCCAAGAGAGAAGTCAAAGGTCACACAAAGACTTATACACAAAGGTGCACAGCAGCATCATTTGTAATCACCCCAAATGGAAGCCACCCAAATGTCTAGCAACAGGTGAACGGACAGCCACTGGTTACAGAGCCACACAATGGAATATCACGGAGCAATCACTGGGAATGAACAATGGGCGCACACAACACAGCTACATCTCAAGACAGTCAGGCTGAGTGAAAGAAGCCAGAAAACCAGCAAACTGTACAATTCCATTTTTACACAATTCTTGATGATGTAATCTGGTGATAGGCAGACAGTGGTGACGTGCAGATCTTGGTTACCTGGTGTGGGGACTGTGACGCAGGGAGGGACAGGAAGAGGTGATTCAAGGGACGTAAGGAAACTTGGGAGAGTGATGATCTCGTAGGCGGGGTATATGTCGAAGCTAATCAAAGTGTGCACTTTACGTTCAGTTTACCCAACAAGCTGCCAAAAAGTAAAGAAGTAAAGCAGTAAGAATACATTCTAAGTGAACACAGAAAAAAAATCAGAGTTACAGGACCTGACCTCCAAACAGGAACCCTAGTGCCCACCATCTACACAGTGGTGCCTGGGTCTCTTGATTTGAACTGTTTTCTTATCTAGTAACTGGAGATAATAATTCTCGTCCTACTTATTTTATGAGACTATAATGAGGCGCTAATAGAGGAACAAATGCAAAAGGGCTTCATAAAATTTTAAAACATCATGCACTGAGCGGTGCTATCCTGGTTGGCAGACTGATGACTCTACAGAGACGGGAAGTCTCCCCGAGGACTGGTTACAGGATAGATGGTGGGAGGGCGAGAGGATGGAGCACGAATATTTGGACCAGTGAAGCCAGGGCAAAGAGAGGTGGCTTCGAGGACAGACAAAGGATGGAAGGGAAGACACGGTGGAGCAGTGACAGGGCAGGAAAGGGAATGGTGAGACTCTAAGGACTGGCAAGCAGGGAGTGAACCTGAGTAGCTAAGGAGAAGGAAAGCAGACAGCAGAGCCTGGAACACAGACTGAGGTCAGCAGGCCTCTTAGGAACAGAGTCTCTTCTTTCCTCCCTGTGGTCAGACTGACCTTTGTGCAACTCAGCCGCCTACCTGCTCTTGGGATGAAGACGACAAATCCTTAGCCTAGCCTCATCCCAGCCTGGCCCCTGCCTTACTGCCCAAGCTCATCACCTGCCATTCTACCCAACTGCTCTGCACACTGGCCCCTCTCTCAGTTGGGCCCAGGAGACTCAGCTGTGCTGTTTCCTCTGCTCTCCCAGTGCCAAACCTCTTCTCAAGCAAAAGATATCAGATTGGCTGTCGCTTCAGAGGATCCTGTCCTGGCCTCCCAAACTCTCACAGCATCAGGCACTGTTCTGCATGGCACATATATGACTGTTGCATTTACAGTGCTTGGTGTAGAGTGTGGTCTAGCCCATCAAAAAGCCACCTTCAACAGGGATGGAGACTGTGTCCCTTTTTACTCTCCACTGCAATCTGCACACCTACCACAGTGTGAGTGAATGAATGAACCCAAGTCTGGTAAGAAAAAGACTTTCTCTGAACCTTGAAGCATTAGAGAACCAGTGATATGTGTGCATGAGACTAATCCACAAGGCACAATACATAACGGGGACCTTTTTCTTTTCCCATTGTATAGATGCAGACACAAAGTTCAGGGAAGTAAAGTAACTTGCCTAATACCGTACCGTGCATGAGTGGCAGATCTAGCAGGTGGCCTGATCCAAGGCCTGACCTCTTAGCCAGACCTACCCCTCCAGTTTTGAAAGTCAGGTTGATCCCTAAGGCCCTGTCCAATGCTAGCCTTCTCTGATTCTACTATTTCCAGAAAATCAGCTGGCAGAACCCCCAGGAAGGCAGCCCCCATCATCAGCCTGCATTAAACTTTTCATCCCTCCGAGGCAACTGCCAGTGTGTTCCCTGAGCCGCAAAAACACTCTTCTACCTCTAGGCTGAGAACTGAGAAGAATTACAATCCAATTGACTCCACGGGCTAAAAGGAGCATCTGTTTAGTTTATATCGGCACTGCTGAGTCTAAATTAATACTTTGACATCAGTCTTCACCTGCGGCGCGGTCACTCAGGGCTCTGTCCTCCTTGGGTGCCTGGAGCAGCCGACTCCAGGGAAAGAAAAGGATTAGAGGAGCTCCAACCCCCCCCCCCAAGTCTGATGAATTGCTTTGCCAAATGGAAATTGTGGCCCAGAGATAGCTTCTCCTTGGAAGTACATGAGCTGTCCCCATTCATGAACCTTCATCTCCTTGGAGATCTTCTCTGTGATCAGAACTGTGTGAGCACTGATCAGGAATTAGATCACATGCTACCAAGATGTGGGGGTATCTCAGGCCCCTAACTTGCATGCCAGGTTCGCCTCATGGTAAGGCCACCAGCATTGATCTAAATGGTGTCTTCAGGGTGGGGTGGGGAAGCTAGGGAACAAAATTTATTGATTGTCTATCAGGGACCAGGCATCCCTGTCTCAGTGAATTCTCACAATTATCCATCCAGGTAAATATTATTATCCCCGCTTTAAATGACGATAAAACAGGCTCAGAGAAGCTATTACTGAAAGTCACATAGGAGAGGCAGGATTAGATTCAAATCCAGATTTGTTTGGCTTCAGGGTTGCCTAATGTTTATAAGTTTATTAACCAGTACTCGGAACAAAAGGTCTAACAAATCTAACAAATTTTACAAAGAAATAAAAATTCAGTTATATATAAGCATACATCTAATAAATCACATTACAGCAAAGAATGTAATTGGATCAGCAACTACACAGACTGCCAGTCCCGGAATTACTGGTCACCATTTTACTGGGGTGAGGGCAGAAATTAAGAGAAAGCACTTCGAGACTTTGATTTCAAGGCAACATGGGTATAACATCCACGTATGTGATCATGTAAGTCAATGTTATCATATTGTACAAAAATATTAATCCATAATAGAGAGGAAATAAAATTTGTAAATGGTTCTTGTAGATAGCTTTTGAATAGCACTGAATTAGATGAACTAGGTCTGGGGTGTGGTATCCTTCGAGGGGTACTGAATTCGGTACTATGTCAAACTCAAGGGAAAGGAACCTTGGAGGCTCACTGCTGCCAATCAAATTCAAGCTCCTCCATGTATTAGCTGTGTCATGGGGCAAATGACTCAACCTCTAGTGTCTATAAAAAAGTAAGCATTTAATAAATGTCAGCTATTGCATTTATATTGTGCTTAGCTAACGTTATTATTATCCTGATTACTTGTCTTTTATTGATGCCTATTCTGTTATTAGACTATATTCCTTTGGGTTAAGTTGCCCTATTTTGAAATGTGAATACCTCCCTAGAGAGTAAGTTGTTTAATCATTATCAGCTCAACATAGCATATATCGCTGAGTCTGTGATAACTAGGGAAAGAGAAATGGGGGATGGGAAAGACCCCAAGAGGTGATGGCATGGGGTGGGTGGGGGCATAGGAGAGAGTTCAAGAGCATGACCAATGGAAAATAAACTTGGTAGGGAAGGATCTTGAAATGTAGGAATCTGGAGACATAGAGACAAGGATGAAACCAGGTAGTAATCTGTGAAATTACCTTGAAGAAAGCAGCAGAGAGAAGACACTTTGAAATCAGCAGCGCAGAGTAGGGTTAAGAACCAGAACGCTAGAGTCAAACTGCCTGGGTTTAAATCTTTGTCACTGTATGACCTTGGGTGAGTTTCAATACCTTTCAGGGCCTCAATATTTTTCAGTCTATAAATGGGAGTAACAATGGTACCATCTTCATACAGGATGAGTGAAAAGTCAGCGAGAATGTGTATATATCTGTAGATTATACGGAGCCATTTATCTATGTTAGTGCCTGGCACACAAGAAGAACTATGGAGGATTGGCTATAATCATTAATATCACTCGTGGTAGCAGGAGTAACAGAGCATTCCAACTATGCGCTGCTCGCTCAAAACTCCTTGCTATTAATTTCAGGCCATCTCCCTGGAGAGTATGAAGATGACTCAGCACAACACAGTCTCACTGCTGGAAAATCAGCCTGTGACAGGTCAGTAAACCCCAGTGTGCACACAAATGACAGGGCTCCTAAAGAATAAAACTTGGTCTTCCTGAAGCAGGCTCCTCCTAATTACTCCGGAAGATCCCTTGGGGATTTTGGTCTGAGACTCCGGCAGGCGAAGAACCTCATTTGCCAAGTGCAATGTTGGGCGCTGTCTACCCTGGGCCTGCCTGGCTGCCATAGGCCGCTGCCTTGTCTCCCCACCCGGTCTTGCTCTGATGGCACGTGGGGGAACCGGTGTGACCTCAACATTATCACCCTTAAAGATCTCATGTGAAACAGATCATGTGAAAACATCCAGGGGTTGAGACGACCTGTAAGGCAAAACTAAACTCAGGAAGAATTCAATTCATTAGGTCCAACTCCATCTCTCTCATAGCAAGTTTGGGCAATAATAAATGAATCACTCAGTCTGATCCGATCTTTTACTTCACAGATGACCAAATACGAGGTCAAGGGAAGCAAATGATTTATCTAAATGCTAAATGGGAATAAAAGGTAACTTTTATCCCAAAAAAAGTATGATTTTATTTTTAATTGGAAACTATTTTAAAAGACTTGAAAGGCTGGAAGTCCAAGGCAAAAATTTCAAGCATCCTGTGGATAGAAAGGGAGATATTTTGGGATGGGGTAGGGAAGAAGGGAGACTTAAGACTACCTCTCAAACCATGCTCCCTCCATAGACAATGAAGCCTACAGGTAAAATGGGTTCCATCCAGAAGAACGCGGAAAGTTTTCTTACCCCCAATAGGTCAATACCATCACAGCCCCGACCCAGGCACTTGGTGACCTCTGCTGGCGTCCCCTGGGAATACACAATTGGTGTAGGTCATAAGCCCTCCTAGTAGAATCTTTTTGACCCAGTTATGTATCTTTGGACACCCATTGCTCAGGTCTTGCTTTTCTGAATTACCATTCCCCAGTAAAAGAAGCAGGGATATTTGGAGGTTCATTCTAGGGTTGGATAGTGAAAATACAAGAGTGTGGAGTATTCTTGCAATGCATAAAAATAAGGCTGTGCTCAAAAAACGAAAGATTAGGTGCATGCCAAAGGGACCAAGAATTCAACCTGAAATAGTGGCCAAAAACTGGAATAATTATATCCCCAAACAGTGTGGCATTGGATTATAACCCAAAATATAAAATAAATATGCCTGAATCCACACTGATTTACAGTGATATATAGAAATGACTGACTGAATGAAAGAATAAATAAATGATTATTTTTTAAGTGAGAAGGGACAAAACTTACTCTAGGAGGTGGAGCATAACTTCCCACTTCTTTGAATGCGGGCTGGACTAAGTAACCTGCATCCAAAGAAAAGACCATGGGAAGGGGGAAAATAATAACTGTCCCATGGAGAAACCTGGTGGACACAACCTTAACCAAATGACCCAAGTTAACATTATCAGACAGATGCTACGTTAATGCCAGGTGCCCCTTAAGTGATCTGAGGAGAAACGCACTCGTCTCGGTGTCATTCTCCCCCCAGAAGCTGTAGCTCCAAGCCTAGCTATAAGGAGAACATCAAACATTGAGGGCCATTTTGCAAAGTGTAAAACTCCCCAGGATTCCTCAAAACTTTCAAGGTCAAGTTAAAGAGGGAAAGGCCAAGAAGCTGTCTGAGACCAGGAGACTGGGGAGATGTAACGACTAAAAGCAATGTGGTGCCCTGGCTTACATCCTGGAACGAAAAAAGAGTATTAGCAGATAAATCTGGTAAAATCAGAATAACGTCTCGAAGAAACGTTGGCTTCTTCATTTTGACAAATGTACCAGGGTAATATAAGATGCTATCTTTAGAGGAAACCATGAGAGGTGTGTACAGGAACTCTCTGTACTATCTTGCAATTTTTTTCTGGAAATCTGAAATTATTCCAAAATAAAAAATGTATTAAAAAAATCTTTGAAGAGGCTCAGACCAAGAGAATTGGGTGCCAAAAGCTCAGAGCAAGGGAGAATTCTGGGGTTTGGGGAGTTATTTTTTGTTTTTTGTTTTGGCCACACTCATGGCACATGGAAGTTCCCAGGGCAGGGATCAAATCCATGCCAGGTCCTTAACCTGCTGAGCCACCAGGGAACTCTGAAGGGAGATTATTAAATGGACCACTGGGTAACTCCTCCTGAGTTTGTCTGTCTGTGGATAAGGGCCTGGGTAGTGGACCAGCAACGTTACAACAGGATGGCCATAAATTCATGGAATGAATGAGTTTTCCAGTCCATCAGACACACAGTAGGAACCAGGAAGTTCCTCTGCCATTGGGTAGGCTAAGCCCACAACCCTTCCACTAGCAAAATAAAAAGCTTTGCGCTAAGAGATAATGACAAACAAAGATACCCACACATAACTTCCTCTAATCCAGGCTCAAATCTTAAGTTCTTCAGATAAACTACAGGACACCCAGTTAAATCCGAATTTTTTAGGTAAACAGTGACATGCAACTTGCACTATCTGAGCCATGCAATATTTGGGACATTCAATTTGGGAACACACTTACACTAAAAATTCTTTATTGTTTATCAAAAATTCCAATTTAAACAGACCTCTGGTATTTTCAGTTGTTAAATCGGGCAGCTCTACTCCAATATCTTATCAATGAAGCCCACCTTGATCTTGCTCTTTAAAATTACAAACTATCCTTCCCATGCACCCTGCTCCCTCATTTTCCCTTGATACACAACCTAACATATTGTATTACTGATCTATTTATCTGTCTCTATAGGCTGTAACATAAACTTCCCAAGGGAAGAGATGATTCAGTGATCCCGAGTACACTGCTAGAACGTAGCAAGAGCTCAATAAATATTTGTTGAATAAATGACTATCTTAAGGGATACTAGTAGCTGCTCAGGATAGTCACAATAGCCTTGTGCAAAAAATATTCTTTCTCACAGCCAAGACTCAGAGAGGTTTGGTCATGTGAGCAAGGTCACACAGCCAGCAAGCTGCAGTTCTAGGTTATGGGTCCAGGTCTGCCAAAACAAGTTAAGCAACTCTCCATTGACTGTGCCATGTATCAGGCAGATCTTGTCAAGAGAACGTTTTTTATTCATTACCTTTGGTGAGAATTTATAAAAATGTTCCATTTGGTATGTGAAGCCCATGACATCTGGGAAAACGATGCTCAGGTGATTGATCCTGGTTTGCAAGAGACGGTGTTTTGCAAATAGATGTATAGAGAGAATGCAAGTGAAGGCTCTCCATAGCTCCATGGGCCCCTGCCTTACATCAAACCCACCTCAATTCACTTGCCTCTTCTCACGTTCAAAGCACACATTTGTTAAATTGTCTCAAGATGTCTCCAAGGTGCAATTTTGTTTTATAGTCACTGTCAACCCAAACTATTTAATGTTAATTTCTTGCAGTCTGCTCCACTCTCAGCTTTCTTCATCCTTACTATATGTTTCTCAGCTAAACGTGCATTTATCTGTTGACATTTTTATTAAATTAGACTGTAATAAATCTGACTACGCTTATATCTGTTTTCCCTTTGTGCTCAAGAATTCAAAGGCAGCTGATGTGTCCATTCACTGTGTGACCACTTGCCCAGAGCAACCGATGAAGGGTAAGTGCAGTGATGTTAAACCCTAGGGAGGCAGAGCCTGGAAGCCCCGTGTGGTGCTGGGTTATATATTAAGGTCAAGATCCATTCTGACACATGCATCATTTGGGTAAGCACTTCTGAGAGACAGACAGAGATGACACAGCATCCTCCATCCCCTTAATCTCTGAGACCTTAGAGAAGAGGGTGGGATGCCAAGGGAAGCCTGGATGAGTGAGTAGGGAGTCTCGGAAACGCTCTCAATCTTCTGGTGCCTCCTCAGCAAGTGTAATCTAAAGATTAAGGACACAGGCCTGGGAGTCAGACAGATAGACTTGCCAGCTTGCTATCTGTCAAATCGCCCTCGCGAGATACTTAACCTCTCTGAGCCTGAAATGTCTCATTTATAAACTGTGGGTCATTGTAATACCAGTCTCATAGGATGATCATAAAGATCTAATGAGTTCATGCAGATAAATGTTTAACTCTGTGCCTAACACAGTGTAAGTGTTCCAAAAATAGTGCACAACTCCCATTACTTCCATTCTTTGCTCCAGATCCCAAGTTCTTCTTCTACTTGGTTCCATCTGCTTTCTGCCAGCATTCTGGATAATATTTGCCTGTCCGGAGTTAGCTGTGTGGGAACCATGATTCAGAATCATGAGTAAGCCGAGTCAACTACAGTGTCTTCTTTCATACTTAAGCTAAGATATTCCCAGTGCAACAAAGGGAATCCTGCAGAGCTCCAGCTGTACAGAGCAAGAAAGTAGTCCCAGACTTTGAAGCCAGAGGACCTCTTTCAGAGACCCCAGTGATATTGCCAGAGTTGCCACAGCTTGAGCAAACTGATTTGATTTCTCAAAGACTCACTGTGCTAATCAATAAAATGGGAACAAGATCTTCCCGGTCTTTAATCTCCCATGAGATTGCTTAGTGAGCTGCAGAGTGCTGGACAGATGTTCATGAATCTCTTTTCCAACAGTCTAGGCTTTCTGGCAAATGAAGGAAGAGAAACTTTGACAGAATCTAAATTTATGAAAGAAATGAAGAGAAGGACAAAGCTTACAGTTTGTGCCTACCAGCATGATCTTGGCTGAGTATGGTTGTTAGGGTTGAAGAACAAAAGGGTAGTTTGTCTCTTAGGGAACTTGCACTCACAACAGATTATTTGGGACATCTTCAAATCTGACCTGGGATAAAAACGCAGTTTTTTGTCTGTTTTTTTCTTATGAGTGCTTCCAGGAATACAGTTTTGCTATCATTTCCTACTAACTAAACAATATAATGCACAATCAAAAGTTATATAGAATTAATGCAGCTAGAGAAGCATGTTATTGCTTCATCAAATGGGCCATATTAATCTACTGAGTTCCAACATGAGGGTATGATTGATGTCATAAAAGATTAGCTTCCTTAGATGTAACTAAGGTTTGAGTCATTGCCCAGCAAATTACCTGCTCAAAAAACACATGTGCCAGTATTAAGTTGTGAAACCTAAAGTGTATATAAGATTTCTATAAAACGTGTGAATGGAAGGGAAATTGCAGAATAAAAAGCTGTCAGAAACAGTGTAACAAATCAAAAGAAATGCGGCAGTGCAGCCAAGTGCCTATTTGTTCTTGGAATAATAGTAACCACAACCACTTTCTACTGAACGTCTACTATTTGCCTGGTCCTTTAGACACAATATGTTATTTACTACATTTAATTGCTCCCTCCCTTCAGCAGTGGCTCTTAAAACTTAGCTTGCAACAGAATCACCTGGGGCTTGTGAAAACAAGGCTGGATCTCCCCTGAAAGTTTCTGACTCAGTCAGTCGGAGCAGAGCCAGAGAATCTGCATTTCTGAAAAGTGAGAAGTGAGGCTGATGTTGCTAGTTCAGGCACTACATTTTGAGGACCCAGTTAGGCAAGATAGGCTTTGATATACCCACTTTCCAGACACAGAAATGGAGACTCGGAAGGTTATGGGATGGATCTGAGGTTTCACACCTTCAGAATAGGAGCCAACCCAGTCTGTGTATACTTGAGTCCAAGACCTGTGCCCACAGGACATGGGGAAAAGCAAAAAACCAGGAAAGGGATGAAATCTACTTTGAAATGACTGTTTTCTTGTCCAGGAGAGGAAAAGCAAAGCAAAGACACTGTGTTCAGTCAGAAGCTTTGTTCCATGGAACCTCATGCGAGCCCTGAACCTTGGATTTCCCATCCATAAAAGTGACCCTATCGCTTTCTAAGATTATTGCAATGATAAAATATAAGTAAGATGGGAAAGAATTTTGGAAAATCCAAAGTATTACACAAATGTAAGGAACTGTACAAGTGAAGTAAATTAAAAGGCCAAGCTCTTGACTGAGAGGATTTCCAACTCTCGATCCTTACCTAGAGGCAGCACCAGCAGAAATGGGGCCACGTCCATCAATTAATGGATGCGAGACTCTGGATCTAGCCTTGTTGGCAGGCGTGCCCCCTATGGCATGTGGATACAACCCTTGTGTATGTCACAAGATTTGGGAAAACTCTATTGAGTTAAGTTATGCAAACAGTATTTTCTAAACTGCAAAGCACTCTGCAGTATAAGAAAATATCTTCAACAATATCATAAATAGTATTTTTTAAAGAATCCAGTAGAACTCAAGTTGACTGTTTGCAATAGGCACCACATGGAAACAACCTGAATGCCTATCAACAGATGACTGGATGAAGAAGCTGTGGTACAAATATACAATGGAATATTACTCAGCCATAGAAAAGAATGAAACAATGCCATTTGCGGCAACACAGATGCAATTAGAGATTCTCATACTAAGTGAAGTCAGAAAAAGAAAAACAAATACCATATGATATCACTTATCTGTGGAATCTAAAATATGGCACAGATGAGCCTATCTACAGAACAGAAACAGACTCACAGACATAAAGAATCGAATTGTGCTTGCCAAGGGGGAGGGGGAAGGAGTGGGATGGACTGGGAGCTTGAGGTTAGTAGATGCAAACTATTACATTTAGAATGGATAAGCAATGAGTTCCTACAATGTGTGTACAGCACAAGGAACTACATCCACTTTCCTAGGATAGACCATGATGGAAGATAAGAAAGGGAATATATGTGTGCGCGTGTGTGTGTGTGTGTGTGTGCATACATACACATATGTGTGTATGTACATATATATGCATGTATACATATGACTGGGTCACTTTGCTGTATAGCACGAATCAGCACAACACTCTAAATCAACTACACTTTAACGAAAAATGAATATCAAAACAACTATTTGACCTTTTCTTTCCTTCTTTTTCTTTCTTTTCACTTTTCCCTTTTCTTATTTCACCTACTTCTGTGTTTCCTTCACTTTATCTCCGTTGGAATCCATTATAATTTGTGCATCAAAAGCAAACTATCCAGTGAACACATCAAAGTCATGTGTCTTGCACTGACAATGGGAATCACGTTGAGCTAGTCTGTCACTTGGAATAAAGACCATATTCTCTACCACGACATGCTAGCCTTACACGGCAGGCCCTGCCTCCTTCCTGGTCTCCCTCCAACTTTCCTCTCCGTACTCTAGGGAATCTACCTCGCTTAGTCTGGTGTGGCTGCTGTAAGAAAAAGCCCATAAGTTATGTGGCTTACAAACAAACATTTATATCTCATGGTTCTAGAAACTCAGAAGCCCAAGATGTGGTGTCTCGTGAGGAAGACCTACTTCCTCATAAACAGCCGTTATTCTGTTGTGTCCTCAAGTGCGAAAAGACGAAAAGGAGCTCTCTGAGGGCTCTTTTAAAAGGGCTCTAACCCCATTCATGAGATCTTAACTCTCATGACCCAATCACCTCCCAAAGGCCCCAACCTCGAATTCCATTGCTTTGGGGATTCGGATTTAATATACGAATTCTGAAGGGACAAAAACATTTAGTCCATGGTATTGCCTTCCTTGTACTTGTTCTTTCAATGCACAACACAACTTCCTGCCTCAGGGCCTTTACACATGATGATATTTTCCTGAGCTTAGAACAACCTTCCCCATATTGTCACTAGCCCGTTTTCAGGGCTCACCTCCTTGGAGGGGCCCTCCCAGAGCATCCTGCATCTCTACCAGAACTCCAGTCCTACTTCTAGCAGAAGTCCAGCACCACATCACTCCAATTCAGCATCTTCTTGCCACAGTGTGATCCAGATCAGTGGTTCTCAGCCAGGGGCAATCCAGCCATATGTACAGGTGTATGGAAATGTGTGGGGACAGTCTGAAGGGATCTGATGACGAGAGACACTACTGGCTTTTAGTGGATGAAACTAAAGGATGCTAAATGTCCCACAAAGCCCAAGCAAGTCTGGCAATGAGAAACATCCCACTCCAAATGACAGCAGTGTCCCTATCAGGAAACACTGATTTGCTTATTATGTCACCCCCATTTGAAATGTAAACACCTATATTTGTTTGCTATTGCTGCTATAACAGATCACCACAAACTTAGTGGTTTAACACAAATCATTTACAGTTCTGGAAGTCAGAAATCCAAAATCAAGGCTGCATTCCTTCTGGAAATTTCAGGTAAGAATCTGCCTCCTCGTCTTTTTCAGCCACTCGATTCCACCTGCATTCCTGGACTCCTGGCCCTTTCCTCACATTATTCCATTCTTTGGCTTTCATAGTCACACCCTCTGCTAATGATTCTTATCTCTCATAAAGACACTTGGGACTGCGTTAAATGCACTAGATAAGGCAGGGAAATTTGTTGGCGCAAGATTCTTGAGCAAAAGTGCAAAGTCCCTTTTGCTGTACAAGGTAATATTCCCAAATCCAGGGATTAGGACACTTATTCGGGGATCCATTATTCATCCAACCACAGCTCCAAAAGAGCAGGGACCTTGTCTGTCTTGTTCAGTGGTGTCGGCCCAGAACCTAACACAGACTCTGGCACATGGCAGGTACGTACTCAGAAAATACCTAACACCGGATGAAGGAATCTGTTGTTTTACTGAAGCCTGGTGAACACGTCTGTGGGTGGGCTCTCCTGTGAGAACTGCCATATAAAATAAGGCTTCAGTTTAGAACAATGTCATTGCCCCTCATGTAATATGGATTTATTCATGTTCAAAACTCCTTTACAAGCCAAGTTTGTATTCAACATCAGTATTGTGACTTTGTTAGCATCTGCCCCAACCCTGAACTTTCAGAGTAAATCTTCCCACGAGATACCCTCAGCCATAAATCTTTCCACTGTCTGTTTTCACAAGGAATTGGATATAAATGAGGACAGGGAGTTAATCCTAAATGCTTACATTTATAGCTCAAGAATGTCTTATTTTAAAAGACTACAACTAATATTAGTTCTTGAGGCAGTTGATATTATAGAGGTTTCCCCTCGGAGGCTGTGTCTGGAGGAATATCTGCAGATTATTCAGAAAGGCTAGCATGAAGCCCAAACTGCAAATCAAAATATTTGCAAGTTTTGTCCTTTGGAAAAAAAATTTTTTGGCTCAAACCAAGAACAGTATGACATGCCATAAATTTCCTGAGGCCAGGCTGACACACACAATTTATAAATCCACCCTTTACATTTGCAGGGCCGCCATGCGTCCTTCATGCTCAAGGGGGTGGAGGTCCCCACTGTATGAAGAGAGGGAGAACAAGGAGACAGTAGAGGCTGTGCCAGGATTAGAAGTCGGATCTCCTGGCTTTCCAGCCAGGACTCTTCATTTCACTGCAGACCATCTGTTGTCCTTCCAGAACAGGGTTCTCTGAGCCCAAGGGAAAGTCAGAGAAAAGCTCTGTGCTGATGGCAAGTTTGCCAAACCCAACTGTAGAACTCAAATATGGGGGAAATTTCTGTCTCAGGATTCCAAGACCCAACATAGAAAGGGGTATGAGAACCTGTCTGTGTCATTCTAATTCAGATCAACCAGGGTTTCCTTAGCAGCTGGTGAAACGGACAGTGGAGGTAGGAGGAGCAGGAGGCGGGGAGACTTGGAGTGAATCACTGTCTTTCTCAACTACCACATGTATCAAAGGGAAATTCTTGTGTCTGGAGCAGATTACATTTGCTGCTAACTTCAGGCAGGGCTTCTGACAAGCCGAGAAAGCGATTACTCTTTTTTTATGGAAATTCAATCTAGTTTGATGCTGTGAAGCATGGATCCATCCAAAATGGTAAGTGACAGGTACAACAACACATCAGCAAGCTACTCAGGCAACCACAATGGAGCGACCTGTCCCCCCATTTCCGCTGGAGCCCTTGATGGTCAGGGCTCTTGCTGTCACCATGGAAGCAGTGGGAAATCGTTAATACATTTATAGACACTTCGGGGTAGGGGCTGGGAAATAGCCTCTTCAAACTGTGTGTTGTAGACCCTTCTGGTTAATTCAGATCGGCACATTCAGCTGATAGATGGCATGTTCCCTGCACAGAGCCTGGGGGGGGGGGCGGAGTCTGGTAGCGAATGCAGTGCTCTACTTTCAAATCTGGGGGAGGAGTCCAGAGGAGAAAACATGCATAAGAGTCAGGGTGTCTCCGCTTTGCCTCTCAACTATAACATCCCTTTGGCTCTAAACCTTGGAAAAGTCATTTCCCCTCTCCAGAATGCATGTCCTGGCACCTGTCCTAGGAGAGCTATTGCTTTTTGTCTCCCCAGAATGCCCTCTAATCCTCTTTTATTTGATAATGTCTTCCCCTTGTGTGGAGACGAACTCCACCCCTACTCTATGGGCCCTAACGGTCCAATGCACACATACACAAGTCCCTCTGTATCTGCGGGTTTGACATCCAGGGATTCAGTGGACCCAACAGCAGATCAAAAATATTTGAAAAAGGAAAATTCCAGAAGGTTTCGAAAAGCAAAATTTGTATTTCCCAGTGTAGGCAATTATTTACAAAGTATTCATAGTGTATTTACAACTATTTACACAACATTTACATTGTGTTGGGTATTATAAGTAATCGAGAGATGATTTTAAAGTATATGGGAGGATGTGCCATAGATTATATGCAGACACCATGCCATTTTATATAAAGAACTTGAGCATCCCCAGATTGTGGTATCCTTGGGGGTCCTGGAAACAATCTTCCACAGATACGGAGGGACAACTATACACCATTGGCCTAAAGAGTGCACACAAGGCAAAGGATGGGTCAATCATGGTGTCCCAGACCTCAGACAGTAAAGAATTCAAGAAACATGACCTGGTAGAGCTAGTGAGACTGGCTGGTTTCTAAATCTAGCTCTGCCACTTGCTAGCTGTGTGAACTTGGACAGCTTACATAACTTCTCTAAGTCTCAGTTTCTAAGTACAGAAAATAAGACTGGCTTCCTCACAGAACTGTGTAACTTAATGCAGGAATGAATATAAAACCAGGAGCATTAAGCAAATATTCAACAAATGCTAGGTAGGCTACTTTCTATTACTATTTCCTGCTGTTTCTCACACAGATGTTGAGAAATAATTCTTATATCTCTGAAATTACAAAATTGGTGATGGGACGTTGACAGTGCCAGTTCATCTTGCCTGGCAGTACAGAAAAAGCTGCCCGCAATAGGAGAGAACAAAAATAGACAAAAGCAAAGCTGAATGATAATAATAGAGACAGAGTCCAAGTAACTTTGTCTAACCAGCTTGATCCATCCAGACCTGAATCTTAGCCTCTGTTGATCTTAGCCCTTAGTTACATTAACTAATAGATGTTCCTTTTGTTCTAAAGCCAGTTTATTTTTTTAACTCAGTGAATTTTAGTACATTTATAGTTGTACAATGATATCACATTTCAGTTTTACAGGATTTCCATCCCAAACCCCAGCCCATCCCTCCCCCACTAAAGCCAATTTAAACAGGGTTTCTTTCTCTTTCAAATAAGAGGATTGATTAAACAATTTCTAAGCATTCTCCCATTTCTGAAATTATTTGACCCCATCATTTTATATAACATACTCACCATACTTTTAGGGCTATCTAAAGTACCATAGAGGAGTTCCCATTGTGGCTCAGTGGTAACAAACCAGCTAGTACCCATGAGGACACAGGTTTGATCCCCGGCCTCGCTCAGTGAGTTAAGAATCCAGCATTGCCGTGAGTTGTGGTGTAGGTCACAGACACGGCTTGGATCTGGCGTTGCTGTGGCTATGGTGTTGGTTGGCAGCTGCAGCTCTGATTTGACCCCTACCCTGGGAACTTCCATATGCCATGGGCGCAGCCATAAAAAAAGACACACACACACAAAGTACAAAGGGGACTTTTCCTGGCAAAGAAGATAGTCCTAAGATAGTCTCATTGCACTACAATAAAGTAATGCCCACAGATACATAAAGGAGTGAAAGTTTAGAGGACTGATGTGGATTAGTGAGTTTTTTTTTTTTTTAAAAAAAGGCCATTATGAGGAAATGCATTTCAACTGAGACCTAAAGTTCAAATAAGACCTAACATAGTGAAGAGTGGGAAGAACCCACTCTCGTTTATACTCATTGATATCAGGGAATGTAAATGAGGATCACAAGAAGATGCAGTTTTATACCAGTGTCACAACACATATCAAAGATGGTA
>PVHT020000165.1:16476520-16539825 GCA_004024745.2 Catagonus wagneri
AAAAAAAAAAAAAAAAAAAAAAAAAAAAAAGATGGTACTATTGAACTTTCTGATTTATGTCGCTGCAGAGTGCAGGACCACAGATGGATCCTTTATACATTGCTCTGGAGTATGAATTAGTGGAATAACTTTGGAAGCCATTATAGGATAAAGATAACATTCATGTACTTACAACTCAGCAAAATCCCCCTCCTAGGACATATACCAAAGGGAAAGCCTTGAGCAACAGTGACACTAACTACAAAACAGCAAAGACATGGAAGCAGCCCAAATGCCCACTGACAGAAGAATGGATAAATTCATTGGGGTACACTCATTAAGCACAATGATATATGCCAGTCAACAAGAGTACAGTGCAGCGACTTATAACCAATAGGTGAATCTGAACAATATAATATTGAATTAAAAAAGTAAAAAAAAAAGGAAAAGCAACTATAAAACAACTATAAAAGATTATAGATGGCTACCATATTAATAAACAAACAATAATTAAATAATATATATTTTAAGACTATATAGAGATGTGATAGAAGGAATGAGGGAAAAAAGGAAGGAAGTAAAGGAGAGAGAGAAAGAGGAAAGGTCAGTTCAGGATTCTGAAAGTTTCCTTCGGGTGGAGGGAAGAGGGAAATCGGAAGAGCAGAGAAGTTCAGGCATAGATGGAAGTTATGATTGACGTTCTAATTTCCAAAGCAGTACCAATGTAAAGAGTGTTTCAGGAGCTGAGGATTATGAACAACAACTTCGTGCACCTAGATTTTAGGGGGGACATGTGGAGAAAGGCAGTAGAGGCAGAAGAAAAGGCATTTTTGAAAGCTTTTGCCACCTAGTCTCTTCCCTTCACTCCTCTCCCCTCACCAACTTTGGCTGCAAGCTGGAAGGTGTGTGTGTGTGTGTGTGTGTGTGTGTGTGTGTGTGCAGTTTTTGGTAAGGAGTGAAGTCGGGGTAATGGTGTAAGTTTAGAGAAGTAAAAAGGAACCTATCATTTAGGATATTTTAGACTATAAGGACTTAAGCTTTTATTCCAAATACCATGGGGAACTACAGAATGCATTTCAGCGAAAGGGAGAAATGGCCATACTTAGTTTATAAAAGGTCATCTTGGCTGCAGAATGAAGAATGGGCCAGGGAGGCAGGGGAGGGGGGTGGTAGGAACCAAAGCAGAGAAGGTGAGAAGCTTCTGCACTCCACCTGCTAAGGGAGATCTGGGACCCGGGGGCAGCAGTGGTAATGGAGGGGAGTGGGCAAATCTAAGCCAATGTTTGGAGACAGAAACTTTGTCTTCGTAAGTTCTCCATTTTTCTTTCCTAAGAGACAGGCAAAATGAAGCAAAACCAAAATAGCAACAAAAATATCAAAAGCATTGATCCACAATTCTCTACACATTGTGTCAAGTGATGAATGTATACCTCGCCCCTGGACCTGGAAACAGATCCATCTGAGGAAGCGTGGATCCATTTTGCCAGAAGTCCTCACAAAAGAGATGGCCTTGGAGAAACGTGGGGTAGCAATGTTACCCAGTGTTGCCCAACAAGCTACAGCTCTAACAAGGAAATCACCAAGGTAGGCACTCATTAGAAAGAAAAGTGAAAGGCTTCTCGCCTACCCTTCCCTCCCGTTTATGACTTGGAAAGCTAGATCACAGGGATTGCCAAAAACAAAAATTACCTATAAGTGACCGGAAACTTTGATGGCCCCCTTCTGAGTATGAAGGCAAAGCTCAACACATCCCTGCTTTTAGCCAGAATGCCTAGAACGCTCAACCACGTTAATTTTCTGTTCAGGTTCTTGTGACAATTAAATCAGACCTTGATGAATTTGGAGGGAAAAACACCCAGCACAGTGATTATGAGTACTAATTAGGAAGCAAAATAGTGGCTTTGATGAATCTGTGCTTGGTTTGTCCCTTAATTAATTGACTGGCTGCTACTACACTTGGTGGTGGATTGGTTGAAATAGTCCATTAAAACTGGATACAGTTGGGGTCCTTTATTCAGAAGAGCCTTCCAAGGATGAAGAGTGATTGGGAACTGAGGGTGTGAAAGGCATAAGTGCATTTATTTATTTGTTTTTGTTGGAGGCAGAGGGTATTCTTTGAGCAAGTTTCTGAGCATAGGTCATCATCCAAGCATGAGATAACCTGTGTAACTCTGGGGACATTTGCTTTAGAGCCCACAAACAACCTGCTGGCTTTGCTAAATGAAAGGGGGCCCATGGTCGTCCCAGTGGCCTGTTTTAAACACATACTGTGCTCACACGTCCATACATGAACATGGTATTGTCATGTGAACTATCATGGGCTAGACTGGCACATCTACCTCACACGTCCGGGCTCTGGTTGTCCATCAAAGATGTTACCCAGGAAAATGTCTCAGCAAAAAAACAAAACCGAACTAAAACAACACAAAACAGGATGCAGGCACGAATTTTTTCACTCAAATCCTTCTAATTTTTGGTAAGCTTAACTCTTTTCTTCCTGCAAAATCTTGCAGTATTGATTGAGATAGCAGATGGCAGAAGCCAGGTTCAGGTTTTCTTCCCGGCTGCTCAAGAACTGCATCTTTGGTACTGGAGCAGCAGCTGTAAAACACCCTTGGACTGATCAAAGTGTAATTTTCTAGGGACCACTCTGAGAAAACTGTCAATCTGATTCAAACCAGGAGACTGCTGGGTCACTCATATCCAGGACCCTGTATCAGTGTCTGTGCATCATCAGAGCTCCAGCCCCTGAATCCTGTTTTGATACCTGCATCATCTGCCCAAATGTGAGATCAATTCTTTTTTTTTAATGATTTTAATTTTTCCATTATAGTTGATTTACGGTGTTCTGTCAATTTTCTACTGTAAAGTGACCTAGTCACACATATTTATACATACTTTTTCTCACATTATCCTCCATCATGTCATCATGTTCCATCACAACTGACTAGATATAGTTCCCTGTGCTTTACAGCAGGCTCTCATTGCTTATCCACTGCAAATGCAATAGTTTACATCTATTAACCCCAGATTCCCAGACCATCCCATCCCTCCCTCTCTTGACTCTGCAACAAATGGTACCAAAAACAGAGAGACTGCCTATAGCCCCTTCCTGCTGATGCAGAGCGGATGCTTGCTATAATCATTACAGTTATACTTAAGAGCAATAAATATTTTCATGATTAAGTGACGTTGGAATTACGATTCTTACTTTTGTTTTTCAACAAAGCCACGCTGATGGGGGTGGTGGTGAATAGAAACCTAGGCAGTTAAAGACCAAATTGCTAATTTCTTAGGTTCCATAAATGGAATATTATGCAGAAATTGTAAGTGCTTTGCCTTTCAAAATAGGAAATAATTAGGATGGCTTATTCAGAGGTGAAGTGCAGGAACATGCAGCTAACCTTCCTATCAAATCCGGAAGTGTCCTGCTCTTGCATCAGTGATCTGATAACTTATTTGACTGGGAATGGGCTTGCAAGACTAAAGGACACACAGCTCTGCTCAAGGACACGGTGCCTCACTGTGAGAATATCTGTCCTAAGGTAGATTTGTGGAGTCAGACACAGGAGAAAAGACAAAAAGGAAAGTTGGCGGAATGGCCTACTTGCTGTTTCTGCCTCATCTGGCGGAGTGCTGGAGCATGCCATTTCCTGCACCGTGTCCTACCTCCTCTGCTCCTCCAGGCTCCTGGTTTTAGTCAGCACAGTGTACAATGTCACCAAGACCTCGGCAGGTGGGGAGAAACAGTGGTGAGCATTTTTCATAAACTGCTTTGCTTTAAAACTACTGCTAGGTAGAAATCTGAGTTTTCGGTAATGTCTAAGAACCACCCCTACCATTCCAGGAACCTCAGATGTCATTTTCTCAGGCAGATGTAACTTTTCTTCCCTTTGAAGATTCATACCTCAATCTTATGATGCCAAGTTTTACCTCCTGTTACAGCTTTTTGCATTCTTACCTTATTCCTCTCTACTAGAATAAAAACACCCAGAGGACAGCAACCATCTTTTAGGAATCTATAGATCCAAATCCAGTTTCACATATCCAATGAGAATTTAACAGAGGGAACAGAGACTTTGCTTCCAGAAATATCTGGATTAGAACTCAAGCTCCTTGATATACTACCGGCTATATGACTGCGAACAAGTAACTTCTCTTCCTGGGGCCTCGGTTTCCTTAGCTGTACGATGGAGATGATAGCTGTATACGTGATAGGGATTGGGACAGTTATTAAATAAAAGCATGCACACATTTTTTAGCACAGTCCCAGGTATAAGATGACTGCCTGGGACTTATAATGATTATTATTATTTATTTATTACTATTATTTATTATTATTAAGATTACTACTTATTTGTTTGTTTATGGACATACCCCCTGCATATGGGAGTTCCAGGGCTAGGGACTGAATCCAAGCTGCCACTGTGACTTACACCACAGCTGTGGAAATGCTGGATCCTTTAACCCACTGTGCCAGGCTGAGGATTAAACCCATGTTTCCCCAAAGACCCAAGACACTGTAGTCAGATTCTTAGCCCACTTTGCCACAGTGGGAACTCCAAGATTACTATTTAATTAAGTCCAAATCTACACCCTGTCTGTGTTCTTCTCTGGGAGCTCTTTCCAGTCAGAAGCAAGATTTATTCCTATTTGCAATCCTAGCATGTAACATGAAGCCTGGTTCATGGTAGGTGCTAAGCAGGTATCTCCAGAAAAGGTATGTATTTTAGATTTCTGCCTTACCACCTTATGTCTTTCTGATGCGTGTTCCGATTCCTTTGCTAAAAACAGAAAGAGAACGCTAATTGTCTGGGTAGCATCTGCAGGCCTCCTTTGCAAGAACAAGAGAATACTTCCCTGCATTCAATAACATGAGGTTATCATTTCAGTTTTTCTTTCCTGTCCCTCCCTCACCCCTTTTTGTTCTTAAAAAAACAGAGTAGAAGTGAAGTAGAAGAAAAAAAAAGTATTATATTTAAATGCTAATCTCATTTCATTAAATGAATTGTGGAGGCTGAGATAGTGATCTGCATCCTCAAAGAATAATTTCTTTAAATACCTTGAGCTCAATATTCCCTTCTGGACAACTTTTCATCTTTCTTGTTTTAAAAAAAAATAAAACACATGAAATTATGTTAAAGTGTTCCAATTACAGCTTGCTTTTAGAGCATCCAAGCTTAAGGGGATGTGCTCAGGGGTGAGGATGGAGTACCGATGGACCCCAAAATCTCTTAAAAACACTCTGCCATGCCTCCTCTGGCTGGCTTACATTGCCTGAAGCAGCTTCCTGAAGCTGAGCAGTGTCTATTTCAGGAAACAGCCAATAAACACACTGTTTCAGGTCAAGTCCTTTACAAAGTTGGTCAGGGCACCTACAAGCTTCTCTCAGAGGCTTTGGCCCCAAAGCTTCCATATTTATTGGGAGCAAACTTCTATCTGAAAGAACATTCATTTTCATTCTCCTGAGAGAACTGTCACTGATCCAAATCATATCCTTTATAATGAGCTTGGAGTTGAGTTCCTGAAAGTGTTCAAGGCCAGATCTGTTCTTGTTGTGCCTATGGGTTTGTACTTGAATGTTGGGAAGTCAGACTCAAAGTTATTTTTAATTACAATTTTTCAAAGACCTTTTAACCTAGGAGTTCCTGCTGTAGCGCAGTGCATTAAGAATCTGAATGTTGGAGTTCCCGTCGTGGCGCAGTGGTTAACGAATCCGACTAGGAACCATGAGGTTGCGGGTTCGATCCCTGGCCTTGCTCAGTGGGTTAAGGATCCGGCGTTGCCGTGAGCTGTGGTGTAGGTTACAGACGCGGCTCGGATCCTGCGTTGCTGTGGCCCTGGTGTAGGCCGGCAGCTACAGCTCCGATTAGACCCCTAGCCTGGGAATCTCCTCATGCCGCGGGTGCGGCCCTAGATAAGGCAAAAAGACAAAAAAAAAAAAAAACAAAGAATCTGAATGCAGTGACTTGAGTCACTGTGGAGGCACAGGTTCAATTCTCAGTCAGGGGCAGTGTGTTAAAGGATCTGGCATTGCCACAACTGCAGTATGGGTCGCACCTGTGGATTGGATTCAATCCTTGGCCAGGGAATTTCCATGTGCCACATGCGCAGCCTTAAGCATTGAAAAAAAAAAAAAAAAAGCTTCTAACCTAGAATGAGAGGCTCAAGTGCATGTAAGAGACTAGATAATTTCAGAAGAGAGGGAAACCAGGCCGGGAATTAAAAAAAGCAGGTGTTTTCACAAGAACTGGAAGAGACTATAACAGATGGGAGGGAAGCTCTAGTACCTCTGAAGGCACAGGATTTTCTCCTGGAATAGCAGTGTCTAGAATATGTTGGGAGAAAAGAGGAAAGGGGAGAGGTAGGGGGAGCTACCAAGACAATATAGATGATTAACTATATTCAGGAAGGCTCCGGTCCTTTGGCACTGAAGGAGAGAAAAAGAAGGCAATCCCTTCTCTCTGGGTGTATCAGGGTTCTCAGTTGTCAGCTATAGAAACTAACTCTGGTTGACTGAAGCAGAAAATAATTCATTAGAAGGATGTTGGATAGGTTCCACATCACCAGAAGGGCTGGACAAGAGACTCAGCAGCTACTTGGTGAGAAATAGCACCCAAATTCACACAGCAGGTCTATTATTTTCCCACTTTCTGCCACAGCCAGGCCCTAGAAGCTCTAGTTTATACCACCACAGCTCAAACCCTCAAGAGTAAGTCCCTTGCTAGCTGGTGTTCTTTCAGAGAACAAAACATTGTAACAACCACCTCTGCTGCTAGAGAGAAGTCTCAGGGATCTCTTCATGGGTCAGTAGCTCCTACTCAAAGTCTGAGGGACTGTGTTTTGGAGTTGAGCTCACAGGCTTGTACTCTGGTCAAGGTCATAGCTGGCAAATTGACCTTCTGGCTTCTTTACCTTCTCCAGGGCAAGATGAGGCCTGTTTGGCAAATTCACCAAACACAGGCAAATATTTCAGATAGGAAAATGAAAAAAATGACAAAAATCTACTACATGATGGAAACTTTGTGAGTTATTTAGAAAATTAAGAACAACAGGATAACATGATCCTGAGAAATGATCGCCAGGTGCTGTATCAATAACTGGCCATAGTGGTGATGAGCACAGGTTCTGGAGACTAAGATTTCAGTTTGATCCTGGCTTCATTTCTTTTCACCTATGGGATCTTGGTGGGCAAAACCTTTAAAGCCCTTCAAGACTCAGTTTCCCTATATTAAAAATAAGGTTAATAATAATTTGCCATGGCATCTTCTGTGACTTTTGCCTGCTGGGACTTCTTTTCCATCCTTTTATGCTAACAATGCCCCTCTCTCCTATGGAGAACTCTTCAGTGAAATCAAAGTGGGCCAACACAACTCACTGTCGTTCACATAAGTGGCTGCCATGATCTGATTCTACTCAAAACACTTACACCAAATGTGTAGTTTTTCCACCCCAAGCAATTCTCCAGTTCTCTGCAGGTATCAACAGGGTGTCCTGTAATTTAATTCAATTCTGACACTAACTAAACAGAGGCACCACAGACCCAAATTAAGGGTTCAGTCCCATAAGAATGTCCCCTGCTTCACACACCAATGGCAAGTAGTGGGTTCCCAGGTTATGCGCAATTCTGTCTAACTTGGCTACAAATTGTGGGTTCTCATGGCACCCTCCCACCTGTTCTCAGGTTTCATAATTGCCTATAATGGAATCGAACTCAGGGAAATAATTTATCATTCTCCACTTATTATAAAGGATATTATAAATGACATAAATGAACAACCAGGTGGGGAGGCACATAAAGTGAGGCCCACAAGGGTCGGAGTAAAGGCACTTCTGTTCCTATGGAGGTTGGGGTGCACTACCCTCTTGGCACGTGCATGTGTTCACCAACCCAAAAGTTCTCTGAAACCTTCTGTCTCAGATTTTTTGAAGTTTCCATTGCAAAGGCATGATTGATTAAATCATTGATCATTAGTCATTGGCGATTAGCTCAACCCCAGCCTCACTCCTGTCACTGTAAGTCAGGAGTAGAGATGAAACTTAAAGACCTCACAACACCAGGTTGGTGTATTTGGCAACCATCCCTCCTCCTGAAGCTATCTAGGGGCCTTCAGCCACCAACCAGCTTATTAACATAAACTCAGGTGTGGTGGAAAGGGCCTTATAGAGAATAACAAAAGACACTTTTTCTTGCCTATTACTCAGGAAATTCCAGGGTTTTAGAAGCTCTGTGCCAGAAACGGGGTGAACACCAAATAGATGTTTCTTATTATGTAATATGACAGTGGCATATGACTCAGACCTAACCAATCACTGGACTCCAGGTCCCTGGCCACAGTGATTGGCTCAGGGATGGGCATGGGACTCAGACTGGGCTAGTCAGACTCCTCCTGGAACCCTTCTCCCAGAGATGCTATTAAGGCCACTTCTTCCCACCTGGGCAGCTACCCTGGGGAGAGGTGAGACTGGAACTGCAGGAGCCATTTTACCTACATCATAAAGTCTGCCTGAGGTAGAGGAAAAAACCCAATCCTAATAACATTGTCTGCCCTCCTCCATCCAGCTCGATACAAAGCCAGCTGCTCCCTGGGATTCTCAGTTATGAGAGACAATACATTCCTTTTACGCTTAAGATAATTTGTATTGAATGTCTGTCACTAACAACCTAAAAAGTCATGAAGATTCCAGTCATTGAAAGGATTACATGAGAGAAGGCTAGTAACATACTTAGTGGTGTGTCTAGTGGGTATTTGGTTCCTTGACCTTCCTTGCCACAGGTATAGGCATCAAACTTAACTCTAATAAAAAAATGTTACTTATTATCATTATTACATTGGTGAGACTTGGCCATATCTGTATTATCAGCCACTCTCTAGGCTAAATGCATTTCGAACTTTTGCTAATAACATTTCCTCTTTCTCAAAAGCATTTTACTTCCTCCTCATTCTATATAAATCCTATACCTTTCAAAGCTTAGGTAAAGCTGACTGCAGAAGGTCCTCCATGACTATTTGCGCCTTCTTCATTTCCCTTCTCTCCTGGCCAGGCACATCACAGAGTGTTTTATCAGGTCATTTCTTATTTGGTTTCCTATATTTGCTCAACAGGTTAACTATTTCATATGTGTTTGGCCCATGTTCCAAGATGCATTACATCTTCATAAATCTAAGAAACAAATCATATACTTTTTTTTTAATAAATCCCAGTGCACAAAGCAGGGTGTGGCTTTGTACTTCTCTGCAAATAGAGGGCAAGTTACCAGTTGAGCTTACAAAAAGCTTGGTTTTATAACCATACGTGCTCAGGAACTACTTGTTGGTACTAATTTCATAGACTGAATCAATGGGTTATGTGTTCAAAACCACACAGGGCAAGAAACATACCCAAGTAACATGTGAACTGGCAGAATGAGGACTTGAACCCAGGTCCCCTAACTTTCATTTGAATATTCTTTCATTGATATGGTAGGTGAGTTTATTTACTCTGAGGGTGTAACAACTCCTCATTTAATGCCACAAGGTAAATACTATCACTCTCCTTTTTTGCAGCTGAGAAACGTGTCTTTGGGAGGTTTAGAAATCTACCAAAGCTACACTGATATTAAGTGTCAGACTAGAATTTTAGCCCAGAACTGTCGAGCTTAAAACTAATCTCTTAACTATAAGATCATGATGTACACTCAATAAACAGTTTGTGTCCTTGTCATCTCTGAAAAGCCAACTAAAGCCTAGGTCCTCCATAGCTTTGACTCCTACCTTGATGGTCTAAAGAAGTCAGAGTTTCAACACTATGTTTCTGCCATTTCCAAATGATGTAGCACCTCTTTAGAGCCATCTCCCATGTTTTGCTCATTTTTAATAGAATGCTAATTTTATATGCACTCTCCATACCCAGATTTAGACATCTCCAGTTAAGCATACTTAGTTTTTATTGAAGTACCATATCCCAGGTGAAAAATGTGCTGCCTGCAGTGTAATTATGCATTTAGAATAATGTGTATGTCTGCTGGGGGTTTTTAAATCAATAGCTTATTGTGCAACATAATGTCCATTTTTTTTTTTTTTTTGGCTAAAGACATATTTGAGAAAACTAAAACTTGTCAACTGGTTTTACATTAATAATGAATCTGAGGCTTGGTCAAGGCAGTAGAATAAATCTAAGTTGACATTCATTGACCAAGAAGACCTCCACAGCTTTCTCATCTGTCTGCTCTACCCAAGATCTAAGGAAAGCCTACAACCAGTCAATACTGTCACAATAAAGTAGGGTCTGCACCTTTGGCTTTCCAGAAGAGACATTCATTCTGCAGTCAATAAACATTTATTGAATATCTGTACTAGGGATAGAATGGTACATTAGATAAGACAAGGGACCTTCTCTCTTGGAGATGGCATGTGAGTAGCAAGTAATAAACAAGTAAATGTATGCACAGGTTGATTAGATTGTTTCAAAGAGTAGTTAATGGATAAAGAAAATAAAATGGGGGATTGGGACAGACAGAGACTAGGGATGATAAGGCAGGAAAGGGCAATCAGTAGATATTTGGGAAAAGCTGCCTCAAGGAGAAAACATATGAGCTGAGATCCAGAAGAAGAGAAAGAGTTAGCTATGTAAAGATTAGAGGGAGAGAATTCCAGGGATGAGGCACAGCATGTGCAAAAGAAATACAGTCAGTGCAAGAGGAGAGTAGAAGGCAGAGGGAGAGAATAGCAAAAATGACATTTGACAGGTAAGGAAAGGTTTTCTCATGTAGGATCCAGCAGGTCCTTGTGAGAAACTTGGACGTTAAGTGAAGAACAAAGCCACTGGAGGGATTTAAACCAGAGAGGGATGTGACCTGATTTATTAAGCTTTCTAGCACTCCAGCTCAATTGCATGTGCTTACTACAAATGTAAAGTTCTGGGAGAAAAATCAGCTCCAAGCAAGAGCTGCCTGAATACAAACTGTATTTAACACCAAAGTTTGTTTTGCTTTTTTTTTTTCTCCTGGAGAGAATGGGAAAACTCTTTTCCAATAGCCACGTCCTCATAAAATACTTTTGGGAAAAGTTCTACAGTCTCCAAATTGCGAATGGACTCCTGGAAAATTTGCTCTTGGTATTATAGTTAAGAGAGTGTTCTGAATGACTCACTAAGCCTCACTGAAAAGCAGCAACCAGGAAAGGCAGATGACCTTTCTTCGTAAATAGAGATCTTTAGTTTGCCCTGAACCACCCCTGGTAATGTGTCTGCTAAGGGCTATGAATTGTGCCTCCTAAAGCAGTTAATGGTCACAGTGAAACATCCATCCACACTCTGGTCCTTCAAGGGAGTGCAAGAACTCTAGACATCAGAAACCAGCCCTGTATCTTCCTAGCAGTATGATATTAGTCAAGTATAACTTCATTTTCTAAATGAAAATGTGGATTAAAAATGATATTTCCCTTCTCAAGTCATGATATGAATTAAATAAGGCAACCCAAGTAATGCATTAAGTTTAGGACAAAGTATAAACACTTGTCATCAGGGGGTCCACATTTGAAAGGTGGGTACCTAGGCTGAGATGTGTAAACCATAGTACTGTGGATGAAAGATGTCACCTGCCATGTCAGAAAACAAAGGACATTACAGCCATCCAGCCACTGCAGCCACCCCCCAGCGGCACACCCTGAGGCAATTCAGGATGGTGAAAAGCAGGATACTGGCCCTAGATAGTTAAGATGCCTCTCAAAGGAATGATTCCAAAGAGCCCAGATTATTGCATCTTCCCATACTAGAGAAGTGTTAAATGCATTAACTTAAGAGTCTGTTTTTTTCTTTAGTTGACGGTAATCTTCTCATGTTCTGATTACCTGATTTTTGTTACAAAAACTCCTGTGTCCTGGCTCCTCCCTTACCTCTTCAGAGCAGTCCCTCAAGGCTATCTAAGAGTCTGTATCCTGGGCTTAAGTCCTCAGTGCCAAATAAAACATAATTCTCAGCTTTTAGGTTGTGCATTTTTTTCAGTCAACAGAACAAAGTATCCTGTGTGGAAAGGCGAATTGAATGCTGTGAGCAATTGTGCCTTTGTGAGGATTATGCTCTACCTAAGAGTTCACCATCTATGGCCCACGGATCAAATCCAGCCCATTACCTGCTTTTGTATGGCCTGTGAGCTAAGAAGGAACTGGAAGGTCTACAGAGCTGAAACTACTTACTTCCTGGCTCTTTTCAGAAGTTAGCTGACCCCCTGCTCTAACCAGAACTGACTAGAGTATAAGTAACCAAACTGCCCTTCTCTTAATCCTTCTCGTCATTTACATTTACCTTTCTTTTGATAAATCTTTTAATTCCCAGGTGGTGTTTTATATTCCCCTTGGCTATTTGGCCTGTAGTTAGTGCGCACTTATACTGGATGAACGGTAATAGGTGGGTTCGGACCTCCCACCTGCCACACTGAACTGAACAAACAGAATGATGTGCATTTTCCTACTCAGTTCTTAGTGGGAACATTCTTTTTTTATTCAAGTAGAGTTGATTTACAGTGTTATATCAATTTCTGCTATATAGCAAAGTGACCCAGTCATATCATATATATTATATATGTATACACACACACACACACACATTCTTTTTCTCATACTACCTTCCATCATGCTCTGTCCCTCGTGACTGGATACAGTTCCCTGTGCTATACAATAGGACCTCATGGCTTATCCATTCTAAGGCAACCACAAATCTGTACTCTATGTCTGTGAGCCTGTGCCATATTTTTAGATTCCACATTTAAGTGATATCATGTGGTATTTGTCTTTTTCTTTCTGACTTACTTCACTTAGTATGAGAATTTCTAGTTGCGTCCATGTTGCTGCAAATGGTATTATTTTGTTCTTTTTTATAGCGGAGTGGTATTCTTTGTAAAAGTGCTAATCTGGGAGTTCCCACTGTGGCACAACAGGATCGGCAGCATTTCTACAGGCCTGGGACACAGGTTCAGGCCCTGGCCTGGCACAGTGGGTTAAAGATCCAGCATTGTCACAGCTTCATTGTAGGTTGCAACTGTATCTTAGCACTGATCCTTGGCCTTGGAATTCCATATGCCACGGGGCAGCCAAAAAAAAAAAAAAAAAAAAGGTGGTGCTAGTCAGAATCAACAACTAATATCGCATTGCTATGTTTAAACAGTTAGTATGAGGCACAATTTAAAGAAACACGATCGTAAGTACTTTTAGATAATGTCTCACAAGGCCTTTGGGTTTTCCTTCAGTAACTAATATAATCTCATGTGTGTCTTTACACATGAGAAGGCCTCCACCTTAGACACAGGGAAACCTTATATTCAGAAAAGCATAAAATCCTATGAGATCTCTGGCCCATTCTCTATCAAAAGCCTTGGCAGGCACTTTCCTTTTAGCCTTTGATCTCCCTGTCAAAAGACGTCTGCCATTGAGCAAATTATCAGGCAGATGCCCTTCCAAGTTCCTTGCCTGTCATCTGTTTCTCCTCGGATGGTCAGGAGAGGTCTCTGCTTTAAAGAGGGAAAAGTGTTAGCTAAGTGCTGTACTGCTGGTATATTTGAAATTTAAGGGGTCTTTCCCTAATCAGAAAAAAAAAAAAAAAAAAGCATTGTCTCTAAAGAACTTTCATCTCCATATTTTTCCTTATATTTTCCATATTTTTTCAGTATATAAAAAAGAAACTTTCCCACCATATGTCAAAAATTACACAGCATCCTTCATCTGTATCATCTCTCTTAACCCTTATTCACCCCGTGACAGTGTTTTTTTTCGTCCCCATTTTACAAGTGTGTAAACTGACATTTGCAGAAATTAATTTGCCTTGGGTCACAAAGCTTGTAAGTTACATACCTGGGATTCAAACCCAGAGCCTCTAATTCCCCAGACTGCTCTTAGAGACTACAATCCACTGCAGAGTTGGTTTACTGTTTTGGCCAAGTTTACCATGATTTATCGTTCAAGATTTCCTTCCTAGAATTAACCAAAGTTAAATTACTTAAATCATATATAATAAAGAGACACAGTTTTTCTAGTAAGAACGAAAAGGAATTTTTTAAAAACAAAATGTTCTTTCCACAAGACTTGCTTTGGACAGTGCTTTACCAACTCTGTGAACTGATCACATAAACTTCATCTAGGATAAGACTGATAGGTTTGAGACACTGTTAGGTTGTTTCTTACTCCTTAGGATCTGGCAACCAGCTAAAACATCCCACATTTGCGTTGCTGAAATACAAGGCAATGAGAAGACATGGATCATCTTCCGTATTCAATCCTCAGAGTTTATTCAAATCTATTGCAGGAATCTATGCTTCAGAGTCCTATCGTTTACCCAGCCTGTTTGTAACCTGATAAGTAATATATGATAAATAATACCATTATTATTCCAAAATTCATTCTACTGTGCTTATACTGTGTTTATGACATTTTATATTAATTTTAATTTTATTGAGGTATAATTTGAATACAACAAAATGCAATAATTTTAAACCTACATTTTGACACACGAGCAAACCTTTTTAAATGCTATCTCAGTCAATATGAAGAACATTTTTGTTATTCTAAAAGTTCCCTCATGGTCTTCTACAGTCATTCCGCCCATGAACCTCACCCCAGGTCACCACCAGTATTAGTTTTGACTGCTCTAAAATTTCAAATTCATGGGCTCATACAGTATGTGGTCTTTTATTGTAGATTTCTTTCACTTAGCATAGTATTTTGAGACTAATTGATACCGTTATAGGCATTGGTAATTTATTCACTTTATTGCAACGTAGTGTTGTACTTTGCGGGTATGCCACAGTTTGTTTATCCAGTCATCTGAAATGTACACTTTGCTTATTTCCAATTCAGGGCTATTATGAACAGAGCTGTACATCAATGTATAAGTCTTTGGGTGAACATGTATTTTTATTTCTATTTGTAAATACTTAGAGTGGAATGGCTGGATTATGCGGTATGTCAGTTTTATGAGAAACAGACACACTACTCTACAATGGTTCTACCATTTTACACTTCCACCGAAAACGTGTTAAAGTTCCAGTGTCCCAATCTTTTGTATCCAGTAGTTAGTGGATTTTGTCTTTATGATATCTATATCTTTTTCGGTAGAAAAATGGCTTGAATCAGGAGAGAAAATGTCCCTGATTGCGGACCAATTTCTTTGATGCTATAAGGATAAATAAAATCTTGTCAACTGTTAAAAACCTAGCTTTACAGGTTAATTTCCAAGAAAGAATGCTCACTGCTTTTCAAAGAGTATGACTTAAAATCCAGTTTGTAAAAACTAAATTGACTTAGGTTCCCTGTTGCTTAGAGACAAGACTTCAGTGAGCCATTACAGTTTGGGCAATAGCCATGAAACTATAGCAACTCGGTTTGACCAGTGACTTTAAATGTGACCCACCTCACACCATCCTCGGATGCCTGGAATCTGCCTTACTTGGGCACTCGAGGTGAGTTTAACTGCTTCTAAGACATCGTTAGAAAATGGGAACCTCTGCATGAGAGAAGAAGTAGACTGCAAACACTAAGCCTACACCTAACCCTAACCCTGACCCTAGGATGAGGATCAGGAAACCCAATCCATGCCTGTAATGGCACTCCACATGCTGTGCTCACCAAGGGAATGGGGGAGTGGGGCATATCACAGGGTGAAATGAACTTCCACTGTGCCCTCTAGCTCAAGAGCAGATAGCCAGGAGTTGAACAGAGATCAGAAACTTCTCAATAATGTGAAAGAGAAAAGGCTTTGATTTCATGGCCAAGAATCATTAATTCACCAAACTGAACTAAACACTTTCAAGTGCTGGCCACTCAAGAATCACAAGGTTGTCATACCAGGAGGAGAACCCAAATGGAGAACACTCAATTTCAGATAGAGGATGTTACATAATGAAAATGGAAAAATAATGACATGTCTTAAATCTAAGCTATGAGATCACTGTTTAATTGGGTATACAATTCGTGGCCTCATTGTCTGCTAAAGGTAGTTTTTCCTCAAAATGTAATATTAGTTTAAGTATAGGTATGTAGGCATTCATAGAAAGCCTGTGGCTACATGTCCAAGAATAGAGTAGTCATTCCTGACTCGTGAAGCCTGCACATGGAGGGCAGATGCAGAGTTCTCTGAGAATAATAACATTTGTTGGTGGCCTGCTCAAATTACAGCTACAGATGCCCAAAGCTTAAAAAGCAAGACAAGCAAACCTGAAACTGTATAGAGTACTAGGATAGTAATACAAGAAATCATTGGAAATACAGAAAGAACTTTAAGAGCAATTAATACACTTTTCAAAGTGTATTCTGTTATGCTAAATGCTTTAAGCGCATTGTCATAGTCAGCTTTGACAATGCCATGAAATTCTTTTCCCAGCCTATTTTACAGCTACAGCAACGGAGTCACAGAGAAACTTATCCAAATTCACACATCTAAAAAAGAACAGAATTTTCCAAACACATAATGAGCAGAACAAACATAACTCTCATGAAATAAAAATACGGTGCCTATGTTTGGCCCTGGCAAAGAACAGCCTGGCCTCACAGCAGATAAGAGCCAATTCCTGAACTGGATGAAAGAAATACTGTGATTATAGTGGAACAGGAGCACCTGTGAGAAAAGGCCACCTGTTTATAAGTTGTCACCCTTGACGCCTGTATAGTACTTCCCAACATTTAAATGATTTCATATATATGATCTCATTTAATCCCCACAACATCTTGCAAGGCCAGCGAGGCGGCAAGCTAATTGCTAGTGCTACGTGACAGAAAAGACAGTGAGGGTCCAAGTAAGCCTAAGACTTTCCCTAATTCCCGTGGCCAGATGGACAGACTAGTCCCAGAGCCTTCGTTTTCTTAATCCAGTGTTTGCTTCTCAGTTTTTAACTCTTCTTGCTCCCTATGCTGAGTAGACTGGATGACAGAAACATAACTTTATGAACTTTCACCAACATTCCCTGGAATACACTAATTTAATTTCATAATAATGATAAAAATAACAACAGCAATGGCTTTTATCGAAGATTATTTGCCAGATAGTGTGCTATGTATTTTACATAAACCCCCTCATGAATCTTCTTCACATGAGCCCATGAAGTAGGAACTATTATTAAACCCATTTAACAAGGAGAAAACTGAGTTGAAGTGGTGGTAAGTGGACAGGAGCCCAGGCCTGACTTCCTCTGGAGCCCTTGCTTTAGTCCATAAAATATACTGCCTCCTGCTGTAAACTCAGTATCTTAGATTGAGGTGGAATCCCTCCAACTCTCTGAGCTTTGGAATTGTAACAAAGGGGCTGGAACACAAGCCCTCGTTGTGAATGTACAGATCAAATTTTGACATCACCCATGACCAAGAACCCACTGTCATAGCAACAGACATATCAGATATTCCAGCTCAAGCACAAGGAAACAACATTCTCAAATGATACTCAAGGGAGCTTGCCTTCATGCAGTGCCATCATTTTGGATTTCACGTGAATTAAAAAAAAAAAATTTCCACTCGTTTCATTCTTTAATTTACAAGGATAGCCCAGGGAACAGAAAGGACATTCAGGAAAGAAATAAGACACAGAATCATCTGATGTAAGGATAAAGTTTCACAACCTGTGGGGCCATTTTCCTAATATGGAACCTTGCATTTTATATCTTTTTACCCCCAGTACTAAGTTCTACCTTGATTGCCAGTCAGTCCTACAGTGTAGAATGCCAAGTAGCCTCTAAGAAATGAGAGTTCTGTCTCAATACAATTTTTTTTTCAGGGGAACCCGTTTCACCTGCTGAATCCATAAGCCAATGGTAAATATATATATATATATATATATATATATATATATATATATATATATGGCTGTATATATATACGTGTGTGTGTATATACACACACACACACATATATAAAATTGCTACTATTACTAGTCATCTTTAAGCCACTAAATATAAATGATCATTGCCACCTTTCTCCTAAGAATAATAAAAAAGTACCAAATATCTTTCCAGAAACCTAAACAATGTGATGAGTCAATGACTCTTGACTAATAATAAATAGCAATTAGCACAATTCCCCTCAATAAACATTTATTAATTTCCTACTGAATGAAAGAATAGAGCCAAGCACTAGAAGTACAAAAATCGTAAGCCATCAGAGTTAAAAGGAAATATACAAGATGATCTCATTTAATGCCCCTCATGAGGAAACAAGTCAGCGTGGGTGGTGTTAAGTGATTTACTCAGCATCATAAGGCAAAAATGGTAGCAGAACCAGGACTGAATGCCATCCTCCTGACTCTATCCAGAGGCCCTTGACCCAAATTCCCTGTCTGCTTGTGCAAAGGGAGAACCCCTGTCCTCTGAAGCACACACTCTGGTAGGGAAATCCCGAACTGAAGCCAACAGCATTTCTCTTTTTTGCTGTGAGTCCACTGAAGTAGAGACAATTTCACCTAATAGTTTGATCCTCACTAAATCCAGTAAACTAAGGGGAAAAAATAGAAAGAAATCAGGGATTGTTATCTTTATTATTCTTAGCAAAACTAAAAGTCAAATGACCGAATTAGTTCTAGGTTTGCTTAAAATCTTGACTAAGATTTTATGTTGAGTGAAAGTCCTAGCCCTCCTGGCTTCTTCCACTCTAGCTGGCTGCCCCACTCAGGAAAGGAACTGAAACATACTGTTAATCAAAGTGAGCAAGTAGGTATTTCTTAATAAAGCCATCTTTACACAAAACTGCACAGAAAATCAGAAGAAGCCAGAGAATCAGGCACAAGGAAGTCACCAACAAGGTTAGCCCAAATAAAAGTCCCTTCACAAAAGCCAATGACCTGCTTGCCTGGGTGACCCCAAAGAAAACCCAGATTGAAACCAAAGGTGAGGACAATAGAGTAACAGAGTTTGTAGACTCACAAACTTCAGAGACATGGGGCAAGAATGTGCCTGAGGATATAAAGTGAACCAGTGGTCCAGCTGGCCTGAACCCATGACTTCTGTAATTCTGTTCAGTTTCCACAGCATGACACTGGCTCTTGTTCCATCCTCTGCCAAGTGGGAGGTGGCGTATGGAACCTGCTGATACCTGATGTCCTTTCCAGCAATAGCATCCCACAATCTATGCTATTCTGTTCTGTCCTATCCATCCCAGTCTGCTGTCTTCCCTTACCTCACCTGATTAATTCATTTTGCGTATTTTTAATCATATTTACCATTTGAATCACTGTTAGTTATATAATTCAGTGGGGTTGAGTATGTTCACAATGTTTGGAACTATCGCCAACATCCACTTCCAGAACAGAAATTCTATTCCCACTAAACAATAACACCATGTTCTCTCCTTACCCTAGCCCCAACTGCCATTCTACTTTCTATTTCTATGAATTTGCCCTTTCTAGGTACCTTATATAAGCAGTATTATATGATATTTGTCTTTTTGCGTCTGATTTATTTCACCTAGCATGTTTTCAAAATTCTTCAATGTTGTCGAATATGTCAGAATTTCATTCTGTTTTCAAAAGCTCAAAAATGTTCCACTGTGTGTGTATATCACAGTTTGTTCATTCATCCACTGATGGACAGTTGCTTTATACCTTTTGTTTATTGTGAATAGCGCTGGTAGGAACATGGTGTATATAAAGAGGAATTGCTGGATCACATGGTAATTCTGTGTATAATTTTTTAAGAGACTGCCTTCTATGTATTTTTAAACCATATTTCAGCAGTGAAACTCTACTTGTAGAAACCCAAAAACCAGGCTAAATTATTCTTGGATTCATAAAACAAGTCCTGAGAACAGCTATGTGCTAGGATCGCATTGGGTACTAGGAATCCAGAGTTGAGCAAACACAGAAATGGTCCCTGACCTCATGGAGCTTTCATTTTGCTGGGGAAATAAACATTAAACAAATACATGCACAATGAGTTAATCATAAGTGAGAATGCAACTCAATTGCCAAAAAACAAAAACAAATAATCTGATTTCAAAATGTGCAAAGGACCTAAACAGACATTTCTCCAAAGAAAGCACATAAATGGCCAACAGGTACCTCCTCAGTATCACTAATCATCAGGGAAATGCAAGTCAAAACCACACCCCACATCTATTAGAATGACTATTTTCAAAAAGACAAAAGAGTAAACAATCTAAGTGGCTATCTATGGATGAAGAAAGAAATTATGGTGTGTGTGTGTATATGAGTGTGCGTGTGTATATATATATATATATATATATATATATATATATATATATAATATTATTCAGCTCTAAAAAAGAATGAAATCTTGCCATTTGTAGTAACGTGGATGGACACTGCGAACATTATGCTAAGTTAAATAAGCCAGAGAAAGACAAATACCATATTCTCTCTTATATAAAGAAACTTAAAACAAACAAACCAATAAACAAAATCTCATAGATGCAGAGAAGAAATTGGTGGTTGCCAGAGGCTGGAGCTAGGGTGTGGGAGAAATGGAAGAAGGTAGTCAAAGGGCTAAAAAAATTCAATTTAATTTAATTTAAACAATTTTTAAATATAAAATGTGACAAATGTTGGTGAGGGTGTAGACAAAAGTAAATCCTTGTAACACAGATGGTGGGAATGTAAATTGGTGCAGCCACTATGTAAAACAGTATGGAGGTCCCTCCAAAAGTGAAAAATAACACTACCATATGATATAGCAATCTCTCCACTTTGGGGTATATATCAGAAGGAGATGAAATAAAGATCTCAAAGCCATACCTGTGCCCCCATCTTCAGTACAGCATTTTTCACAATAGTCAAGATATGGAAACACCATAAGTATCCATCCATAGATGAATGGATGAAGAAGATACATATATACAACAGAATATTATTCAGCCATAAAAATAGAGATCCTGCCATTTGCAACAACATGAATGGACTTGGAAGGCATCATGCTAAGTGAAATAAGTGAGACAAATACTGTATGTATCACATATATATTGAACCAAAAAAAAATGGAGCCTCCTTGCCTGCCTGCTTGCTTCTCTCACAAGTGTCCTATCTTACTAAATCTATTTCTTACCTATCAGAAAACAACAAAAAAAGCTGAACTCATAGAAATCAGAGTAGAATGGGGATTACGGGTGTACCAGGGAAAATGAAGAGATATTGGTCAAAAGGTACAAATTTATAAGATAAATAAGATCTGAGAATCTAATGCACAGCATGATGATTATAGTTAACATAACTCTATTATATATTTAAGCTGCTAAGGCAGTATATCTTAAATATTCTCACCACCATTAAAAAATGTAATTATGTAAGGTGATGCAGGTGTAACTAACCTTATTATGATGATCACTTTGCAGTTTTCACATGTATCAAACCCTCATGCTGTACACATACGTACACAATATTATATGTCAATTATATCTCAACAAAGCTGGAAAAATAATCATAAGTGGGATAAGAAAAGACCTAAAAAGTTAAAGTTAGTTTCCTGAGTAAATGATGTTCAAGTTGAGAACTAGAGAAGAAAGCCAGCGTCAGGAAACTGTGCCCCTCAAGCACACATCTACTTTTATAAGTAAAGTGTTGCTGATAACACAGCCAGGCTGATGAGCTTATGCATCATCTACAGCTATTTTCATGACACAACCACAGAGCTGAGCAGTGGTGACAGGGATCCTACAGCTCACAAAGCCTCGCTTTTATTATCTGACTCTTTCCAGAATGTCTGCCGAAAACTGAGTAAAGACGCTGAAGAGAAGGGATTGATCAGGGGGAAGGAGCAGGAAAGGAGGACACGGCAGGCGTGTTGGCCTTGAGAAGGACGAGCACACAGCAGCCACAGAGCTCCAAGGAGTTGCATCAGTTCCTAGGACCACTGTGACAAATTACCATAAATTTGGTGGCTAAAAACAACAGGGATTTATCTCTGGAAACTATAAGTCTGCAATGAAAGTATCAGCAGGATTGCTTGCTCCTAGAGGCTCTGAGGGAGATCCTATCTCATGCCTCCCTCCAAACTTCTGTTGGGCAACTACTGGCTTATAGATAAGAGCATCTCCATCTCTGCCTCCATATTTTTTTTTATTATTCAAGTCTATTGGAATAGAGTTGACCTACAATGTTGTGTTAGTTTCAGGTGCACAGCAAAATGAATGGGTCATATATATAAATATATCCACTCTTTTTTTTCCTACATAGATTATTACAAACTCCTGGGTATATTTTCCTGTGTTCTACAGCAGGTCCTCATCAATCATCTATTTAATACAGAAGTGTGTAGATGCTATTCCTGCCCTCCCAGTTCTCTCCCCATGGTTTCACCTATGGCAACCATGAGATTTCTTTTGAAATCTGCAAGTTCCCTTGTGTTCTACAAATAAGTTCTTTTGTGTCTTTTTTATTAGTCCACATGTAAGTGCTATTTTCCTCCATATTTACATGGCCTTCTCCCTCTTTCTCTGTGTCTCTGAGTCTTCTGTCTCTTATAAGGAAACCCATAAGAGCATTCACTGCCACCGTCACCCCCCCTGCCCCCGCCAATCTAGGAATATCTCCTTTCAAGATCCTTACCTTAACAACATCAACAAAGACCCTTAGTTCAAGTGTTTACTTTCAGACGTACTATGCAGATCCAAGCTAGAGTCGTCAAAGGACACATGAAAGTCAGTGTCCTGGAGAAAGGGATGACAGATGATTGCCAGGAGAAGAGCACAGAAACCTGGAGAGGGAGCAAGTCTCATGGGTCCTTGAACAACATACCAATGATCGAGGAGCCTCCTGTACGCCTTGGGAGGGAGTGGGGAGCAAGGACACGGACATGCAGTCTGACTCAAATTTAAAGCAATAAAATACATGGAAAAGACCCTGTTTTCCTTATTTATTTATTTTTTTTTTTGGCTCTACTCAAGGCATATGGAAGTTCCCGGGCTAGGAATTGAACCCGAGCCATTGCGGAGACAGCATTAGACCCTTAACCCATTGTGCTATAGCAGGAACTCTAAAAGATCCTGTTTCAAGTGGATGAGCCCCAAAAGGACTCCAAAAATATGTTTCCAGTCATGCTTTCTTCCAAATGGAGGCTCCCTAAAGTGTCAGATTAATAAGTAGCCAAGAAATGCTTGACAGAAAAATTAATATTTGAATGATGAGTTTCTTAGATTAAAACCATCAAGATTCTTGAAATGCAATTTGAGTACTGTGGACACTATTTTTATCTAGTAATTCACATTGCCTTTTTTTTTAAGATTCATTTGTCAAAGCCTGACTCATTTAGAGAGGCATTCTCAGGCCTGTACTCCCTCTTCCCCAGGACTTGGGCCCTGGGACCCTCTCTGTAAACTGTGCCCATCTCTTTCATTATGGCCAAGGATGACCCTGAAAGGAAGGTCGTCAGAACTCCTACTCAGGTCTCAGCTGTTGCTCATTCAGCTTGACCTTGTCCTCGAGTTTGGGACCTCAACCACCTCACCCACTTTGCAGACTCTGTCAATTCCTTGCAACAGGGTTCTCGGGGTAGGAATCCTGCCTTGCTCCCAGGGGCTGAAGCTCTGAGTCAGTCATTTCTGCTGTAAACCAGCCCTCAAACCTCAGAGTCATGCTTTGCTCTAACCGTTTTCTCATTTAGGTCTCCAAGCCTTTCCCATAACTTCAGGATTGTTGCTGGGACGCTACTGCCATCAGATAAGCTCTGAGGCAATTACAAATGGTGGATCACAAGCTCAGAGGCAGGCAGTAGAAGCACATTTTTCTCACACTGAACTTCACATCTATACGGAGCTTGCTTTCTTCGTGGGTGAAGCTGAACTCACTCAATTCAGGATGTTTCCAATCATCCTTTTAACCAGAGCTTGATGGGACCATGATATAAGTTGACAGGAACCAGTAAGGTCCGTGGTCATCCATCCGTTTGGGCATCCTCAGAGATAACTTCATTTCAGTCTAGTAGCTCTGACTCCCTGGTGGTCTAGTGGCTTGGATTTGGCGCTTTCAATCCAGTAGCTCCGAGATCACTGCAGTATCCTCCTTCACCCAGCCCCAGAGTTTCTGCAGATCTGGCTCTGTTAACTGTGGCCTCACTTTGCTCTAAGCCATATCTGTGTGACATGAGGGCTGGGGAGTCTGGTGGTTTTCTCAAGAAACTCCTTGCAGGCATTTCTGCACCATCGTTCCTGCACCACTCTGGGTATGCGGGAATGCTAAGATCTCACCTGCTCCCTGCCTGGGGTTCATAAAAAGATGGTGGGAAGCACAACCTTGTTTTCAGGATCCTCAGATCCCTCTGGGGGTGCTCCACCTCCAGGCCAGAACTCAGAGGAGGGGAACACAATATAAGCCTCACCTAAGGGTCCGCCCCAAACCAAGCTTTTTTCCCCATCTGTTTCTTCTCTCCCTCCCCCTAGTCAGGTGACATTTTGACCTAGTCTCAGATATAAGGAAACTGAATAGGTGACTCATTGTATTTTTCTAATTGTTTATTTATTTATTTATTTTTGCTTTTTAGGGCTGCGCCTAGAGCATATGGAAGTTCCTGGGCTAGGGGTTGAATGCAAGCTGCAGCTGCCAGCCTACTTCACAGCCACAGCAACGCGGGATCCGAGCAGTGTCTGCAGCCTACACCACAGCGCATGGCAATGCCAGATCCTTAACCCACTAAGCGAGGCCAGGGATCAAACCTCATCCTCAATGATACCAGTCAGATTTGTTACTGCTGAGTCACGATGGGAACCCCTCTAATTTTATTCTTTAATTTTCTGGCTCTGCTCTCCTACCCTCTTCTTGGAGGGTAGATGATAGAAAATATTCTAGCTGCTATAGAAATGGAAGAAGGGCTCTAAGATACGAAAAAGTAAAGGGGAAAAAACACAGATTAATATATACAAATAACACCCCACTGCTCCTCCCTTATGTGAACTGCCGGGGGGCTGCATCTGAATCCACCATGTCCAAGTTCTGCTGGACTGCAGCAGTTCCTTATTAACTGGCAGGAGCTCTTCCAGGACCTAGGTGACTGCCTACACTGTCCAAAACAGGAATCCAGTCTACTTTGCTCCTTCCATCCTCCATCATGCATTCTTCCCCTTTCCACTCCTTTGATGCATGTTATGTGGAGCCCCAGTGATTTGTCAGGCATGATGCCTGGTACCTGGGACACAGAGGTGATCCTGAACACAAGGATGCTTTCACAAAAACCTCTCTGTTTAGGACAGGACTACTCGGTCTCGGCACTGTGGACATTCGGGGCTAGGTAACTGTGGTGGAGAGCTCTCCCGTACATTGCAGGATGTTTAGAATCATCCGAGCTTCTATGCTCTGCATGGCAGTAGCAACCCCACAGTGTGACAACCAAAACTGTGTGCAGATGTTGTCAGATGTCCCTTGGGGGCCATCCTCCCCTGGGATAAGAATCACTTTTCTAGCAAGAGAAACAGGCACATAAACAGACGATCATAATACAGTGAAGTCACTGCATGGCTAGAGACACATATAGGTTAGTATGGGATCCTAGAGAAAGCATCTAACCCTCCATGGGGCAGGCTGGGATGGGGTGAGGCCCCGGTACCTGATACTCACATAATGTCCTGAACCACAGCCCACATCGCTGGTCTGTATTTCTGCTCTGTCACTCACAACTAGCTTATTTACTCAATAAGTATTTCTCAGAACCAACCCTAAGAGCTAGACACTGGACCTGCAAAAATTAAGAAGATATGGCTCCTGCTTGCACAAAGGCCATGTGTTATCACACTTAAGCCTATGGGCTCTGACATCAGACTGCTTGATTTCAAACTCTAACCTGCTACTCTCTAGCTCTGTGATGCCGGGCAAGTTGCTTAACCTCTCTGATCTGCACTTTCTAAATCTCTAAAATGAGGATAATAATGGCAAGCACCTCTTAGAGTTAATGAGATTAAATGAGATAATTCTTATAAATCTCTTAGCATCTGGGCTGGCAGATGGAAAGCATGGAATAAATGGTACTTTTTATCTCTGATGGTCCAAGTTATATATTATCATGGGAAGGTCTTGTTTCAAGCCATGGCCTCTCATTAGTGCCAGTGCAGTTAATTAGATTATGTTTGGTCGTGTCCTGAGATGTGACAAGCAGAGACGCAGTTATCTTGTCCATCATTGGGTTTCCATTAAAATATCATTCAGATTCAAAACAGTGTAAAATCTTAATTAGGACATTAATTTCCACAGTAATAAATTAAAATTTTCAGGTAAGCTATAATAACTAATAAACAAATAAGGGGGGAAAAGAAGAAAAAACTCTGAAAACTAAACCTCGGATTTTAGCCTCACTCTTCAGTTGATATTTTCAGTCACAATTGTTTTTTCTTCAATTTTAATACACATTTAGTTGGAGACTCTATCCTCTCTCAGACTTTGTGCAATTCCTAGTACATGTTTGAGCATAACAATTATCCTGGCAAAGAGAAACTAGGGGATGGTTTAATAACAGTCTTCAAATATATGAAAAGTTATTACACAGAACATGATGACCGGCTGTTCCCTACTTCCACAGAGGACCAAGAAAAATAAATAGGCTGAAAATTACAGAGGCTGACAATTTGAGGTAGATTCATTGAAGAATTTTGCAAAGTATAAAATCACTGTAGAAAACCTAAGAAAAGAGTTGAGGAAACATGGCAGAGCACAAAGTACTTGACAGAGATTCACAGAACGTAGGGGTTCTTGTGCCTGATTGAAACCCATGATTCCTGAAAGGCTCTGAGCCTCTGAGGCTGTTTTACGATCCATGGAATCTTCCTCACATCCCTCATTCATACAGGGAGGGTTAGAGCAGAAACAGAATTTCCCTGTGATTTGACAGCCATAGGTATAAGTGAGGTTACTTTAGAGCAGTGGTCTTCAACTGGAGGTGATTTTGCCTCCTGGAGCATTTGGCAATGACTGGAGACATTTAATTGTGACTGGGGACATTTAATTTTGACTGGAGGAGATGGAGTGTTACTGGTATCCAATGAAGAAAGGACAGGGATGCTGCTAGATATCCTGTAAAGTATAGGGCAACCCCCTCTATACACACCACAAAGAATCATCCAGTTCAATGTGTGAATAGTGCCAAGGTTGAGCAACCCTGCTCCAGAGTGGGAAGCTAACTTTTTCTAGTTTGTACACCTACCCATTTAACCCTCTGTGTCAGTGCCCAGATTTTTCCCAAAAATGTGAGAGCATTGGATACAGTAGTGATTGCTATTCACTAGTATTCCTAGCTCTCTGTCTCCTGGATCATGGTAGGGCTGCACTTACCCACACCTCTTGAAATTATGGGTGGCCATATGACCGATATTAGCCAATGAAATGTGAGTGACAATGATGTGCTTCACTCGCAAGGCTGTTGGATGACTCACTGTGTTTTTTATACCATGGTGACAGTCTTGGAAGCACAAATCATGGGTCACAGTGAAGCCGCTGTCTTCCCGGCTTCCTCAGTCACTGTGATGAGCAGTGCCCCCTGCCAGCCTGGTCAGTCACCTAAGAAGGAAACAATTTTCCCATAGTTGGGCAGATGTAAAAATATGATTAAAAAACATTCTGTGAGGAGTGTAGGCTGTCGTGTCAGACCTCCATAATTCAAACATGCCTCTACTTCTTTCTAGCTGTGTGACCCAGACTGTTATTTAACTCCTCTTCCCTCCAGTTTTTCTCATGAGTAAAATGAGGTGATGAAACATCTTCCTTTGATATCAAATGGGAATATAAATACAGAGCACCTAATAAAATGCTGCTCACTGTTCTAAGAATGTTATAAATATTAAATCATTTTTTTCACAACAGCTTTGTGAGATTATTACTATTATTATCCCCATTCTATGGATGAGAAAACTAAGAAGTTCAATGACCTGACTAAGCCCATGGAATCACTAAGTGACAGAGACAGTTTCCAGATTGACCACCTCTGGCTATAGAGTCCATGCTATTAACCATGATACAATTACAATGATGATGAAGTGATCATGACAATGAATGTGATGAAGCTGATGTCACTGTCTTAAAAACGCTATCTGTTGGGCCACACTGAGTTACAGACAAGTATAACACCCAGACTCAACTCTCAGAGAGCTCACAGATGATTAGGGAAGATAAGACATGAGCTTTAAAAACACCCAGGCAAGGTAAAATGTGCTACATGCCATAAAACAGACAAAGATAAGTACTTGGCAATTTTATTAAATCTCCCATTTAACCCTCAGTTAACCTGAAAATTCAATTAACCAGAAGCATTACCCATATGTTGCCATCAATCAATGTTTTATAGTATCAGTTGAACTCATTTAACCCTAATAATCAGATGATTGCATATGGATAGCAAGAGGATTATCTAGGAGCACAATAACTCAGAGATCAGCTCCATGGGTAAGCATTTTCCTAAAAGGAAAGCGAGCATCGCTGAGCAGGAAGGGAGAAAACGTTAAGTGTTTAGCCCAGCACAGGAATGAAGGGGAGAAAATGTTGGTCTGTGGAAGACTAAGTAGGTCAGAGGAGAAAGAAAGAGCCTTTGGCATCTCTGATGTTATCTGGGTAACGTCTGTCGGAACAGATGGCCCTGCTTTTCCAGCAGACAGTCCAAAGGACAGTAACTGGTGAGGCAAGGTGTGCCTGTCTATATAAAACCAGTGTGAGGGTGGCCAAACCAGAACTTCTTGAGCCCCAAGCATGATTATAAGGAATGGTTAAAGACATCAAAAGGCAATGAGATTTAGGACATGGACAGATGAACCATGGAGAATATTATGCTGCTTCCCTTTATAAACTGACCTTCTTTCCTTCCAACCTTGGAAAATTCAATTCATCCTTCAAGACCCAACTCAAATGCCCTGGGAACTGTTCCCTAGATGCTCCAGAAAGAATTATGTTGTTCCTTTTGCTGCATTCAGGTGGTTCCTTATTTATGTCCTCTCTGTGCATATTGCTATGTACATGATAGGCTTTTCTAGAAAGGAGAAAAAAAAAATCAATCCTGAGAGTTACAGAAAGTTTGGTTAATATCAATATACATACCCCCGAAGGCAAAGGTCTGGAACACCTCTCTCTAGACAGTGGTCTAGTTTTATCAGCCACATGCCAATGCCTGTGACTCAGTGGTACTCATGAACTTGTATCTCACTGTGAACTTTAATTTTATAGTGTTCCTTCCTCAGCCTTCGCAAATAATGAAATAAGATCATATCCCAAGCCAGATAACCAAGCAAGTAAGTGAAGCTTGAGCTAGTGGCAGAGGTGGAAGGGGGTATGGTGCACGAGTTCAGTATTCATTTATGAGTAAGACTAAGACTACTGACACGACAATAATGAACCAGAAGTTCATCTAACTGAACGAATTTCTCCCAGTGGGAGAACACACCAAGGTCATGCCAGTGAAGGAGATGTAACATCTCCTTGAAGATGTTCTCTTAATCCCACTCATCTGGAGCTTGGCTCCCCTATTCCTGTATCTCGTGACATTCTGAACCTCCAGTTTGGCACTTTTGTTTACCACGGCCGAGTCTGCCTCCCTGACAAGACTGTGGGCCAAGAATTAAACTTTACTTGTGTCTCTTGAGCTGGATTGAAGAGATGACCTTACCAATCCGTTTTTCTAATGACAACCTAAGAGCTGAGTCAGACCTGTCCTCTGTCTCTGGAGGGCAGTTAAGGAGTCCGTTCTGAGACAAGGGGGCACATGTGACTGCATGCATCTCTTCATTAGAATCAAGGCATCAAGGCTGTTGTCTATGGTGGTTGTCTCTTTCAGCTCAGCAGGCCCTAAAGTCACTGTGGCCACAAATGCTTAAAGAACTGAAAATCCAAAAATTATCATGAGCAAATAGGGGGCCCAACCTTCACTTGCAGATTGGAATCACTCTCATTCCCCAGCCATCCTCCTAAACCAATTCCAACCAAAGTAGGTTGCGAATACGTGGTCTTGGATGACCACTGAACAGATGAATTCCTGAAATGGCATTTTCTTCCTGAGATCTGCAACAGGCTTACGTCAAATGTTGCAGATGAGTCCTGAAGCTGATCAATGATTTTTCTTCATAGTGTGTGTCTGTGCGAGTGTACGCACACGGGTAACATGAGCAACCCAGAGTTGTTTCTGTTTCTGACCACACCAATTTCATCTTCTTATTAAAAGGCTTTTAATTACTAAGTATTCATTTCAGTCTCTTAAATTCTTTGAAATGTGTTTGTTATTTAAGTTTATGTACTGTGATTCTCACATCATAGTTTCAGCCAGAACAAACAAAATCAAGCTGCCAAAGCACCAGTACATGATGTGACCTCCGATTCTAAAAAAAAGAAAAGAAAAGAAATTCCTTCCCCCGTATCCCCTTGCAATGGGTACCTTTACAGAGTGTATGTTTTACAATTCCCACTCCTATTATGGAAGGACAATTGCAAGTACCTGGACTAGCTAGCATTCTTAGGTGGGTGTCCCTGGAGATAAGGGCTGCCAGTTCTCAAAGAGGATACTAAACTAGAAAATTTCACTTGGAGATTAAGATACTCATTTTTTCATTCAACAGATTATTTATTATAGCACCACCATGGAAAGGGAACCCTACAAGAGCTTACAGTGGTCTTTTGCTCCTTTTCTATGGCATAAATGCTTTAGAGCTAGCAATTACCGTATTAATCCTCTTCCACCTTGCATTTTGCCAGAGTGATGACTGAGGCTCAGTTCATGTGACTGGCCCGAGACCCATGTCAAACGAATGACATGGATGAAACACTGAATAGAGAAAAACGCAATCACTTGAAATATGTAATTAGTTATTTCTAACACTAATATTGACCCAAACTCAGAACTGTAGTTAAGTTTGTTTTCACCATCCTTGCTAACTCCCTTCTGTACCCTTCCCACTGAGCTCTGCCAAAGGGCATTTTATTTATTTATCATTTTTTCAATTGCTTTTACTAATATTTATTCATCTAGTACATGTAAGGTACAGTGTAAGGGAGTATAATATTACTTTAGATACATTTATATTAGTCTAGAAGAATTTTTATAATGTGTCAGTTTTTATAATGTGTATACACATTTTTTTTCAGATTCTTTTCCCTTATATGTTATTACAAAGTACTGAATGTAGTTCCATGTGCTATATAGTAGGTCCCTGTTGGTTATCTGTTTTATATATGGTTGCGTGTTTCTGTTAATCCTAAACTGTTAATTCCCCAGCCCCCTTAATAGAGTACCAAATGTTCCAAGCACCATGATTGATGTAAAGAGTTTTATAGAACAGTATCCAAGAAGGTAACAGAGAGGAGTTCCTGTCGTGGAGCAGTAATGACCCCAACTAGTATCCATGATGACTTGGGTTCGATCCCTGGTCTTGCTCAGTGTGTTAAGGATCTGAGCATTGCCTTGAGCTGCTATGTAAGTCACAGATGCAGCTCAGATCTGGCATTGCTGTGGCTCTGGTGTAGGCTGGTGGCTACAGCTCCTATGAGACCCCTAGCCTGGAAACTTCCATATGCTACAAGTGAGGTCCTAAAAACAAAACAAAACAAAACAGTAGACAGAGATAGTCTATGGAACAATACAAGAGACTAAGCTTTCTACTTACAGTAAGGAGGGTTATTCTGGTTTTTGTGCAAAGAATTTCAGATAACCCCTCCTGAAGACAGACAGAAAATTGGAACAAAATATGAAAGTATCCCCTAAAAGGCACCAGAGAGGGAGTAAGGTTGTGAAAAATTACTGGACCAAGGTCCTGGAGGAGGGAATGCAGAGATAAGGCATTTAGCACAAGCTGTGACCTTAGGATGTTTACAAAACTGGAATAGACATTAGAGGCTGAGGAGCACTTTTGACTGTCCAGGAGAGGACTGTTGACTGTTCACATAAAAAACACAAAACAAGCTATGGCAGACTATGAGAATTAAAAAGTGAGTACAGCAAGTCCATGGGGGTAAACTTGATATTAAAAATACCAAAACAAATAAATAAATAAAAAACACCACCAACAAACAGAAAATAATATCTTAATACCTTCAAAATTTCCAAATAGATTGAATTATTCTAATAAAATATATAAAAGACCAATATTCTGGAAATCATAAATCAGTGATTCTCAAAGTATGCTTTTGAGACCAGCATCATCAGCATCACCTGGGAACTTCTTAGAAGTGCAAATACTCAGGTCTCACCCCAGATGTACTTAGAACCTGGGATTGGGACCCAGCAACTGGAATTTTGACAAGCCTTCTAGGTGATACTGAGGCATGCTAATGGGTAAGAATCTCTGCTCTAAGGTGTTATCAAGAGAATTTAAGAAAGACAAATAAGTTGGGATATGTACTGGGTTTGGGGATTAGAAGTCTCATAATGTGATGAAGTTAATTTTCTAATTGAACTATAAGTTTAAAGTAATTCCAATCAAAATCCCAAGGAATCTATGTGTCTATGTGTGTTTGTAACTTGATAAGCCTATACAAACACTCATCTGGAAATGTCAAGGGCAAAGAAGAGATAAGAACTCTTGAACATCAGGTTGAGAGAATTTGCTGTATGAGAATTAAGACATTGTAAAGCTTTGGTAATTAAAAGAGTGTAGCAGAAAAATAGAAAAGAGCCTGTAAACAGGCCCAAACTTTAAAAAAACATTTGATTTATCATCAGGTTTTCATTACGGAGAGTTTTTAATGGGGCTGGGTCAACAGCTTATCTTTATGGGAAGAAATGAAACTTGAACCTACCTCAGACCAGAAGCAAATATGTGATTTAAATATAAGTAATGCAATAAAGATTCTAGAAGATAATAGAGAAAGATATCTTTCCTACCTCTTACCATAAACAGAAATCAAAATAAAGAGACTGACAAATCAGGCAAAGCCAGGTTGGAAAAGACTGCCAATATCCATGAAAGACAAACATACCTCTGTCTCACATTTTCTCTTCTATGAATTATCCGACTAAAATGCTTTCACACATGCACTGAGCAACATGTAGAAGGATGATTACAGCAGCGTTATGTGGAACAGCCAAAACCCAGAACCCACATGTCTAGCAACAACAGGATGAATATATTGTGATATGTCCAAGTAACACAGCATGAAGAGAAAGGCACTGCATATACATCACATCACGGATGAATCTCAAAGTCATAAATATGTGCAAAATAAGATAGAAATTATTCTACTTAAATATAGTTTGAAACAGAAAAACGATCCTATGACACTGAGAGATATATAAATAGATGATAAAAAATATAAAATATTAGTATTTACCCCAAAGTAAGGACAGTGGTTACCTTTGTAGAAAAATTATTATGGAGGAAAAAAGAGTGGTTGGAATGCTCTATTTCTTGATCTGCGAGGTGATTCTACAGGTGTTGCTTAATAATAGTTACTTAAGCTGCATGTTTATATTTTATGACTATTTTTGTATGGTTTTTCAACAAAAAAAATGATAATAATAAAGCCATTGCTGTTAAAATAAATTGTGAGCCATAGTTACCAATTCCACATAATGTGTCAGATCTTGTACAACCATCTTTACATTAATTAACTCAATCATCAAACAACCCCAGGGTATACATTTATTATTATCTTCGTGTTAGGGGTAGGAAGATAGAGCAGTGGTTCTCAACCTTAGCTGCACAGTCAACCACTTGGGGAGTTTTCACAAAACTGTGAGTGTGGATATACCCCAGTCCAACAAAACCAGAACCTCTGGAGGCAGAATCTAAGCATTACTCTTTTTTTAAACTTTCCTTAAAGTTCCAAAGTGTGGCCAAGTTTGAGAACCATGAGATATCATCATGGAAAAATTATGTAATGTCCACAATCACACAGCTTAAACTGGAGTTCATACTCAGGCAGGATGATTCCATGGCTCATGCTTTTAACAACTGCACTAGACAACTGTTGGATAAATGAGACAACAACCCTCCCTCAAGAATATCACAATCCAGTGCTGACAATGAACAGAAAGATGTACAGGGAACCTCCTTTCAGAATGAGTAGAGTATGATTTTAGAGTTGAGGTTGGAGCCATGCTTCAGGTGAGGCTGAAAGGACCAATGAGAACCAGGGAAAAGGGTGGGCTTACCATGCCAAGTATTGGGGGCTTTATTCTTCTAACCATGCAAAATGCTGCGGCCCAAGTTCATCTTACAGAAGAGTGCTCTGGCTTAGAGCAGAGGATGTTGTGTGAAGAGAGGCAAGCCAAAAGGCAGCAGTGGCACCTAAAGGACTATTATTACAATCATCCACAAGGGGTGAAGAGGACTGAACCAAGTCTTTGTGTTGAGAGTTATCAGAAGGAACATGCACAGAAATACTTCAAAGACTGACACGATGTGATTAGAGTGTAGGATGAGGAATGGAAAGAATCTAGGCTGGTATTGATGCTAAGGGTAGAGGGGAACACTAACTGTGTCAACGAGAGGAGAGGGCATGGAGGGGAAGACAGTGAGATGCTTTTGGGTTGAGTTGGGTGTGATTGCAGGGTCTTTGAAAGGCAGCTGGAAATAAAAACTAAAATTTAGGATAAAGATCACAATTCAGAAATACAGGGTAACTCAGCCATAAAAAATAACAAAATAATGCCATATTCAGCAACATGGATGGAGCTAGAGATTCTCATAGTAAGTGAAGTAAGTCAAAAAGAGAAAGACAAATACCATATGAATCACTTATATGTGGAATCTAAAATATGACACAAATGAACCTATCTACAGAACAGAAACAAATGCAAGGACATGGAGAACAGACTAGTGGTTGCCAAGTGGGGAGGGGGCTGGGAGGGACTAGGAGTTTGGGGTTAGTAGATGCAAACTATTGCATCTGGAATGGATAAGCAGTGAGGTCTTGCTGTATAGTACAGGGAATTATATTCAATCACTTGTGATGGAACATGATGGAAAACATTACAGCAGAAATTGACAGAACATTATAAATCAACTATAATTAAAAAGTTAAAAAAGAAAGAAATAAAGGGTCAGACATCAACTTGAAGTGACAAACAAAATTCTGAGAATGGCTGAAATTTCCCTAGCTACCAAACCACCTCTTACATGTATATCTTCATATTTATTTTTTTAAATGTTTATTTCCTTTATCTTCATTTGGTTTCTACCTCTGAAGTAAGCAAAACAGAAGATCATCTGACTGACCCAGTTCATACCTTGAAAACTGTCTAATTTCATCTCTTGGAATCTCAGCTTTCCTGTCCTTAAACTGAGCTAATTATCAAGAACTCTTTCGCAAGGTTGCTGGGAGAATTTCTTTATAAGTTCTTAAGGTTATGAGTATTAATATGTTCTTCATTTTTATAGCAAGGGAGACCAAAGCACAAGGTTAAAAAAAAAAAAGTCTCTTGTCATATAGATAGAAGTTGAACTTAGGAATTGAATTTCTAGTCTGTGTTGTTTCCTTGGATGACATCTTTCCTATCCTTTCCTCCCCTATCTCTAGCCAAAAAAATAAAAATTGTAAACAAGAAAAATGACTTTGAGGAAACACATTACAATGCTCATCATCAGTGTTGGTCCTCATTGAGAACTCATCATCAGTGTTGGTCCTCAATGAGAACTACAGCTTGGGCACCATTTTCCAAGTGCCTGATGTGAATTGCCTCATTTAATTCTCATGGCAATGCTATGTGATGAATACCAGTAGAACTGTCATTTCAAAGATAAGTAAACCAATGCACTGAGATGTCAACTAATGTTCTCATAGTTACACAGTTGATAAGAATCCAAACCACGGCTCAAATCCAGAGAACCTGACTTCAGAGCCCATACTCTAAACTCAATCTCCGGTGGTGGGACTTGCAATGACAAACAGGATTGTAAGGGAAAATTAGCTTGCCTGGAGAGGCTTTCTTCCTCTCTCCTATGACCCCAGTATGGCAATGGTCTTTGTGTGGTCTCTGCAGCTCTAGTAGCAATGAGGCCCTTGGATGATTCCTTGAGGTGTGAGGGCTCCCCAATTCTCTCAGAGATCACTTTGAGCAAAAGAGAGCCCAGCAATCACCAAGGAGAACAAATACATGACTCAGAGGACAACAGAGAATGTCTCAGAAGGCTTGCCCTGAAACCTTACATAATGCTAAAAAATAAAAGAGCTGGGAAAAGGAAGAACTGTAGAAGGAAAAAGCTATTGGCTCCTAAAGAGAGAAATTTCTGAGTGTTCAAAGAAAGAAGACATTGTTGCTTTAGACATTGTTCATTTGTTCCTTTGGGCAGCTGAGAGGAAAGTTAGGGCTGGAAGTATCCAGGATTCATGTTTTCTAGAGAGTTGGACACATGGCCCGCCTCGCCACGGAAATGATGGGGTGCAGCAAGTAGCACCACAGGAGGTGGCGATGTTGTTAGGGATGTGGGGGCATATCTTTGAAATTACTGAATCCCTTAGAGAGATAATTATTCTTTTATCATTTTCCTTTCCACTCTTCTGATTATAATAAAGCCTTAGTTTGACACTAGCATGTTTTTAACAACTGTCTGACTCCTATAACCTCCCCTTGCAAACAAAGAGACTTTGGCAGGTAATAGAGTATTTAGCTAGAAGTAAATAACATTCTTTCATTTGCATTACATTCAATTTTATGGCTTCCTTCTATTTATGTCAACTATTTTTGCAGCAATAAAAAGTTCTTTTTAAAGTGAATTTATGTATGAAAAATGTAAATGTTTAAATGAATCATTACACAAAAATTTATAGAGATCACATACACATATGGCAAAAAAAAATCCTATGATGAGAGTGTGTAAATGACCAAAGCATGGGGAATCTTATTCTAAACCCTCCAAATGACCCATATTCTGTCTTCAATTCGTACCATATCCTTCAGTGGTTGGTCCACACTGGGAGCATCACATCTGTTTCTAAGAAGATGTAGACATACTCAAGACTATCTAGAGGGACCAGTACAGAGAAAGGAATAATAATCACAGCATAAGAATGTGAGTTTAATGGAAGCCTCTGCTCTGGCCATAAGAGGTGCTCTGAAGATTCTAAACAACTGTCATGTGGATGGAACTCTGTGGGATTTTGTCTTTGTGTCCACCAAGGAGAAACACTATTCTATCTATCTAGACATAAACACCTGTGAGAAACCTATTTTTGCACAATATATGGAACATTCTTGTAGCCCAAACCATCTGCAAGGAGAATAAAATAGTAAGAGAACAGATTTAGAGACCAAAAGGTGTATGGGTTCCAGTCTTTCCATCAATAATTCCTGGGAAATGAGACCATAGACAGCAACCTATCTCTGAGCCTTGTGCTGCTTACATATAAGGTGAAAGGTTGGACAAGATGAAGGAAGGTGAAGAGGTTCACCTTGAGAATGCTGACTGTTTGGTATTTGCTGCCTGGAACTCCTTTTTGAGAAAAATTTTGAGGCCATTTTGGGCTTAGTGGAAAGAAGTACCGATTAGCAACATCTACCGTGATGGATAAGAGAGGGGAGTCAGCACATTTCTGACTGCCTCAGACCAGATAATCATTCTGATTCCTCCCAGCCCAATTACACATCAGTTTCACATCACTTCTTTTAATCTGCAAATAGGTACACTTTCAAAAACAATTCCTGACCAAAAAGAGATGCCACGTTATCTTTTTTTTTTTTTGTAAAAAGGGTTTTTGTTGTTGTTGTTGCTATGTTCATTAGAATCAACTTTGTATATGGATCCATTGCCTGCTGTCTTTATGGGACAATTCTAGAGTTACAAATCATGTAGCTAACTGTTAACTCAGTTTTCTCGGATACAGACTTAAATAATTATTCAAAATGTACCTGTCCTTAAAGTTTTTTATTAATACACTGGTTTAGTCGGCCTGCCCGATTAATTAAAGGAAAATTCTCTCCTCCTTCCACACTTCTAGGATTGACTTGCACTTCTGAAGTGTGAAAAAAAGCCTTCTTTCACTGTAAGGATGTTTTTTAACAAGCATGCCCTCATCCCCCAGACAAACTGGGATGTTGTCTAGTAAATCTGCCTTTACAGAGATTATGTGAGTTCTGCTTTCTTTTATTTCTCTCGTCATACATAACATGCAGGATAATAGATGATCCAGCTCCTGAATGCCATGGAAAGATCTAAAAGAGGAGGCATCTTTCAAGGGCCACAGTAGATGCTGCCGACTGCTAGTCCTGCTAGATTGTGACCACACTTCATTTTTCACCAGCATTCCACTTAATTTACCACCAGTGTCATCTCCCAGTGTCACCAGCATTCCACTTAATTTACCGCCAGTGTCAGCTTGGAAAGATGATGCCCTCGTTGCGTGGGCTTCACAGGTCCTGACTGTGGAGGGGCTAGGCTGTAGGGAGAGGGCCATCATTCATAATTTCCCACTCTACTTAGTTGAGGCAGGCAGATGCCTTGGAGCCTGAGGAAAAGGAGAATGTGAAGCAAAACAGATGGGCAGGCAAATATCTTAGCAGTGTCTGCTGCTGGCTGAGATGTTTTCAGCTACTTGTCTTCAGGGAAGAGACTTCATGCTACTTATTGCTTAAAGTATAGACCTACGCTGTTCAATGTTATAGCCACTGGCCAAATGTGGCTACTGAGTACTTGATATGTGGCTAGTCCAGATTGAGGCATGTGGATTGTATAAAATATACACAATTTTGAAGACTTAGCATTGAAAAAAATGCAATCAATTTCCTATTGAATCTGTGTTGAAATTATCATACACTGGATAAACTGGGTTAAATAATACAAGTGATCAAAGTTAATTTTACAAAGTTTTTATCAAAGATTTTAGTTTAAAAAGTAGCTTTTTACTTTTTTAATATGCTTGTTAGAAAATTTAAAACTACATGTGGCTTGCATTATGTTAATATTGGACTTCACTGTTTTAGAGTCAAAGTATCATCAAACCACACCTCTTCGTTCCAAAGAAAGGAAAACCTAGAGCCTGATTAGGCAAGCTGTGGTCACAAAGCTGGTATGTGACAGAGCTTAGATGAGTCACTACATCTCTGATTTCCAGTCTTGTCCTCTTTTATTCTACATCATCTCCTAAGGAGGAGCACTCAAATTTTTTCAGTCAGAGGATGTGGATATCATTTTGGGTCCAACCTGTCACGCATGGATGACGACATTTTTTTGGCTCAGTTCCCACTTTGCTAAAAAGTACAAACACATCTCCCATGTTACAGGGAAATCAAAGAAAAAAAAGCACTTTGGAAATCTACAAGGACAAAACAACACAAAGGCTGTTTCTAGTGTAAAGCTTAAGAGCATAATCTCTGGAGCAAGATCAACAACCTGGGTTTCAGTCCTGATAGCACCTCCACAAATTTGGATTAGTTATTTAAATTCTATGGGTCTTACATGGAAATAACCTAAATGTCCATCAACAGATGAACAAATTAAGAAGATGTAGTACATGCACATACAATGGAGTACTATTTGGCCATAAAAAAGAATGAAATAATGACATTTTGCAGCAACATGGATGAAGCTACAGATTCTCATACTAAGAGAAGTCAGCTAGAGAAAGACAAATACCATACGATATCATATATATGTGGACCCTAAAATAGGACACAAAATGAACCTATCTACAAAACAAGGGCAAACTCACATAGAGAACAGACTTGTGGTTGCCAAGGGGGAGAGGGGAGGGAGTGGGATGGACAAGGAGTTTGGGATTGGTAGATGCAAACTATTAAATTTAGAATGGATAAGCAATGAGATCCTAATGTACAGCACAGGGAACTTTATCTAATCTTTTGGGATAGACCATGATAGAAAATACTATAAGAAAGAGAATACACACACACACACACACACACATATGAGATTGGGTCATATATATATGAGATTGGGTCACTTTGCTGTACAGTAGAAATTAGTACAACATTGTATATCAACCATATTCTAATAAAAAATTTAACAAAATTCTCTGGGGCTTAACCTCCCAATCTGTAATAGAATATACTTTACGACTTTAGATTACTTAATACATATAATGCACTTAGCACAGTGTATTATATGCATTTGAGAAACACACCAGAAGCGTTAGCTGTTATTGGAGATACTACACCACCTTCCTATAAAGAATTTTACCCAAATTCCTACAAGTAAAAAACTCACAGAAAGAAGTGTTCTTAAATGTAAACTCATGGGTGATCACCCACTCCATGTGATTTTAGGGTTGGAGAATGACCCAGAGACCCTCAAAGAGGATCAGTTCCACTGTCTCTAAAAGTAATAACAATACTATTTACCTTTCTGGGTTGTTTAAAGAATGAAATGCCTACAATACTGCATGAAAATTAATATTAGTGTTCTCCTTAAACAACAACAAAAACTCTTTCCTATCCATGAGTAGATACCTCTATCAGATATGTATTTCAGTTTAAAGCTTTGATTTTGTTTGATTCACTACCTGTCTTTCTTCTTTCTCTCTCTAAATGTACACAGCATCCCATCTATTCCATACAAATCTCTAGAGACTGGCATCCCTCTAACCTCAGTTCTCTTTCCTTCCAAATCCCGCCCAACATATATAATTCATGGTCTACACCTATAGCCTCTTTTTATTTCTATGAATCGTTTTCTGAAGCCTCAAGTCTTTGAACTGAGTCTATGCCACCTCTCTCTGTAGTGAGTTTTCAAAAGCACAAGACACCGTATGACACTGCCTTTTCTCAATCTTTTTCTTGACTTCCCTGCACATCCTCCCTGTAATGCTCTTTGTTCTCCTGCTACCTCAATGACCACTCATCTTCTTTCTCCTCTTTTTGACTCACTCTTCCCCTCACTTATTTCCACCTTCCTTAAGGTCTAGGATCCTCTTCCTCACTCGTCCTGCTGACTGGATTTTCTGCCCAGGGCTTCGACCTCTCTGCGATGCACATGCTATAAACCATCCCCCCTCACCCCGCCCCACCATCTGCCTATCTGTCCGTCTCTCTCTCCCTCTCCCCACATATACCTTGCTTTTATCACTACTTCCTTCTCCATGTTTTCAGCGCTTCCAAGTAAATGACTTTCCTCCACATGAAACTCAAGACAAAATACCTTCTCCCTCCCTTCAGCTCCTCTCCAATACCTGAGTTTTTTTTATTAGTGATTTTATTATATTGTCCCCATCTTTCAAACCTAGCATTTTCTTAGATTCCTCACATCGTATATGACAAATCTGAGCTTGAATCCTCACTTCATTTCATACTAGCTCTATTAGTCATGGTTCTCCAGAGATGTATACTAACAAAGAAAGAGAAGGTGAGAGAGATGGGGGTGGAGAGAGAGAGAGAGAATGAAAATGGGAGAAACTGGCTTAGGCAATTATAAAGGATAAGCCCCATGATCTGCAAGCTATAAATCCAAGAATCCAGTAGTAAAGCAGTTCAGGGTAATTCTAGAGGCCTGAGAACCAGGAAAGCCAAAACGTTAAGTCTCAGTCTGAGTCCAAAGACTTGAGAACCAAGGGAGGTGATGGTGAAATTCCCAGTCCCAGGACAAAAGGAGACCATTGTTCCAGCTCACATAGTCAGGCAGAGTTGGAGCAAATTCTCTCTTCCTCCTTTTATTCTGCTCAGGCCTTCAGCAAGTTGGATGATGCCCACACACACTGAGGAGAGTAGTCGGTTTTATCTGGTTTACCAACTCAAACTCTAAGCTCATCCAGAAACACCCTCACAGACACATCCAGAAATAATATTTAATCACATATCTGGGAGCCTGAGCCTTGTGACTCAATCAAGTTGATACATAATATTAACCATCACATTAACTGTACGACTTCGACCAAGTTGTTCAACCTCTCTGAGCCCCAGTTTTCTCATCTGTAAAATCTGGAGATCAAATGAGGTGACACCTTCATGACAGCTTATCCTTCTAGCATCTTGAATATTCACCTCCACCTATTTCCTATCTGAATCCCAGCCCATTTAGAATGATGTATTGTTCATGGTGTTCCTCTTTCCCCTCACAACTAAAAAATACTCATTCAAGGTCAAATGTTATTTTTATTATCATAACTCCACATTTAACTTTTAGAATTAAACTCTAGAATCTTTGATATTTGTAGTAACTCATCATGATTTTCAGGTTCTTCCTATAAGATGTTTCTTATGTCTCTTCATACTTACCCATATTCTGTCCCTACCATTTCTACCAAGCTTTTAACATTTCATATAAATCTGCACTTAATTCCCAGCAATGCCTTCTTCTCATCCTTCTCTCCATTCATCAACTTTGCCAAACTAATTTTCCTGAAACTCTACTATTAGCTCATCACTTTCTTATTTGAAAACCTCCCACAGTGCCCCATTGTCTTTCTACAGCGAAAACTTAATAACACCTACTCCCTCCATCATCTAACTCTAATTTTCTAGTCTAATCTCCCACAATTGCCTATAATATCCTCCACTCCCACCCCAATTATTTACTTTTCTGTTTTTTTAATCAACTTTGTGTTCCCACATCAAGGCCCTTGCTAAAATTGCCTTGAGGATGTTCCAAGCTCCTCTCTGTGTATTCTTTTGAAATTCTGATTCCGTTATTTCCCAGATCACTATGACTCATACCAGTTCCTTCCCTGCTCTGAACCCAAAGCCATATCCATACCTCTTGGTTAGACATGAATCACGAATTGATTTGGAACATGACTTGCACTGCTACCTTGCAAGGAGGGAATAGATCTGGTCAGCAAGTTCATGGCTTTGAACCAAAGATTAGGTATGAATTTTGTTTCTGCCTCATACTAGCTGTGTGAACTTGAGAAAGTCATATAACCTGACTCTGTTTCCTGTGCTATGAAATATGTCTAACAGTGCCTCCTTCACAAGGATTACAAAATACTTTATTTAACATCAGCCATCAGGAAAGTAAAATGCAACACAAAGATGAGAAAAAATAATTGCAAGGCATATATATAAAATAAGGGTCTAGATCCCAGAACATACAGTAACTTTTAGAACTCAACAATAAAAAGACAAACAGCCCAATTAAAATGGGCAAAGATTTGAATAGAAATCTCTTCAAAGAAGACAGACAAATGGTCAAAGGCACAGGCAAAGATGCTCAACGCCATTAGCAATTAGGTAAATGCAAATAAAAACCATCACTTCAAACCCACTAGGATGACTGTAATTTCTTTAAAAAAGGAAATAAGTATTAGCAAGGATGTAGAGAAACTGAGCTTTCATACATTGCTAGTAGGAATGTAAAATGATCTGGCTACTGTGGAAAATAGTGTACCTTTTGTTACAAAGTCAACATAGAGTAACATGTGACATAGAGTAACATGTGACTCAGTAACTCCACTCCTGGGTGTATACTCAAGAGAAACAAAAACAGGAGCTTCCATCATGTCTCAGTGGAAACAAATCTGACTTGCATCCATGAGGATGCAGGTTCGATCTCTGACCTTGCTCACTGGGTTAAGGGTCTGGCCTGGCCGAGGGCTGTGATGTAGATCACAGACGCAGCTCAGATCTGTTGACGCTGTGGCTGTGGCATAGGCCAGTGGCTGCAGATCTGATTCGACCCCTAGCCTGGGACACTCCATATGATGTGGGTGCAGCCCTAAAAAGACAAAAAAAAAAACCATATTCACACAAATTTTGTACATGAATGTTTATAGTGGCATTATTCATAATGTCCAAAAGGTGGAAACAACACAGTATCTACAACTGATGAATGAATAACCAAATGTGGTATATTTGTATAATGGAATATTTTTTAGCCATGAATAGGAATGAAGTACTGACACATGTTACAGCATGGATGAACCTTGAAAACATTACGCTAAGTGAAAGAAATCAGTCATAAAAAGCCATATATTATATAATCCCATTTATATGACATATATAAAACAGACATAAAATAAAATAGTCATGGAAAGCTAACTAGTGATTCTAGGAGCTGAGGGGGGAGGAAATGGAGAGTGACTATAAGAGGTATGAAGTTTGGGGTAATGAAAATTGATAGTGGAATTCTAATTTGGATGGTCTCAGTTAGATGCAGGTGATAGTTGTAAATGTAACCCTGTAAGTGTACCAAAAAACCCACTAAATTGTATATTTTTAAATACTGAATCTTATGGTATGAATTATTTCACAAAAAATAAAAGACAGGAGAAAAGCCTGTCAGAGAATGCCTAGTTTATAGACATTAATTTGCTAAGCTTCTCTTTGTCCCCACTGAAAATTGTGAAGCTGGGATCAAAATCAAGTCATTCTGACACAAAGACTGTTTTTCACCATCACACCAATACTGCCTCTCACATGTGCTCAAGCAGGGGTCTGCCGGGAAACAGAAATAGTGAAACAAGCTCTTCTAATGGTTCTGCCATTTGACTAAAATGTTCCTCGTCTGATCACGTTATTAGTCGATGGTGATTACAGGGGAAAAAAATGTTATTCATTTCTTTTACTCAACTAAATAAATCTGTTAAGACCATAATAATAAATCAAGCCAAGGATATAAAAGATTACATACAGATAATTTAGAAAAGGAAGTAAAAGAATCTGAAAGGGCACAGGGAACATTAACATTGTTTTGCCTAAACTAAAAGTGGTAAACATTGCTTTTGCCAAAGAGATTATGAAAGGAGTTAATGAAATCGAATTAAACTTGAGAGAAAATTGGTTTGACAAATAATTCTTCAGCTAAAGATTGTGTGTCAAAGCAAGCAAATATTTCTGGAGTGCCAACCATGATGTAATGAGTCAGATACACATGGCTTCACAATCCTCCTCTGCAGCTTTCTCAGCCAAGTAACCTTGGCCAAATTACTTAATTTCTCCAATCATCTATTTACTCTTGTGTAAAATAGAGATAACAAAAAAAATCATCAAAAGGTTATTACTATTACCTACAGGACAGCAAATAGGTACAATAAATGGTTGCTCTGATTACTTATTATTACACAGGCCCAAAATTGTACTCACTATTTGGGTGGGGTGGGGTCAAACGATAGTACCCACTTCTGGAGGGATAGCACAATTTCCCTATATCAAACTCAAGTCCCTGAATATTGATAGATCATCCCCTAAATACTCTATCAATCATAAATTTTTATTTGTAATTTTAAAGGCTCACAAAGAAGCATTTTTATTTTCCCAGGGCGGAAAAAAAACATAATAATATAAAGATTAGATTTCCTTTCACAATGGCAGAATAAGGTGATAGAGCAAATCCCCTCTTCCCCCCTCAAATAATTAGAGATATTTTTTAATATTTCTCTTTCATGAAGATTTCAGTTCCAGACAGTTTTAGAAAGGGACTTAACAAATGTTTAAAGAACAATTAAATTATAATTTATGTAAAATGTCTCAAAGATTAGAAAAAGATAACTACCAAAATTACTTTAGGAGACAGACATTTTTTACACTAAAATAAGACAAGGATAGTATTAGAAAAGGAAATTGTTGATTGACCTAATTTATATACATGGATATAAATAAGACACTGATTAGGTGAATCCAGCAGTATTTTAAAACATAGTAAATTACATACAGGCATGCTTTATTCCAGGAATTCAAGATTATTTCAATATCAGAATATCCAAAAAAATCATCATACTAACAGATTGATGGGGAAAACATACAGTCACCTCAATGCCTGCAGAGAAAGTGACAGATAGATTTCATGCATTCTCCTAATAAGAGTTTTTACCAAAGAATAACAAAAAAACTCTTACTTTAATATAAAAGATACAAAAATCTTTCAAAAACCCACAGTAAATATAATAATGATGAAATTTTAGAAGCATCCCTATTAAATTCAGGAACAAGACAAATATTCTCATTATAATATCTTTGATTATTTTACTGAAGGGTCTTAGCCAATGGAATAAGACAGGGAAATAAATGGTATAAAGATTAGAAATTTTGTTTCTTGCTAATGAATTGTCTACATAGAAAATTAAATTAAAATAAAAATTTCAAACAGCTAGGAATTATAATCCATCAGGTTTACTGTATATAAAAATCAACTATAAATATCAATAACTATATATTATCAATTGTCAATTAAAAATATTAAGAGAAAAACTGCCGTCATTCACAATAGTAATAAAAATTAAGAACTAGATGAAATAACGTTTAATACCTTATGGAGAAAATATTTAAGCTGTATTGAAGGTCACAAAAAAAGATCTGAATAAATGGGGAAATAATAAGATTTGTGAATGAAAAGATTAAATACCTTAGATATAAAGATTTTCTCTGAATTAGTTTATAAAATTAAATACCATTATAATGAAAACCAAACAAAACACATTAAAAAAACAATGAGAAGTATGGCATTAGTACACATATAAACAGATTAATAAACAAACTAAAGCATTGGCAAGTTAGAATATAAGAAATACAGCATCCCAAATATGAAGGTAAAGCAAGATTATTTAATGAATGGTGTTTCAATTTGAAAATAAATTAACCTTCATTTCACACTATACATAAAGATTCCTGATGATTTTGAAACCTAAATGTTAAGCACAAATTTAGATCTATTTGAAAAAATATAAAAGGAAGCCTCCTTGACAAGAGAACTGGAAAGGGTTTGTTCAAATAAGACTAAAAATACATGGTTAATAAAGAAAATTATTAAGCCTGACCAAGTTAAAATTTAAATATCATAGATGATAAAATATCATAAGCCAGTTTGAAAGATTAGTAGGTGACTAAGGGGGGTTATAAAACAGAATAAAGATTGGTGAGAAGAATTTATATAGAGGCCTATAACTGATCAAGGAAAAGAAAAGAAAATAGAAAAAGTAGCAAAGTACATAAAGAGGAAATCAAGACAACAAATAATCATAGGAAATGTGCAACCTCACTCACATCAATGAAATTAAGGTTTTATGGCACCATTTTACCCACATCAGATTAAAAAGTAAAAAAGGTATAATAATACCAGATATTGGTAAGGATGAGGAAAAACGACAGGATGATATATATATTTACAACATATTTACAAAGCTGTATTTAGAGGGAAAACTGTACCTCACATTATAATTACAACAAGAAAAAAGAAACAATCCCATTTACAATTGGATCTAAAAGAATAAAATGCCTAGAATTACATTTGTATTCCTACACTCTGAAAACTTTAAGACAGTGAAAGAAATTGAAGATGACACAAACAGATGGAAGGAAATACCATGTTTTTCAATTGGAAGAATCAAAATTGTCAAAAAGATTATACTACCCAAGCAGTCCACAGATTCAATGGAATCCCTATCAAATTAACAATAGCACTTTTCACAAAACTAGGACAAATTTTTTTTAATTTGTGTGGAAACACAAAAGACATCAGATAGCCAAAGCAATCATGAGAAAGAAAAATGGAGCTGGAAGCATAAGGATCCCTGACTTCAGACTATACTACAAAGCTACAGTCATCAAAACAGTATGATACTGGCACAAAAACAGAAAAATAGATCAGTGGAAGAGGATAGAAAGCCCAGAAGTAAGTCCATGCACCTATGGTCAATTAACTTATGACAAAGGAGGCAAGAATATACAATGGGGAAAAGACAGTCTCTTCAAAAAATGGTGCTGGAAAAACTGGACAACTAGATATAAAAGAATGAAATTAGAACACTCTGTAATACCATACACAAAAATAAAAGCATCCATTTCAAGAAGATACATCCACAAAAGAAAAAATAAACCCAAAGGAAACAGGAGAAATTTAGTGAAGTATATCGACAAAGCCAATATTCTCTTGAAAAGAGTAATAAAACTGATAAGACTCTACTGAGATGATTAAGGCAAAAAATGAGGAAGAACAAATAAATAAAACTAGGAATATCACTATGCATATGACAACAATTTAAAAAACAAGAGAATATTAAGAAACTTTAACACAATGAACTTGAAAACTGTGGTACAATGTAAATTCTTAGAAAAAAAAGGTTAAAAATACTGAATGAAAAAGAAATGGGAAACATGAATTGTTATGTAACTATCAAACAAATTGAATTGACAATTTAAAAATCTACCCACAATGACTTCTAACAAACATTTAAGGAAAAGTAATACCAATTTTTCACCAACTCCTCCAAAGGACAATAAAAGAAGGAAAATCTACAAATTTATTTGACTGTATCTTGATGCAAAATCCTTGTCTATGGTATTATGAGAAAAAAATTTAAGCAAATTTTATTCAGAAAAACTTTTTAAAAAGTCTGACACATTCAACAATTTTTAAAAGGGTAAAAATTATAACCAATTTTAGATTTATTCCAGTAATACAAATTTAATTTTTTATATATAATCTTAATTTTGATAAATATTCCATAGTTTTGTAAAATGTTAACATTACAAGAAGCTGGTGAAGGCATATGGAAACATTTTGTACCACATTTCTAACTTCTCTATAAGTCTACATTATTCTAAAATACACAGTAGAAAAAGAAGTATAATTCATCATATTAACATGATGGATAAAATATGTGAGTATTTTAATAACTGTGAAAAAGTTATTGAATGAAATTTAAAATCCATTCATGATTTTTTAAAAAACTCTTAATCTAATAATAGAAATGTAACTTACTTTATCTAGTAAAGATTACATTTATGAAGACTGCTAGCAGCTGAAAAGTAAAATAATGGAAATCTCCCTTTGTGACTGGGAGAAAGGCAGAGGTGCCCAGTACTACTCTTCCATTCCACTGTACAGCTTATCCTAGGTGATACTGTTAGGCAAGAAAAAGATATTAATCACGCAGGGATTGAAAAAAGAAAACAAGGCTGTCATTACTCATGGGTGCTAGGATTGCATACATAAAAAAATATAAATTATCTACATATAAATTAATATAACATACTAGTGGGTTTTGCAGTATTGCTGAACATTAAAAATCCATTTATTTTCTATATATTAGATAGTTAGAAAATGAAAAAGTAAATACCAAGAATTATACCTAAGAAAAGATGTATAAGACTTCTCTGCAGAGAAATTAAGCAACATTACTCAGAGAAATAACAGAAGGATAAACTATATTCATGGAAGTCTCAATGCTATAATAATTGCACTTCTCACTAATCTATAGATTCAAAGTAATTTCAATCAAAACTGCAAAAAGTTTGTTGTTGGGATTTGAAAAGCTGATTTTCAAATGTACACTGAAATGCAAAGAACCAATATTAGCCAAAACACTCTTGAAGATCATGGTATAAGAACTTGCTCCACTGACTGAAAAGATTTAATATAAAGCTACAGGATCCAATAAACTGTGGTATTGATTCAAACAGAGAACAATGGATTAGAATAGTGTCTTGTAGTTCCCGCTGTGGTGCAGTAGGTTAAGAATCCAACTGCAGCAGCTCAGATTACTGCAGAAGTGCAGGTTCAATCCCTGGCCCTGAGGAGTAGGTTAAAGGAACCTGGCATTGCCATAGCTGCAGTGTATATCACAGCTGATGCTCGGACTCAATCCTGGCCCAGGAGCTTCCACAGATCTCACTCTTGTGAACCACATTGAAATCCTCTTGGTGCCACATTCACCTCCAGCCTGCTTCCCCAACAGCATGCTAGGCTTGACCAGCAACTCCCACATGCAACCACACTACACCTTGCTTTTGATCACATCACATACCTCTTTCTTCCTGCCCTAGGACTTATACAATGCCAAGGTATACAACACTCACACAGAGACAGCCTGGAGGTAAAGGAGAGTAAACACCTATGAAACACCTATGAAACCTGCTCAATGGAGGACCCAAAGAAAAAATGTTTCTTCCTTTTGTTCTGAGGCAGGTGAGTTGCATTTTGTAAGTCTTTGTAAAAGGATTGAGCACCAATGACCGATAGCAGCGGCCAGTTCGATTACACATCCTGTGTTGGCTTTCTTTGTTTTCTTGTTTCATTCCCCCTGTATTGTATTTCTGCCACCTGAGTTTCCCAAATAAACCACCTTAATGTAACCTTTGCCTCAGGGTTCTGCTTTCACGAAAACGCAGGTGAAGACAGTTGCACTGTTGAGTAATAGGGTAAAGTTGGCTTTTGTAATATATGGTGGTGGCACAATTGGATATTCATACAGAAATAATAAAATTTGACTCCTACTTATACCTCATTTTAAAAAATCAATTTCCAATGGATTATAAATATAAAGGTGAGAGACAAAACAATAAAACCTTGAGAAGATAGTGTGGGAAAATATTTTCATAACCTCAGGGTAACAAGAAGACTTTTAAAAAGACCACATTAGGGAGTTCCCTTCGTGGCTCAGTGGTTAATGAATCCGACTAAGAACCATGAGGTTGTGGGTTCGATCCCTGGCCTTGCTCAGTGGGTTAAGGATCCGGCGGTGCCGTGAGCTGTGGTGTAGGTTGCAGACGCGGCTCGGATCCTTCATTGCTGTGGCTGTGGCGAAGGCCGGCGGCTACAGCTCCTGTTAGACCCCTAGCCTGGGAACCTCCATGTGCCGTGGGTGTGGCTCTACATAAAAGGCAAAAAGACAAAAAAAAAATTAAGTCCTATAAATCAGTAAGAAGAGGACAGAAAATCTAGTCAGAAACAGAGCTGAAGTCACTTTACTCAAGAAGACTTCCAAATGGCTATAATACGTAGGAAAATGAGCTGATTAGTCATCACAGGAATGCAAACAAAAAACACAAAATGATACCACTGTACACACCCACTAACCTAGCTAAAAAAGATTTAACTGAAAATTCCAACTGTTATCAAGGATGTGGAGCAAGGAGAACTCTCAAATTCTGCTGATGGGAATATAAATTAACAACACAAGAAAATGATTAATTAGAATAAATAGAATTAGTATATAAATAGAACAGTAATTCTACATCTGGAAGTATGTCCATCAGACATGGATATTCATGTGCACCAGAGGATGTTCACAACCAAACAATCCCAAAATTTATCAACAATAAACTGAACAATCAATGACTGTGTATTCACACAGCAGAAAGCACCAATGAAAAGGGAACAACTCCAGCTATACACAACAGGAATGACTGTTCCAAAAACGATCTGAAAAAGTCAAGACACCAGGGTCAGTTTGGATCTGGTTATTTCAAATTTCAAAACAGTCCAAACCATAGTGTTTACAGATACACACTTCGGTATTAAAATGTAAAGAAAATAAAGAAAGTGACTATCCAAAAGGCATAATAATGGCTACCTTTAAGGGAAGGAGGGAGTTCTTGAGACTGGTCATTTCAGGAGTTCATTGTTGCTAGCAATACTGTTTCTTGATCTGGATTACAGTTATACAAACAGTTACTTTATAATAATCCTTTAAGCCCTATGTTTAGTTTTTTCTTTGGTAAGTGTGTAATATTTCACAGCAGAGAAACTTTAAAAGAAAGAGAGGCAGCACAGTCCTACCACATAGTGGGTTTTCACAAAATTTTAACTCATTATTATTATGAAGAGAAAGTCTAATAAGCAACTAAAGGCTAAGGTATGAGTCCAGGAAGTTTTAGTAATAAAAATTCCTCACCATTGCCCACATAGCAGAACTGGTCAAATCCCTCTATTACACTTGATGATGTTTTTAAGGTGGAGTGGCTCAGAAGAGTCAAGTGACTTTTCCAAGGGCAGAAAGCTACTAAATGGCCTTGGTAGGACTTGAACCTGAGTATTCTTTCTCCTAACTCCAGGAGTGTAGGAGGGAAAAGAAACAGCAGGAAGAACGATTTGGGCAAGTGGGAAGGGCTGGCGTTGGGATTTGCCTACCTGGGTTAGTTAGTCCTAAGGGTTAGTTATTGACTCTATTTTTATTACTGTATATGTGTGATTTTGCAGAGGACACTCTTGTTAAGGCCACTTAACCAAGAAGAAAAAATGGGAAGAAAGGCTATAGCCATTTGCCACGAGAGAAGTTTTCTTTCTTTGGATTTTGGCTGCTTGAGCCTGGGTTATTACCAGCATGAGGTCAGGCTGAATTCTCAGTTTCTGTTTACCTTTTTTTAATGACATCTATTGCTGCAATAATAATCATCCTTCAAAGCTTGTAGGTGCTAGAACTCACTCTCTTCGAGACTTAAGAAACTGTTATATCTCACCTATGAATAAATTACCCATTATGAATGCACTTCAGCCCCAGAATAATGTGATATGCCTCGACCCCATTAGATTACATCAATGTAACTACACAAGTGCTAATTATAATACTCTGTTATTTGCACACAGAAGCAAGGGGCAATGTCCTGCCTTAAGAGTTTAATGGCTCTAAAGCAGCAAGAAGCAGACTTCGTTATCCCTCTCTGGCTTTTCAGCAGCTGGTGGCCTCTGTAGGAAAATGCAAATGCAGAGGCAGAGTAGTTGAACCTTGGATATTTTGCATTTACACCTGCTAATTAAATCAAAGGAGAAAACCTCATCTTCCCAGCTGAAAATCTTCTAACCTGGAAGCCCAGACCAAGCAGAAGCCAAGAATGAATTGTTCATGTCATTTGGAGCATTGCTATCCAATAGACATATAATGTGGGTCAAAATTAAGAGCGACATACATAATTTTAAATTTTCCAGTATTTTTTAAAAATAAATAGGTGAAATTACTTTTCATTATATAGTTAGCTTACTATAACTAAAATATTATTATTTCAATATATAATCAATATTTCAAAAGTTGAGATATTTTTCATCCTATTTTCATATTAAATCTTCAAAATTTTATATATATTTTAGACTTACAGCTGTAGGGGAGGAAAAATCTTTTCCTCTGACCTTTCAGATAAACTAACTGAGGGCTAAAAAGTAAACTGACAAATGATAGACTAGCAGGAGAAAAGTATACAAATATTTTTTGATCTTAACATTTTAATTTTTATATGCACAGAGGCCTTCTCAGGAAATATGTGAAGACTTGAAGAGCTGGTTAGGCCTAGGGTCTTATTACCACTTTAACAAAGGGTGATAAATGTGGAGAAGTGACTAGACATAAGATAAGGAGTTTCTGTTTCTAAGGGAAGTAAAATTGTGGCGATGTAAATATATGGGGGAAACTAATGAAGATAAGAGTTTAGTCATATTTGTTTATGCAGATCCATTTCCATTCTGACTTCCTGTCTCCAGTGATAATGGCTGTTAACCTCCAGGTACAGGTGAGAGCAGGAGGAATATCTTCACAAGGGGAAATTTATGCCCAGTTTGTAGGCAGGTGGGGGAGAGCAGAGAGCTCTCTTCATCTAGAGTTTCTCAACTGCCTTCAGATCAAAATAATCTTTATGGGGTTCCCATCATGGCTCAGCAGTAATAAATCCAAATAGTATCCATGAAGACGTGGGTTCAATACCCAGCCTCGCTCTGTGAGTTAAGGATCTGGTGTTGCTGTGAGCTGTGGTGAAGGTCTCAGCAGTGGCTTGGATCCTGTGTTACTGTGGCTGTGGTGTAGGCCAGCAGCTGGAGCTCCTACTTGACCCCGAGCCTGGGAAACTCCATCTTCTGTGGTGCAGTCAAAAGGAAAAAACTTGTTTGCACCAAAGTGACATATATGAGAGTAGTGTGTTCTTCACAGATCACTTCAGTTTGGACTCTAGACATTTCTGCTGTTCAGTAGCCACAAAAGTAGCTAGTAGCTACCACACTGGACAATGCTGATCTAGAAGGTCTTGGTGTTTCTCAAGGAGCAGCTTTTTCTAGTGTTAATGAAGCCCAGGATTATATTAGGCTACGAGCATCAAGTGCTTAGCATCATCCCTAAAATGAAGTGTGCTCCGTAAATGACAGCTATTAACAATTATTGTTGTTTATCATGGATTGAATAGTTTCATCTTGTCCTATATAAAAATCCACATTCAATTTTTTATACTTTTCTATGTCCCTTACGTAGAAAACAAGAAAGTCTTACTCTATATATGCCATTTGCACATGCCATGCACATTATTACATTTAACTACAGCTTTTGTGACACAAGTACCTCATACTTCAGTCGTTTTCACCATACATCGGATTATATCATAGTGGCATACCACCTGCACTATTATTTCAGACTTATCTTCATATGACCTTACCTCTTTAAATTGAATATTTGAGACTTTACATATCATGAGAAATGACAGACCTCAAACCATGGATTTGATAAGATATATATATTTCCTAGTGATAAAATAAATGCATATTTTTAAAAAGTCTTTATATATTTCCTAAAGAAAACATATACGCAACAAAGTACATTTGACATATTTGGGGGAGGGGGCGTATCTAACCAATATTTAGACAGTGTTCCACCCAAACTCATCTATCTTCAAGATTTGGGGCCTTGGCAAGTTACCCAAGCCCTCTAATCTTATCTGTAAAATGAGGATATTAATAGTATCTTCTGCTCAGGGATTCTTAATATTAAATGAGATAACCATACAGTGTTTGGCACAGTGGATGGTTTTCTTGAGTGCCTTGATCAAGAACCATTAGCTCTGTCTTTATTACAAGTGATCTAGAATTGTGTACAAAGCATTTTCTGTGTGTTATTTGCAGAAGAGTACACTAAAGAAACTGAAGATCCTTATTTCTACTCTCTAGGTAAGGAAATTCTGCCTGATACCTTTTCCAAGTTAATGGGGCAGTATGCAGCCAAGCTGTGCTCAAATTCAAGTCTTTGAAGACATGTTCATTGCTACTTCCACCAAAGTGCATTTGCTGTAGCAGGAAATGTGTTTGCATGTTTTTAATCTGGCCACCTACTGAGAAAGGACTCTTTCCACTGGCAAATATTGAGCAGAGGAAGATGCATCTTACCATGCATGGCCATCGATAGGTGCCCTGTTTTATCAAGAATGCACTATGTCCTTTCCTCTCTCAGCTCTCCACAGAACATGTCTCTCTGAAATCTGTCCTCAGAGCAAACACTTCAATTACATTCAGTGAAGCCATCACTTCAACTTGGGTGACATATCACTAGAGAATTAAAGAATATGAACAACTTTTCAGGCGATGTGGTTCAGGTGCCTAAAATAGCTTGGTTTGTTGGCTCAGAGGAGAGGGTGGGATGTTCTTCTGGAATTTTATTTCAAAGTTGAAGTCTAAATTCCTTGTTCTACACTGTGACATTGTCAAGGCACGGAGCCTTGGTGTCTTTCATAGAGTAAGGGCAGATTCTGCCTTTCAGCAGACCCAAGAGACACTTCAGGGCAAATTTAAGTCAGGAAATCTTGCCAGAAAATATTCCCCCAGATATGAGGCAGCTGTTAAAAACTGTGGGTCCTGTTCATAATGACTAAAGAACTGCCAATATCAATGCCACCTTTTCTTGTTTTCCTTCATGAATATTTCTATAATTAAATGAAGGTAGAAGATGGATTACTATCAATCATAATTGTCTTTCCAGAAGAGACATACCTATAAAAGTCTAAAAATATGGAATCTGTAGCTTATAATTTAGATTTTAATATAGTCCTCTTTAAAAAATATATTATACATACATACACATATATGTGTTCCTATATATGTATATATTTAGGCAATCACCCCAACAAAAATGCAAATTCTATTGGGCCATATATTTTAGGAAGGTATATTGTTGACGGGAACAAAATTTGACTCCAAAATGGCTTGTTCCCTGTGATCCTGCTTCTGTAAAACAACAACTACATATAAATGTCTATTTTATCTATGTCTATCTATCTATTACCTATCTATATATATATATCCGGAGAGATAACATCAAAACGTTAACAGTGTTCTTCTGGGTGGGATGGGGGGCAGATTTCATACAGCTTTTCATTCTCAGTTAAACAATGAACATGTGTTATTTGTATGTTTTTCAAACTATTTAAAAAGAAGAACTCAGAAGCATTTAGCCACTTAGGGACTTATAAAAAGACGACTCCCACTAGGAAAGCAAGGAGGAAGGAGAATGCTAAACATGTTACCAAACCCCACGATGCAGCACATCTCTGGTAGAAAAGCATCTATGCAGATGTCCATCTAAGCAAGCCTGAGAAGAAACACATCAGTTCACTGGGGAACTCTAGCAAGCTATTCACTAACCAGGAATTCAATTTGGGTAGCCTGACTGGTGTTTTTCCCATGACCATGGAATCCAAATATGGGTTTCAGCCTAGCCTAGTCACGTGGGAATGTGTCCTCACCAATATAATGAGAATAAGGCGCATCTTTTCACAGGCTATGTGAGGATGAAATGAAGTACCATGAGTGAGATGCCCAGTTCAGTACCTGGAAGAGAAGTACTTGATGAATAATGCCTAATGAATAAGAGCTCTCTGCAGCCAGGCCCAGTTGAAGTCCCTCTCCCATCCCCTGAGGAGTGGGAGGGAAGAAACACTAACCCCAAATGCCCTCTCCCTTGAAAGTAGTACAAGAAGATGGTGAAACTCTCCCTCCACTAGCCTGAAATTCTCAAGTGTGACTGGTGAGCCTGGAGTTTCTGTTAGGATCCCAAAGACTGTAAAAAAGAAAAAGAAGAATCCTTCAGAAAAACTAACTTACTCTTAGCCATGAAGGTCAAGAGCTAGAAAGCTGAATTTATTCTGTTTACAGGGAGGAAATTAAAATTTGATAACACAGTCCAGAGATGAGCACAAAGAATGGATAATTCAAATCCAATGAAGAGAAAGTAATTGTCTTAGAATGAAAAAACCCTACGTAATAATAGCTAGGCTTGGAGAAGATGACTTAACCAAATTCACATAGGTAGAAAGTGGCGATTCTGGGATTTGATATGAGTTGGATTCCATCAGCTTATTTTGCTTATTACTGCTATAAAATCCTCAGATTTGAAATAAAGGTTTGAGGCCATGTAGTCAGTTTCTTCATCTAATAGCAGATCAAGGAATTGTGTTGCAATTTGTAAACTCGTCCATTAACATATAATTAAGGGAATCAGATTTAGGAACTAAAAACATAAGATGCCCCAAAGATTTTAATTTTAGATAACAAATAATTTTGAAGTCTTAGCGTAATGGATATACTTATACTAAAAACGTACTGGTTGGTTTTTTTTGAAATTTAAATTTAATGGAGTGTCCTGTATTTTGTCTGGTAACCCTAAGTATGATGTCAGCCTAGCATTCCACATATGATCGAACCAAAAGAACAGATTTTCTTAGACTGCTGAAAGGTGTAATTCAAGGTAAAGGTATGACATTTTATAGTTTTTCAACCATAAAGCATCTGTGAAGCACTTTACACTTGACTAATAACTTCCTTTGATTCCAGTCCTCCCAAACTGACAGTCAAAGAAATTATGCTCCTTGCTCAATGTCAGACAGCAGTAAGTTGAAAAATCTGACATTTAAATTTGGGTGATCTAATGCTGCTGCTACTATTACTAATAATGGTAAGTGCAACTATAATTTATTAAGTGCTTACAATATTGTCTGTCAGGCACTGTGGTTAGACTTTATACATCATGTCTCCCTTTATGTGAGGATAAACTTCTGCACAGAAAATGTTCTCACTGAAGGCTGCTCTGTGTCTTCCCTACCCCTCCAGTTCACCTGGATTCCAGAGTGATGAAGAGTAACTCAGCTGAACGGTATCACTTCGATGTAATCTAATACAAAACTTGACAAATTCTTGGGAAGTTACTTGCAAAACCATTGTCTATTAATATTTACATGTGTCTCTTCTCAGGCTTTGGGACCGTTAGGGACAGGGACCATGTCTTGGCCTCCACTGTGTCATCTTTTATTGAGCCTGTTGCCAGCACTGTGCAAAGAGAAAGAATTAAATATATACATATATATTTGTTAAATGAGTGAATAAATGGATAAGCACGAGTCTAGAAAATATCAATTTAGGATTCTGGAAGGGATGAAAAGACAATACTTATATCAGTAAATTACTTAAAAGTATCACTGAGAGTTTAAGAGAAGAAATAGATTAATCAGCAAGTAATGTTAACTTATAGTAAGTATAAGCCTTGCTTCTCTAAACCTCAAAAAGTATTGTGAGAGAAGAGGAAAAATGGAGGCAAGCACTAGAGGCTTTTGTTTAATTGCAGAATTCTGATTCTTGGATAGACAACTCCTTCATTGTGCAGCCTGCAAAATGCATTGAGAGGGATTCTAAAAAGAGCCCGTCTGCTGCTATGGCCATGGAAAGTTCCGTTGTTAAGAGACTTCAAATGTTCAATCAGTACAAAGTACTAGGAGATGGTCAGACTGAGGGAGACTATCAGCCACATGTGCCAATAACCTAGTGACAAAGCAGTTAATGGCCATTTCACTTCCCTGATTCAGAGAAAGGTAACAGAGTGGTGGAAGAGGGGAGGGAGAAGGAAGGAAATAGAGGAATGGGAAAGGAAGCAACAAGGGGGCAGGGGGTGAACTCAGTAAGGGTCAAAAATGGCAATTCCAGTCCCAGTTCTGCATCCTACCAGGGACAGAGCTTGACAAGGTCCTTTCCTCCCTCAGTTTCTTCATCTGTAAAATGAAGGTGTTAGACTAGAACAACATTTCCCAGAAGAATGTATTCCTGGGATCCACAGTGTATTGCTAGGCAGTATGCAGCAGAAAAAAGTGCATCTCTATAGTTAATTAAATTTTGGAAAGTATGGATAAAGCAAAACAAAATGGGTTTATTTCAGGATTTCTCGTGTCTTTGAAGTTCAACTGTAATTTCTTTTCTGATCTTTAAAAGGCGTTAATTGTGCCTGTACCATAAACTTCTTGTGAGTCAATTCTAAGGCTCAATAGATGTTAGCTTCCATTATTTCAGCTACCAGCACCCTTATCATTACTAATCTGGAAAGTGGGTTAATGTAGAGTAAAGCATCTTCCAAATTTAGGAGACTCTAGTCATGATTGATTGATTGATTGACTGATGGAACATCTCATTGAGAGCTAACATTCTTCATTATACCATATGAGAAATCCTGATCTAGAATGACCCAGGATCCTTTCCATCTCTGATATTCCATGCCTCCATGGTGAATTAAGCTCCTAAACACGACCTATTCCACCTTTAGTAAGAGCATTAAAACCCGTAATAAGTAAATGAAATTTATCAAATGAACAAACAAGTGTTTTTTAAGTTGAGAACCCACACGCTCTATTCACTCAGTGCTAAGGCCCTACCTCCCAACTGGAAGAGTTTTTCAGAGGCTGTGATATTCATACTCCGAAAGGGACATATGAACTTCGGTATATCTGCAAAGGCTCAGTACCTTCCGCTCCCAGGCTAATCTGCCCATAATCATCAAAGCCATTAGCTGTTCCATTCATTCACTCATATATTCATCCACTCAGTAAATATCTATAAAATCTCCCTATGTTCCATGCATTCTTCCAGCAATGGGGAGATTGCAAGGATGAATCATTCACAGAGAAGACCTTCACAGTAATTAGAGTCTCCTTCAGGAAAGAAAATATGTACAGTAATGGTCATTTAAGGTGAGTCGTGCTGAGCATGGCAGTAGTTTAATGCACTAACATATAGTCAGCTTTGAGAAGCAGGACAGTCTTCATGGGAAAACCATGTGCCATTAAAATGGACCTTGAAGAAACAGAAATAGATTCACAGACATAGAAAACAAATTTATGGTTAACAAAGGGGAAGCAGGAGAGAAGGATAAATTAGGAGTTGGGGATTAACAGAGACACACTACCATATATAAAATCGATAAACATGAGTTCCCATTGTGGCTCAGTGGTAATGAATCCAACTGATATCCATAAGGACATGCGTTTGATTCCTAGCCTTGCTCAGTGGGTTAAGGACCCCCCATTGCCATGAGCTGCAATGTAGATTGCAGATGTGGCTCAGATCTGGCATTGTGGTGACTATGGCATAGGCCAACAGCTGCAGCTCCAATTCGACCCCTAGCTTGGGAACTTCCATATGCAATATGCTACAAGTGCAGTCCTAAAAAAGAACAAAAAAAAAATCAATAAATAATAAGGACCTATTCTATAGTACAGGGAACTATACTGAATATCTTATAATAACCTATAATGGAAAAGAATATGAAAAAATATATGTAAACATATATACACATATATACATAAACTGAATCGCTTTACTATATAACTGAAACTAACCCAACATTGTCAATAAACTAAATTTCAATTTAAAAAAGAAAAAAAAGTAAAAATAAACCTACATAATTTGAATGAGGATATTCAAGACTCACCCCCCCCCCAAAAAAAAGGACTTTGAAAGTTCTGGGTATGTAGACCTTTAAGACAGAAGGAGTCCCTGGACAAAGAATTAATTCCATATCACACTATCAATGGAAACCTTATCACATGGCCAATCACATGTCATAGTCAAACAGCTGTGGAAACCCTGGAATGTAATGACCTGCTGCATGCTGGTCACCTGGGAAAAGCAGGTAGCCTCACTATTTTTCTTATTACTTCTAAAATGTGGCTATTAATGTGAGATGAGCAAATAGTGGTAATAAAATTTATTTACCACATGCAAAATGCCAGGCACTATTTTAAGCCCTCTATATGTATTAGCTCTTTTAAACTTCAAAACAAATACATTTCTCAGGTGAAGTCATTTGACCAAGTTTCAAAAAGTAGTGAAGTTTGAATTTCATGTTTTCTAATTCTTTCTGGCTACCAACCCAAGCCATATCCTAAACATTATTAGGAAGTATTACTATTTTCAAAAGAGAGAGGACTCAAATCAATAAAATTAGAGTTGAAAAGAAGTTATAATGGACATCACAGAAATACAAAGGGTCATAAGAGACTACTATATGCAGCTATATGCCAATGAAACAGAAAACCTAGAAGAAATAGACAAATTCTTAGAAATGTACAAACTTCCAAGACTAAACCAAGAGGAAATAGAAAAGATGAACAGATCAATCACAAGTACTGCAATTGAAACTGTGATTACAAAAATTTCCAACAAACAAAAGTCCAGGACCAGATGGCTTCACAGGTGAATTCTATCAAACATTTAGAGAAGAGCTAATGCTTATCCTTCTGAAATGATTCCAAAATATTGCAGAGGAAGGAACACTCCCAAACTCATTCTATGATGCAACCATCACCCTGATACCAAAACCAGACAAAGATACCACAAAAAAAGAAAATTACAGGCCAGTTTCACTGATGAACATAGATGCAAAAACCCTCAAAAAAAAAATACTAGCAAACTGAATCCAACAATCCATTAAAAGGAGTGGACATTGTGATCTAGTGGGATTTATCACAGGGATGCAAGCATTCTTCAATATCCACAAATTAATCAGTGTGATATACCACATTAACAAACTGAAGAATAAAATCCATATGATCCTCACCATAGATGCAGTAAAAGCCTTTAACAAAATCCAACACCCATTTCTGATAAAAACCTTACAAGAAGTGGGCATAGAGGGAACCTACCTCAACATAATAAAGGCCATATATGACAAACCCAAAGCTTACATCATTCTCAATGGTGAAAAGCTTAAAGAATTCCCACTAAGATCAGGAACATGATAAGGATGTCTGCTCTTTCCACTGCTATTCAACATAGCTTTGGAAGTCCTAACCACAGCAATCAGAGAAGAAAAAGAAATAAAAGGAATCCAAATTGGACAGCAAGAAGTAAAACTATCACTGTTTGCAGATGACATGATAAACTATACCTAGAAACTCCTATAGACACTACCTGAAAACTGTTAGAGCTCAACAATGAATTTGGCAAAGTCACAGGATACAAAATTAATACAAAGAAATCAACTGCATTTCTATATATTAACAATGAAAGATCAGAAAGAGAAATTAGAGAAAGGATCCCATTTACCATCATCAAAAAGAATAAAATACTTAAGGAATAAACCTACCTAAAGAGACAAAAGACCTATACTCTGAAAAATACAAGATGCTGATGAAAGATATCAAACATGACACAAACAGATGAGAAGACATACCGTGCTCTTAGACTGGAAGAATGAGTACTATCAAAATGACTATACCACCCAAGGCAATCTGCAGATTTAATCCTATCACCATCAAGTTACCAAGGATATTTTTCACAGAACTAAAACAAAATATTTTAAAGTTTGTTTGGAAGAACAAAAGACCCAGAATATCCAAAGACATCCTGAAAAAGAAAAATGGAGCTGGAGGAATCAGGTTCCCTGACTTCAGACTATACCACAAAGCTACAGTCATCAAAACGGTATGGTACTGGCACAAAGACAGAAATATAGATCAGTGGAACAGGACAGAAAGCCCAGAATTAAATCCATGCACCTATAGTCAGCAAGTCTATGACAAAAAAAAAGGGAAGAATATACAATGCAGAAAAGACAGCCCCTTTAATAAGTGGTGTTGGGAAAAACTGGACAGCCACATGTAAAGGAATGAAATTAGAACACTTCCTAATACCATACACAAAAATAAACTCAAAATGGATTCAAGACCTAAATATAAGACCAGATACTATAAAACTCTTAGAGGAAAACACAGGCCAAACACTCCCTGACATAAATGACAGCAACATCTTCTCAGATCCACCTCCTAGAGCAATGACAATAAAAGCAAAAATAAACAAATGGGACTTAATTAAACTTAAAAGTTTCCGCACAGCAAAGGAAACCCTAAACAAAATGAAAAGACAAACCAGAGAGAATGGGAGAAAATATTTGCAAATGAAGAGACTGACAAGGGATTAAACTCCAAAATTTACAAACACCTTCTGCAGCTCAATGCCAAAAAAAAAACAAACAAACAACCCCATCAAAAAATGAGCAGAAGATCTAAACAGGCAATTCTCCAAAGAAGACATGCAGATGGTCAAAAACATATGAAAAGATATTCAACATCACTAATTATTAGAGAAATGCAAATCAAAACCACTATGAGGTAGCACCTTACACTGGCCAGAAGGGCCGTCATCAAATGTCTAAAAGCAATAAATGCTGGAGAGGGTGTAAAAAAGAAGTGGGAACCCTCTTCCACTGTTGGTGGAAATGTAAATTGGTGAAACCACTGTGGAAAACATTATGGAGACGCCTCAGAAAACTAAAAATAGAATTACCATTTGATCCAACAATCCCACTCCTGGGCATCTATCTAGAGAAAACCATGACTCGAAAAGATAGGTATACTCCAGTGTTCATTGCAGCACTCTAAACAATAGCCAAGATGTGGAAACAACCTAAATGTCTATCGACAGAGGAGTATATAAAGAAGATGTGGTACATATACACAATGGAATATTACTCAGCCATTAAAAGGAAAGAAATAACGGCATTTGCGGCAAGATGGCTGGACCTAAAAATTATCATGCTAAGCGAGGTCAGTCAGACAGTGAGACACCAACATCAAATGCTATCACTTACATGTGGAATTTTAAAAAAGTACACAATGGGAGAGGCGGCAAGATGGCGGAGGAGTAAGAGGTCGCGCTCACCCTCTCCCACAAATACATCAAAAAACGCATCTAAATATAAAACAAGTTGGACAAATCATCATCTGAATGCTGATCAATTTAAACCTCCAAAAACTGCAAGAAACCCCTGAAATAACTGGGTAGAACAAGTGAAGAAAAAAAAAAGGTGAGAGAAAGGCA